>VXAC01004012.1:53615-155988 GCA_013399225.1 Rhipidura dahli
AAAAAAAAAAAAAAAAAAAAAGATATTCCAGAGTGTTGCAGAGCTAGGATCACATGGGAAATTCCTTCTCTGTGTCAGTCACAGGCAAGCTCTTGCAGCAAAGAAGCAGGAGCTGAGCTGAAGTCCTGTAGGGTGCTACTGATGTGGTTAATCTTATAAAAAGAAGACCTTTTAAAGCTGAAAATTAATCTATCAGACTCCATTATATAGCACTTTGGAGAAATGATTGAAAACTAAGAGATGCACTGCCTTGTAAGATATTCTCACTTCCTCCATTTCTCCTCTCCTTTAGGACCATACTTAAGAGTATCACATTATCTGGTGACATAGGGTATAAGAGCAGGGAGAGAAAGTGGGAGGATTCCCATCCTCCTTTCTCTAATATACATACTTAGACCCAGATATCAGTAGTAACTGATAGTTTCCTTACTTTGATGTGTTCATATAATGTGGAGGAAAATATGGTTCCATGTCAATGGATTATTTAAACATTTATTCACACAAATTATTAATGAACGGTCAGTTTCCTGAATAATATTAAATACCTGCACTTCTAGATAATATTCACCAAATTTTTCTTGCATTAAAATTAATAAATAGGTGGAAATTTAAAGAATTATTCAGATTGCAGAATCCACAAATCTAAATTCAAATATGTCTGCAGAGCTTTATCAGAAATGCTGCAGTTTGGTTTTGGGTTTTTTAATCCTAAATGGGCATTATCCTTCAGACCAATTCAAAACACATAACAAATGGTATGGAATTTACTTAAGACTCATAAATAGATAGAAGTTATTTTGGAGGAGATTATTCAATTCCAGTGAAGTCAAATGTGTAATCCTTAATGATTCTACATGTATACTTTCCTTCCTAAGAGGGGTAAAACAAAGCATTGTTTTACCTTATGTAAAGTGTGTTTAACACTTAGGTAGGTACCACACATTTTTTCATGCCATATTGGTTTTGGGTCTTGTGGGAATACAGAAGTCTGATTCCAGGGGTTATGTGAATTCCAGACACAATCCATAAGGTTAAAAGAAAAGGGCAGCAACAGTAAGAAGTATTAGGACACGTGGTCAAGGAGATGACCCAGCCCATAACAAACAGACATAACTTTTACCATTTGAAGCTGCCAACAGGTTGCCCAAAGACACAGATTGAAATGGATTCCTTAATTTTCGGCATGAAGCACTTTAAGTAATTCTCACCTGGAATTCTAACCCAGAAGATTTAATCTGCTGGTTTCCATAATGAATTAGGGACTTCCTCTCAGACAGTACCGACTACTTACATTTCTGTACGATTTTCTAGTCATGGATAAAATTGACTTTACTTTCTTAAACCAAACAGCTTGTATTAATATGATTCTGGAGGATTCTACAGGAAAACAGAATGTGAAGCCGATGAAATGAAAAGATGCCACCATGGGTCTTTTTAATTATGTTTCTGTAAGAATGAGTGCAACCCCCATAAGGCTGCTTAATACAATCTGCCAAGATGCGGCACAAGGCCTATTCAGAATCCCATTGGGAATAACATAAAATAATGTGCAGAACTTATTAGAAAGGACTTGATATGAGATATGCAAGAAATTATTGTGATTAAAGAAGTTTCAGGAAAAGATACTGCAAGGAAGAAATCTCCGAACATAGAAGTCGGTCAAAGAAGAGCAAGAGTAAGAGCAATTAACAAAGGCATTAAAGGGTTCAAAAAGATAAGTACAAGAGCCAGGGGAAAATCTCTTTTCTAGAAAGACTTTTCACAGGTAACTGCAGTACAGCTTCAGCCAACAATTGAAATCTCAGTGGAGGAAGTATGTGAATCAAACTGAGACGCTCAAGTACAGTAAATTATCACCACCATATGGTGTCCTTCTGAGGATTCTGAAGCAAATAAAGTGTGAAATAACAGTCATATGCTATTGCAGGAAATGTTGCTGCAAGGTTTTCTTCAATATTAAAAAAGATGGTAATATAGTTTCTGTATTTTCTTTAATCTTGAAGAACCAAGGGATAACCCCCAAATTCCAAAATAAAGTTTAACAATCTAGTCGTCCTAGAAAATAGAATAAAAATGCTCTAATAGTGACACTATATTTTCTTGCTTTACCTTAATTAAACCTTGATTAAAAAGTGAGTTTAATTCACTTAGCACATGGGAATTGATTACATTAACTGGAATGGGTTAACTGAGCTATTAACTACCTTGCTTATCTAAATTTCTGCTTTCCAAAGAAGAATGTGATTATGGATTCTACCCATTTTTAATTTGTTTGTTATTTTTAACAAACATCGTTGCTGTCCAAAGCCTTTAGCAGAGGACAGTCATGTCTCTCATGATGAATTTTGGGAAATCACTGATGTAATAGATGATAGTGCTATTATCAATTTTTAGAGGAAAGAGGTGTGAGGCAGAGAGATTAGAAGGAGAAACAATAGTTTAGTCTGTAACTTTCTTTTCCCCAGGTGATATGAACTACTGTAGCTCCCCTTATTCCAGAGAGTGTCACTGAAACATCAATTATTTTTTCCTTTGCAGACTTTTAGCAAAATTCTGTCACACTCCCTGAAGCAGCCTTGAACTTCAACTTTCTGCTGCATATAAGGGACAGGGTCAACTTTGTGTGCTTCCTAGAAATCGCAGTTGGATATTGTGTCAAATACATGGCACCTTTTCAAAATACATTTAAGTAGTTGAAATTCTATGTCTTGTGTTTTATTAGTTTTGAATTTTCAAGCTTTACTTTTAGGTTTATCCTTTTTTTCCTGTCCTCATGGGTGGTCTAAATGCAATTAAATTTTAAATACCATTAATTTTGCATGTGATCTATTTTATGTGCATTTCTGATATTTTCTAGGATCACCTCTCTTCTTTTTTTTTTGTTGGAAAACAGAACAGTAAAGTCAAGACATTTTTTCAGGAAACATTTACTGATGGGTAGACTCAAGCAAGGTTTCCTACAGTTAAGACCATAGCCACCATACAGCTCCTGCAACACTGCTACTTCCTCCTACAGGTGTAGCATGTAATCACCTTGCCAGAGATTTACTGCACTGAATAATAAATTTCCCAAATAGAAAAAGATTTGTTTTTGTGGGCCATTTGAACCTTCTTGCAGCATCAGATGATCATAAAATCGAACTTAGCAAGTGTTCTTATCAGAATGTTTAGCTCACTCCACAAAGGTATGTAAGATACGTAGATCTGAATGTCGTAACAGCTAAATTAACAGACTGGGGCACCAGTTGGGATTTACAGATGGAATTTATAGAAGTCCTTTCTGTAAATAAAAGCATGATAGGTATTTGGGGATGATCTTTTTCCCCTAAGTTTTTTAGCCCTTCAGCTAGCCTGTGAGATAGTATGTCTCGTTTTTTGGAATACGGAATACTTCCTGGAGATCCAAAGGGAAGGATGATTTTCCTGTTGTGAAAACTGCCACTACTAAGATTGTGGATTTCAACCTTCTTTTGGGTTGTGAAAGCAGGGAGAAAAGAGATTTTACTGTGACACAGGCTGTATCTCAGTTGTTCAAGGTTTCATAACTCCTCCGTTTCTCCAGTACAGGTGGGTGAGTGCAGAGATGCCAACTATTATAGCCAGAGTCACAATCCTTCTTTGGAACGTCTGAGCTGCTGATGATTTTCTGCATCCCACAGACAGAGAGGATGCAAAAAAAAAAAAAGAAAAAAAATTAAAAATTATGCTCCACAAATATTTGTGAAACTATATTGGGATTGTGCATAATAAATATTATTGAAGCCAATATGGTGGCTGCACAAAGATCTGATGCTGAAGCATTTTGACAGAACAATCAGATCAGCAGTGTATGTACAGAAGGTGGCCATTTGGGTTTGTAGTTTCCTCAGATAATAATCCCAGTGATCACAGGAATGATATTCGTTACAACCTGAGACAGAAGGAAGTTAATAAGTGAGCAATTACGTCCACTTATAAGACTCTAAAAAGTTATTATTGAAAATAAAACATAGTATGAAATTTCAATACATAAAAGCAAGAAATGCGTTATGCATTATGCACTTGCATACCTGCAAGTGTCAGGTATTTTCAGTTAATTTTCTTTTGACTTAAGTTTCCAAATGGGTTAAAGTTACAGTCCTTATATGCTACGAAATTCCAGTCTTAAGAAAAAAGTATGGCTCAATTTAATATACATGTGTAAGTGAAAAAAGTTCTTTGAATATAAATGATATACAGTGGAGAAAAAGAGGAATATTTATTTTTAAAATCTCCTTTTTGCTTATCTCTGCCCAGTGATGTCACTCTAGTTAGCATCCAGTTTAGTTCTCTAATGTAGCAGTACCTCACTGAGTCAGAAGAGATAGAAGGTAACTTCTCCACTATTTTTCCAGAAAGAAGGAACATGGGGCTGAAGCATGGTTCATATGGTAAAATTTTCTTCTATGTTTCTAATAAATAGCATTATCATTTGGTGCAACACTGTAATGTGATGACCTTGGATTCCTGAAGTGGTGCCTTGTTTTCCACTTTTCATGTGAAAAAAGAAATAGCCACACTGTTTGTTTACAAAGTTGATCTAAACAAAGATGTTTGGAGCAGTGGAAAATAAGTTAATGAAAAGCTTTAATAAACTGTTCACAAATTTTAAGCAAACCTATCCCTGTACTCCTAAAAAGCCTAAAGCCCAAATACCCTCCTGTATATCCAGGAAGTCAAGTATTCCCATAGCTTAGACACAGAACAGAATTAAATCTGAGCTTGATATTGCTGACCTTTCCCCATTTAGGAAGTCTGAGGAATACGGATTGCTATTTTGGACGATTTTTGAAATAATGTAATAAATCCTTGTGATCTTTATTCTCACAGGTTCTATAATTTCCCTTTCATCAAAAAGTCATCCAATTTTTTTATTAGGTAAATGTTTCTTCCTTTTTTAGTTTCCCACTGAGGATTTTATTCATAGTTTTCAGTTGATAACAAGACTTACTCCTGGATGCAGAGGTTTTCATAAATGTTGGCACAGCTCCCTGAGTCTGATGCAATTAAACCATTAGTAAGGAGCTGTAGCTTTGGTACAGTAACTGAGTGCATGGTAAAGCTTCAGTTTTGGTCCAGGTTTTCTGAAAGAAAAAATCCCATTACATAATGACTTTAAAGTTTTCACAAAAGCATGGTTTGAACAAGCCTTCTCTACCAGCCAAGAAGTAGAATAAGACCCTGTGTGTTCTCCCTCAACCATTGGGTGGACAGAGTGAGAAGGGATGCAGGAAGGCAGCCCAATCCTCTGACCTTGCCCCAAGAACCTTTTATTAAGGTAAGGGATCTTTGTGGCTTCTGAGTTTCAGTGGATGACAGGGCTACTGGAACACTATTTTTAGACAGGGTTAGATTTTGAGACCTGGAATTCAGCTAGAGTTCAGCTGTCTGTATCTGAGAGTCATCTGAGCTCCATTCTTAGTTGATGGGAAAAGGAGAGATGTTCTTCCAGGGTGCAATTCATCTCACCTGTTTTAGACATCTATTTATTGATGAGATGACTCATGTGCTAGAAATGCTCATTTATCTTAACTTTGGCAATATCCCTATAACACCCTTCCTAGTTAGTGTTGGAATAAAAAAAAGTTTCATCCATCATAGATGAAGAGATTTTAAATGTATAAATATTAGGTTGCTTTCATTCTGCCTAATCAAGGAGGATTTTACATAAAGGTGCTTCCTTATGTAATTATAAATCAAAGCTCTCTTGGAACTGATAATATTTTTCTTAAGCAATATTTAATTATCATTCATGCTTGTTTGAATTAATCCTCTCATTGAATTCCATTCAGAATTGTTTTAGTAAATGTGCTCATCCTGAGTGGAATAAATGTGTTTGAAATGTATATGTATGTAAGAATTATTAACTACTGTACATTGCCCACCTGTAATAATATAGACAGATGGTGAGTCCCTAATTTTTGGTTCCGTAGTCGAACAGTCTTTGCTATTTGTAGACTATTACAGAAGTGGGTTTGAGGGTGGTGGGTATAGTGCGTCCTTCAAAAGAAATTAATTATCTTTTTTCTAAGCTATGATTTATTCTTTACTTCTGTGGTACTGTGAGACTTTCTTTCTTGTTCTATTCTTGTTTCCTAGGCTAGACTAAATTCACCAATGTAAAGCAGCCTTGCTATGCATTCTAGGGGGTTTTAATTTTTTTTTTTTTTTAAATTTCTTTAAGCATTTTTTTCTCTAAACTCATACTCTAAACCCTGGGAAATTTAATTTCCCAGAAAAAGATGCAGGTGTATTCTACATTTTTCATTTGGTGTTCTGATTGTGCTTTACACATAATAATATAGAGCGCCTTTACTTGTCTGCCTCCACATTCCCTCTGAGATAAAATGTTGAGTATTTCAGCACTCCCAGTTACTTGAATGCTTGCACCAACTTCAGTAGTCCTGTTGCATTCCCTTGCTTTAAAAAACAAGCATTTCTAAATTCTCACTTAATTACTTGCACTTCTGGCATTGGTTTATGAATTATTAAATAATCTGTTCTCAATATCGCCCCTATTTACTTTCATAATATCTGACATGAAAATTACTGTTGTATAATATTGCAACCTCCAGACCCTTTAATTTTTTCTGCTTTCTGTATGAGTCACATCTGATGAACTTGTAGAAGGATGGTTGTCCTATTTTCCCTGGAAAGCCATCAGAAATCACATTGTCCTCAGTTTCGTAGATGGTGTCTCACAGTGAAGGAACTTTTCTTCATCAGTGCTACTTAACCCCTCATGTGAACAGATGTTGTTTCTTATAGAATATATTGTTACTTTCAATCCTTCCCTACAGTCTCTGAGATCGTTTCTGGCTTGGCAACGCCTTATGTGTTTTTCCCTGTAAGGAATGCACCATGCCTTTTCCCTCTCTGCTGTACTTCTGAGTTGTGTTTTAACTCATCTTGGTGAAGTCCAGTCTTATTGAAGAGACTGTTTTTGGAGACTGCTCAAAGTCCTGCTGAACATGGTGTGCGTGTTCTTAACACTCTTGTAGATTAAGTGGAACTTAACCTGTTCTTACTTTGATGTAGTGCAGATCCCTGGAGCTTTTTCCTAGCTAAATTTTTATTTCACTGTAATATGCTGGTGCCTTCAAATACCTCATAGCAAATGAGCCACCTCTTGATAAGAAGAATTGATTTTATCTCTTTGTTGCAGAGAAATCACCTTCTAACACTGACTATTCAAAGGTCACCTTAAAGCCCCCTAATTAACTTCCCCCATAGCACAAGAGACCTACATTGTTATCAATTATTTTTACACAAAACTGAAAGGTTTAACATCAGAGTTCCTGATTATGTTTAACTTCCGTGATCAAAAAACACGAGAAAGGTAAAGTAAAAAAAATTATTTCTTCCTTTAGAGAATTTGGGAGGAAATTGGAGTGTTTTGTAGGTGACTTCATAGAGGTTTATTTTTAAATAGGTGTGATCTGTTTGATGGTCACACATAAGTAGGTTTTATGTGAAATCATACTTACCATACTGCTATTCCAGGCAGAAAGGAGGATAATAAAAATTTTTAACTGGAATATGTAGTTATAATACAAATAGAAGAAAAATGTCATTAGCAGTGTTATTATTGCTCACGTCTGAAATATTCAGTCTGAAACATGCAGGTGCTTCTTGTAGGCAAGACTTATATTGATTGCACTAGTTTCCAGTTTAGATCCAGCTACTAATATCCTACTTCAATGAAAAAACTCATATTTTTCATGAAAGCTTGTACTGTGGCAGTTTACCCAAGTACAAATCCAGTATTCCAGGGTTCCTTCTTCCCTTCCTGTCCCAATGAAAACCATAAACATGGTACTCTAAAAAAATATCTGATTTCTTTTGAACAAAAAAGGAAATCCGATGCAGTTCTGATGTCATTTATTCTTTACACAATAAAACTTATTTCGTTTTTAGTTTTATTCTAAGTGGAACTCTTTCCTAATAGCCAAAATAATATTTTACTGTTTCCTCTTGGATTATTTATGCTTCATCTTTTATTTTTGCATTGTCTCTCTGCTTCAAGTAAGGTTCTACCACCTGTTCCATTTTTGCAGTCCCAAATGATGTGTGTATCAATGAAAGTGTATCTCTGTAGTTTGTATTTCTTGGGTGTAAGTTTTCCTTAATGCTTCCAAGCCTCTAAATGTGAGTAATGTGTTTGTTCCATTGGAATGGAAAGAGGGATAATTATGTCTGCTTGTAACAGATTGTGTATGGTGAGACCTGTCTGTACTAATCCCAGAAATTGTAATCTGTCCTATGCAATTACTCACAATTTACATTTTGCCCATGTAATGAGGAAATATTTTTTTATCATTCAAGCATTTGTTTTGAACACACTTATTTGTATGCCTGTACTGAAACTCCTATGGTATAACAGTTTAAAGTACACTGTAGATTCTGGGCAGCAGGAAACCTTAGTAAAATATCTGACTGTGTAATCCATCTGGTCTGACCAGTTCTCATTTGTTAGGCGTCTCTTACAATCAACATCTGGTAGGATTAGACTGCCCTGAACGACAAGGATTTAGCTTGCTGTACTTACATGCAGCTTTAGTGAACCAAAATGTCATCAGAAATATCTGCTAAAAGCAAAGTAGTATGACTAATCTAAAAATTATTAAATTCATTTTGTAACTGGCAGAGTTAAGATTAACTGAGTGAACTTTGCCTTTAAATGTATAATTTGAAACCTGGTTTGAAATGTTGGTCAGTGGAGACCCCTAACTCCAAACCATCATCACTAAATTGACAGTTCATCAGGAATATCACATTTCTTTATTATTTTCTTTGGAAAAAACAGATAAAATTGGCTTGCAAAAAATGAAATACTGTAGTCAAATGGATGCTAACTATTTACTACAGGTCACAAGGTGCTTGCACTAATAATCTCATTGAAGTGAGTAATCTCATCTCGCCTAAAATAAAGTCACTATGTGCAAGTTTTGTACCCTTGTGAGGGACATTTATATATTGTGCACAGAGAAACATCATACAGAGCTTATGTAGGAAGTAAAAAAACAGCCAAAATTTAGTGTTGGGGCTCCAAGAGCACCAAAAGCCCTTTCTGCCTCCCAGTAGCCCCCAAGGGCTGCACTCCCCTCCCCACCTTCCCCCCCGACCCCATTTCAGCTAAACTCAGTGCCATCAGTCCATGCCTCAGTGATGCTGTGGGAATGCTGGTTTCTCCTTCTCCCCCTCCCAGCTAAGCCTGGCAGGGACCCTGTAGGCTTATCCCCAGTCCTGTCATTTTGGTATGGGCCTGCCCAGCAGTCATGGGTTCTCTCTGACCCTGGTTATATTTTCACCAGACCTGATCCTGCTCCAGACTTGTGGAACAACTTCCCAGCTTTACACTGGGCCTGTCTTATTACCATGATCTTGCATGGAGGTGTCACCCACCTCATGGCTGAAACTGGCTGTTCTCTCCAAGCCTGTCCTGCTCCCCTTGCTGGGTTGCTGGCTGGTGAGGTCCTGGTCTGGGGGCTGTGCTATTGCACTTGCACCCCTCTTCCTTAGGGAGCCAGACCATGCTGCTCCCCAACATTTTCTTCCTTTCCTTAAAGCTACATGTGTTCTTTCTGGTACAGACCACAAATGTGTTGCAATTTTATCTCCTCTAGACTCATTTTTTACAGCCCACTTATTTATTCTGTCTACTCTCTCAATTTGCTAGAGATTAAAGAAATTAAAATTTCTTCCTTTGCAGTACAAGTTCTTCATTCCTCAAAATCCCTGTATTTCTTCTTTCACAGGTGCAGGGTGAGGGACTTTGTTGTTCACCTCTCAAACATCACTAAATTTGATACAAGAGCTATGAGGTAGGCAAGTATTGCTGCCGTCAACTTCACAGGAAAAATATACATCCAGACTTAGTAGCAAGCTTTAAAACCTTTATTTCAGTTATAGGAGCTGAATTGAAGAGCAGCTCTGGCAGAATGAGAGAGAAAAGCCAGTTCTCTTGCATCTCATCTTCTCTTTTGTCTGAAGCAAAAGGGCTGTCCTTTTCTTCCTGCAAAAGCATCCCTTACAAACCCTTCATGTTTTGGAACTTGCTCCTGAGTACACATACTTGCACCCCAGTAATTTCTGAAGTTGACCACTCATAGATTAAATATGTAGTATGGTGAAATACTGGTTTCATCTAGTTTTGTAGGCAAAGCAGTGCAGAAGTGTATTTTTTGGGTTTTTCTGTTTGTTTGTTTCTTTTTTTGGTTTTTTTTTTTTTTTTCTCCAAGTGATGGAGTAAGGTCTCTGAGCACTGCTTTATGAAAATTTTCAGGTTAATTGATGATCAGATCTGGTAGTTCCTGTTTTGGGAAAATGAGATATTGCTGTCTTTAAAGTACATAAAGTTGATATAAACAGACATAGAGCTGCAGCCTTCATTAAATTGTTAACAAGGGTCTAAAACCATGTGGAATTACACTGCTTCTGTGTTATAGTTGGTGCAAGATTTCCTTAGGAATTGTGAATCCCCATGAAAACTAAATGCAGTTTTGTTACCACCTTCTACAGCAGTTTCCAAAAGTTGAAATTATCCTATTTACACAGCAAAAAACAGAAGAACAGAAGTTTACAATTCTCTTTACTTGGTGGAACGAAATGAGCTCTAAAACTGCTTGTACTAAAGCTGCTGGTGATAATGCTTTCCAGGACTGCAAGCATCTGCTGAAACAAAACATGCAATATTTTGTATTCTCAGTTTCACAAATTTAATCCAAAATTGGAACATTTGTGTCGGGAATTGGCAGCTCTAGAACTGGAGGTGAGGCTTTGCAAATTCTGACTTTGGACCTAAATCCAAGTCAGAAGATTCTGTAGTTAAATCTGTCTGAAAGAAGTGAAGAACCTCTGTAGAATGAAAACCACAAGATTCTGTTCCACGATGTATTTAGAGTGTTTATAAAGGAAAAAAAGAACCTGAGGTTGTTGAAAAACAAGTATGGAAATAGGAACTAAAAACTGGAAAATATAATAAAAAAACTTCCAGACCAGGGACACAGGACGACATGTGTCAGACATAGGTCAGAGCATTGAGAGGGAAACATCTTCTTTTAGAAAAACCTCGTAAATTCTTATAAAGCTGTGAATATCTCATTGGGATAATGGGAAAGAATCATCTTTCTTTTGGCAAAATCTTCACAACAGATGCATCTGGAAAACATTAAATGTCTGCTTGCAGCTGTGAAGGAAAAAGGTTTTCAACTTCTTTGGCACAAAATCTAGTGAGGTGTGTCTTTTGGGAGGTCAATCAGTAGATAGATGGAAAACCTAAGAGCTCTGAAAGCCACAGATACTTTGCTCCTAGCACATTAGCCGGGGAGATGTCAAAGAAATTTCTCAGTGGCTGAATTAAATAAGCATTGCTCAGAAAAAAACCCAAACATACGCAATTTAATTCCTCAGCTGCAAAGTTCTGAAGGGATGGTATCCCAGAAAGTCAGCAGACAGTTTGAAGTATAATTTTAATAATCATCAGCCCTGTGCCCACCACTGAAGCCTGTCTAAATGTTTTAGTAATGTTTAATGTGTGTTTTTTATCATTGTTCTTTTGTTAATAATGGTCTAATTTGACTAAACAGTATTTGGTAAATCAGCTGTTTAGCTGATTCAGTTTAGCTACGTAATGGTAATCTAGCCTTTCTTTGATTAAAAGACTGACTAGAGTGGTTTAAGAAGAAAATCAAGAAAATAACAGAAAAGCAAATCTGAAACTAAAAAAAATTCTTGTCTTACAGAAGAAAGGTCACTGTTGGGTAGAAATATATGACAAGTTGTGTTCCTTTGTAGCATACATTGATGCTAAGTAAGGAAAATGTTGCTTTTTGTCAGTAGCAAATGATAGTTTTAGTGATCTCTCACACTAGGTAGAAGGATTTTGGACATTAACTGAATTATGATCAAGAGAAGTTTGTTTTCTTGTGTTATCACTGACAGTTTGTTTTAAAAAAACTTTTTTTTTTTTTTTTTGTATCAAGAAAGACCTCTGTTGTAAGGAGCAGTTAATGGTATTGCTGGAGATAAAATAACAATAATTCAGTTTTACTAGTATAGTAGCAGAAAAAGAAGTCACTACTGATCACTTTTTGTGAATACATTTTCACAGAATGAGTTTAAAATCTGGTAGCATCACAGAAGGATAAAGGATGTGACTCAAATCTTCGTGGGCTGACCATTCTGACTTGCTTTTCTAAGATAAAAAAAAAAAATTAATAAAAAGTAACTTATATGCCCATTAGTTTTAATCTTTATAAAAGGTTATTAAGTAAAAATGTGTCTTAGTAATTTTAAAGCATGACTAAAGGGGATAAGATGGCACAGAGGACAAGAAAGAAGTAATTAAGGCAGCTGGTGTAGTGATGATTATCAGGAAATGACCCATACAGGGGGTCATCAGAAAGTATCTGCATATGATACACAGGCTTCTAAATTCTCCTGTTTAATATCACTTGTCTTCTATTTTCTGTTTGCTGTGTTTGCGTGTGGGATACCTGTTTTACACTGATTTGCTTCTCCTATTCCTGGTATTACAAACAAATTAAATAGACAATTACTGCAGTTGATATGATCATAATTCTGTTAACTTAAAATTGGTGCGCCACTCTCTTCATTTCAGCCTGTAATCATGTTGCAGACTAAAATTATTTTTGCATATCTATTAGGAATAGTAATACGAAACTGGTTTTGCAGTCATGTGGCTGGAGGAGAACCAGCAGTGATTAAGACAGGAAAATTCGAAGAAAAAACCCTATTCTATAAGGGTATCAGTAAGCCAGACTGCTTTGTATGTTGTCTGGCTTCTTTGTGCTATTAGGCAGCTCCAAGAGGACAGCCTTGCCACTATTAAACAGGTGAAAAAGTCTGTTGGTACATGGTGCATGTGCCACCTTTGAGCAAACTATACCTCTTGCTGCTCCAGGGTGTGATGCGTGCTCTAAGAGAGGCCACAGAGGTGTTCATTAGGCTTTATCAGTCCCTAAATGATGCAGGCTAAGCTCTGCTGATTCATGCTAGGACCAGCTGAAATCAGTACTTGAGCGTGTGTAAGAGTTTCCTTGATGAGTCTTTCCCCTTTATTCTGTCTCAAACATCACTTGGCTACAACAAAGCTTTTGGTCCAATTGCCCAGGAAATATGGGAGAATTGTCCATCCCCGTGACACAAAGTGGGAGCCCAGCTTGTGGGCTGGGGGTGAACTTTCTGGCACACGTAGTAAAGTGCTTTGCATGGTACAGCCATTGATAGTAGATTGTGATCACAGAGGAGTAGTGCCTTGATCACACCTTAGGCGAAATGGAAACAAATTGTGCGGGTGCATTTATCATCATCGAGATCACTGCTTGTCCTTACAGATTTAAGTACAGTCCATCTGCTTCCTTCTCACTGGCTCTTGGTTCACTGGTTTGCCTTTTTTCTCAACTTGTGACAGGTGAGGAATGATCTGACTGGCGTCCTTTACGGCGAAGGCATCGAGATTTCAGATACTGAGAGTTTTTCCAATGATCCCTGCACGAGTGTAAAGAAGCTTAAGGTATGTGTTGCTGATTGATGAAAAAGAGAAAGTGGTGATTTTTTTTGTTTTTCTATGAAGAGGAGTAGTGAAACAAAATTTGTGTTAGAATGATGTATTACTACATTCCATTGCACAATAACATCCAAAAAATGGTGTCTTGAGGGCCTAGTCCTGCTTTAGTTAATGAAGGTCTATGAGTATAGTAAATATTTTTAATAATTCCCGATCATGTTACTAAGTAAAGAAAGTTGTTGCTGACCTAATGTTTGCACTTAAAGCCACAGTCATCGTGATACAAGTGTGTAAACTCTGGAGGTTTGGAACCAGAACCCTTTCAAGGTAAATTATCATGTAGAAAGAGTATTGAGCCTCCTTCCATTAGCTTCACTACACATTTTAGATTGAATTCTTTGCTAACATCATCTGCATGATTTCATATGAATCATAAGGAAAAAAAAGGAAAAGTAAATTTGGTAGCAGAATAATTTCCCATCCTTCTCTTATTATAATGATTTATTAGACTTCTGGCATCTCATAAAATTAAAACTATATTTTAGCATTACCGTGCAGTGCAACCAGCAATAAACTAGACACAGGAGATAAGAATTTTAAACTGCACATGAACATGAAAGAAATGATTGAACAGCAGGAGAAAGCACTTTTAAATGGTGAAGATCAAATTGTTTCTGGCATCAAGTACATATGACACACAATCAAAGCCACAATCCTGCAAATACTTAAATATGTGTAAAACAGCTTACAAAAAAAACTTAATAAAGAAAATTAGGTTTCAAAAAATAAAATTAAAGCAAGAATATTGATCTATATAAGACTAGAGCACTACTGAAGCCAGCAGGAAAAGTTCTGGAGCATGGTATACTAAGTGCGCTTTATTTTTTCCACAATCTAGAGATGTAAGCCTGAATGTTTAAAGTATTAATAGGTAAAGATTATGTTTGTGGGAAGCTATTTGTGTTTGTCCATTCTAAGCCAGTTTGCATTTCCTGTCTGGGTTGGAGAGACTCCAGTAGGTGTTACAGTAAAGTCCCCATTTTTGACTAACAGTGGTGTAATAACAAGAAAAAAAAGCATATTAAGCATGTACATTTAGGCTGGAAGTCAGAAGTAATGTGGTTCTAGCTTTCCTGTGTATCAACAACACGCTGGGTTGTTTTGCAGGGAAGACCAGAAGACTTAACTAATAATGTACTAGTTATCTCTCAATTTCTTCTTCAAAACAGATTAGTAAAACAATAAATAAGCAATTATCCAGAAAATTGCTATTCATGTCAGGAATATAAGGTTAGTTGTTGTTAGTTACATGTTAGACATGGAATTCAGCTACACAATTCTAAAAATGTTCATTCCTTTCTTCACCATGTAAACCTCATATAAGTAGACTGGTGTTTGCTCACCTGAAATAGTTTTATTTTCACAAACCCATTTAAATTATTGAAATTGATGATTATGGAATAAATAGAAAACAGAAAAATTTGGTATGATTTGCAGAAATATATTTTATATTTCTCTCAGTAACACATTAGTTTCTACTGCATTGACTCCAGCCTCTTTGGATCACAGCTGAAAGGGAAATTTAAGGATATCTTTAAAACTCATTTTTGTGTTCCAAGAAAGGGATGCATTTGTACATTCATTTAAATACTTGAATATTCTAAGCATACACAGAAAAATTGTATGAGCAATAACATTGCTTCCAATGTCTTCATATCTTGCATGTGGGACAAAAGAATTACCATCATGTTCTGATAGTGGAAGTTGATGTTGTCTTGTTCACCTTCACCATCAGTGATTCCATAGCTAAGATCAGAGGCTCATCTATAGTTCTTTAAGTGGACATCCAAGCATTTAGAAAGCAGAACGTGGCTACCTCTATTGTCACAGTTACCCAGCTTTGTGTAGATTTATTGATAACCTCTTGACTGTCAGATACACGGTAGAGAATAAGACAGAGTATCTGAGCTATTCAATTTAGGTATCTCATAAAGAGCCTGCCAAGACATTGACTTTTCCTGGCAGATGAGATATTGTAGCAATCCTTCTCTGGAAAGCTATATAATACAACATTGTGGTGTTATTCATTAGAAATGAGTCAGATTAAAATCTGATCAAAGAAGGGAAGCCTCTGAAGGCTGAAAAAAATAGCTGCCTATTCCAGCATCATGTGCATCACTCAAAAACTCTGAAAAGGCTAAAGAGTATCTCGTGTCTAAGGCTGTTAGAAATGGTAGTGCAGGAGACAAGTTGTTCTTCATCCCTACATCATCTAAGATGTAGAGCATGTGTTGGTCCTCACTCTCTTCAGGGTTTTTACTACTCAGCTGCCGGTGCTACCAAAGACACTTTATATTTAGTAGCCAAATAATATCCTCACCTATATGAAAGAAAGAAGGGAGAAAAAGAGTAAGTAATTTTTGAGGCTGTGTTATAGTCTTAGTTTATAAAACATGTTTTTACTCAGGGTTTGCCACAACTGTGGGTAAATGAAATGTAACTGTTCTTCATTTTCATGTTTGAACTTCAGTCCATATGGGAACATATGTATTTCTTACTGAGGGGCAAAGCTTAAATGCTGATATTGCTACTGTAATCTCTGGGAAGAGTAAATATGACAGCTCACCATCTGGCAAACAGTCAAAACATTGGTCTTTTTATGTAAGTGCAGTTTTGGGAGTTGCCTTCCCCCTGGGATGTTTTTAATCATCTTGAAGATCACCTGCCTAATTCCATGAATTAAAACCTCTTCTGTCAAATGTGTTTTAGCTTCACGCAAGCAATTTACAGCTCTCTGAAAAAGAGACTTGACACTTGTTGGATTCCAGTGGGTGATTACTTTGATTCCTATGAGGAAGTTCCACTGTGTTAGTGTGCATCATTCTGCAAGGCTAGATGTAAAGGAATAAAATATCCTTGCAAGGAAACCATGCTGGTTTATAGACAGTTAACTGTATGAATGAAGGTGTAAAAAAGTTATGCTAAGAAATTATCTGATGTACCTCTTTGCATGAGCCTGTAATGTGGACTTTGACCCATGAGCACTGATACGAGCCCAGCTCTGATACGCTTTGGTGCAGACTTCATTATCCATGCAGATAAAACCTCTGCAAGGGGCTTGAGCTTTGTGCAGTTGCATGAATTTGAAGCTTCAGTGTTTCTCATATGGAATGGAGCCAGCAGACCCAAGCCTGGCATCCAATGGATCTAGGTTTATTTGCAGTCTTGAATGCAATTCTTCAAGAACAAATCTGGGGAAAATGTGGAAGGGCGTGCAAAAAGTGGAGTTGAAGAGGAAGAGGCTGACTGAGGAGGGTGTCATCACACACAGGAAGAATGCTGTGCATGGAAGAGGAAGAGCTCTTTATAGGCTTTCCTAAATTAGCTCCTTCTACTTGTATTGTAATGGACAATTCCTTGGTTCCATGATTGCATACTAAATTATGTAATAATCAGGTGGAAGCAATGTCTCAAGGTGTGAAACCACACACCACAGATGCCATGACTTCAGTCCGAATGTTGTCACACAGACAGTGGGCAGCAGTGCTCCGAGTGCACTCTGGGATTATTCTTTATGAGGTTACATAGTTTACATATTTTGTTTTTTTTTTTTTTTAAATTGGTTCTCATCATGTTTTGAAATGTAAAGGAATTTATTCAAATTTTAAGTTTAATTATTAGGTGCTGTGCCATTTATTTTTTAATCAAACTCTGCTACTCTTTTTTTTTTCAAGTATTAAGTCTGCGTTTTTATGTTCAGAGCAGTCAAGTGAGTCAGAGCTGGGGTTCCAAGAATAACCAAATTATTTTTAAAATGTGAAAAATAGAAACAGTAGATGAGGTGAGGTTTTCTGTGTATAATTCCTAAATCTATTTATTGTCCTTATGAAAACTGTAATGCTATTGCTGTAATTTGTGTAATTTGTTTGGTTTATGTAACGTTGTTAGATTTGTTTAAAAAGAATCTAATCCACTTGAAAAAGATTTACGCTACTTTATCAGTCTGTGGCTAAATATAAAAATGAAGAGAAACAGGCTCACTGAAAATGCACAGGTTCAGAATGAGCAAAGCACATTATATTATTTCTGATTTAAACCATGCTAAGAGTGATAATATTTTCAAGCATTTAATTGCAGAAGCATTGTAATATCTTATTGCACTGTCCATCATAATATTTTCTGCTGAACAGGAAAAAAACCATTGAAATTATCAGAACTAAAAACCTTTGACAAATTGATTTAATTAAAACTTAAATGTTTTTTGACACTGAAAATCATACTGCATCATATGTTTGTTTTTTCTCTTGGAGAGGGAAAGAGCTATTAGTAATTCTAAACCAGTCTTATATGAAAGAAATGAAAAATTTGATTTGCTCAATCTTTTACTGAGAACTCTGCCTTTGTGTGAAAGAAAAGGTAATGTGAAGTCATAAAAAGATATCAGTTCTGTGTTTTATGGATATTAGAAGTAATTTTTCATGTTAGGAAGAGGTTAGTCCTGTTCCTGGAGAAATATTTTTCTGCATATGCTCCTGAATTTAGGAAGACTTTCTTAATAGGTTTCTAAGTAGGAAAGCAAAATTATGTCTTGGGACTTCAGTCATGGGTTCTTAAACGGTGATGATTTTTTTTAATGTGGGTAGGTAGGAGGGAGGAGAGAGGGAGTTGACAATGTGTTATAGTGGCTGTAGAGATGATGTTGTATGAGTAAAACCTTTAAAAATTAGAAAAGCAGGCATAATATCAAGGCATTTGATCTCACAAATCACATTTCTTAATTCTACAGCATTTTTTTATGCAAACAGTGAAACGTGTATGTCTTCAACTGGTTGTAATATGCAAAATTGTAGAAGAAATATTGTAAGGAAGCAAAAGAATATTTGCTATTTTAGTGTTACTGAATACTAATATTTGACTGATATTTGAGTAATATCAGTTTTACTCTCATTACTACTATAGCTTAATCTTTTTCTTCAAACACCTCAGCTTTTTTTTTTTTCTTTAGCAGTACTTCAAGTTCTTGAACCTACAGGAGGTGAAATAGTTCTGTATTAATTCTGTCTGCAGCTGTAATGTGTGCTAACTCCCTGCATGTTCTGAATGGCCAATTAAAGTGGTATCTGGAAGCTGGGACTGTATTTAACTGCCACGTATTTTATTCAATCTGCAGAGCAGTGACGTTCGGATAATCCTTGGCCAGTTTGATGAGGAAATGGCTGTCAAAGTTTTCTGCTGTGTAAGTAAATATATTTAATTGCATATCAGAATAAAGAATGTGCTGCATTTGAATAAAAAGTAACTTGAGCATAAACTTTTCTTCACGGAGTTCAGCTCTGTGAAGGCTTATATCCTAAAGAGATGTTACACATGCTTAGTTCCATTTCTCTTTCAATAAAATACTTTGTTTTTGACTTCAGTGGAATTTAGGCATGGACTGCATGGTTAGCTTCTTGTTATTACTTTTCCTGCAGTGGAATTAAATGCCAAATCAAACTTGAGCATTGCTCTTCACATCAGATCCAGAGAAATACTTGTGCATGTTGCAGCAGATAGAGAGAACTGCAAGATTTCAGTCTTGTCCAGGAGTTGTGTTCTAGTGATAATGTTTTTGTGTATGGGTTTTGCATGTTTTGCTTTTAAAGAACAAGAAATTCAAGCCAGTTTCTATACATACTAACTCAGCAACACTAATAATTTCTGCCACTGAAAATGTTGCTAATTGTACAGTTGTCATTCCCATCTGATTGCTGTACATTTTACATGTATTACATGAAAGCAAACATTAATTGGTAAAAAATAAAGTTTTTTTAACCATAACAGTAAGACTAGCAAATATAAAATTCCCCATCCTCATTTGTTTGTGTGACTGTGCTGCAAACTTATCCATTGCTATTGCCATTGAAAGCAGAAGGTTTAAAATGTGGATCTATACTTGTACTGGCCTGAAAGAAGGAATCCCAAAGAGGCAGATTTTAATGGCCTAAATTTTGAGTAGGTATTGAATTTGTAGTCTAAATAGTTAGATTAATCCTGTATGATCCAAGAACAGAGTAAATATAATGGATAAGTAATAATGACAGCATCTGAATTTCAGAGGGTGTTTTTTAGTGCTCACTTAATGAGACAGTTACTTATCCTTGCAAAGAAAGGAAAGGCAGAAGTTCAAAATTTGAGTGCTACATGCATTTTGGCTCTTACTCAGCAGCTGTCCCAGTTGGTGGCAAAATTTGGAAAGGAGATTGTAGAGTATATTTGGAAGGAACAAAATCTGTTTTCATCCAAAAGGAAATGGAAAATATTTTTTTATTTTTCATTCTTCTCATCTCTGATAGGTCTTTGTATATGGATCTTTTTGTACTGCCATTTGAATTGGATTGACAGAGATAATCTCTTATTTTTTTACATTCCTGGAAGAAATGATGGTCCATTTGCAGCCCAGATCCTCCTCAGATCTCTTGGGTTTGGACTGCATTTCCCCAGCAGAGGGGTTCTGGTCAGAATCATCTTCCAGTCCAACATTAGCGGAAGATTGGCCTGATTTATGCCACTGCCCTTAATTTCTAGTTGCATTCCTCAAGAATTCTCCTCCAAGTCCATGGGCATGTGAGGCCACTGAAGAAATCCTATAACTCCTTGGAGGGGCAGGCTGTCCTTCAGTCTGCATCACTCTCATCTGAAGGGTCCCAGGGAGAGGATGTCCCTGTCACACGGACGCCGGCCGCAGCCTTCTGTGGCTGTGGTGTGAATGCTGGAAATGTGCCTAACTCTGAGCAGTGCAAAGTGTGATGGCTGCTTCTAAAGTGCATTAGTGTCAAAAGTAATAAGGTGGACTTTTCTGGAGTCTGGAGAAATCTGAAAGATCGTGTATTAAAGCTTGTGTAAATGTATTTATTTGGGAGTCTCAGCAGGAGACTGAATGAAGGAGAGGGCAGTTCTAAGTAGGTCATTTATATATTAATGCACTACAATATGTCAGGAAGCTTGTTATTAGTCATAAAATATATTGTTGAGTCATGCACTCCTACAGATATATATCCAAGAGCACAATAATTTAGATATGTCATGTTTTTTTAATTCTTCATTTCCAGGTGTATCTTCAGACAGGTTTGATTTGTGATTCCCTGTTACATTTTGCAGGGTTACTGATGTCAGTCAGAGAAAGGCTTTGAGTTTGTTAAAGGAAGATGCTTTTTCATTAGTGCAAGACCTTTTTTTTTCTGATTGTGGTTATAACCTGAATATTATTTGGTAATGACTTACGTAGGTGGTAAAATCTTCAAAGTCTGCCTCACTTTTCTGCCTGGATTCAACAGTCATGTGCTGTGAGGTTTCCTCAGGACATGCATAAGAGTGTATGTAAGATCATAGAACCATTTAGGTTGTAAAAGACCTTTAAGATTATCAAGTCCAGCCATAAACCCGGCACTGCCAAGTCCACCACCCAGCCATGCTCATCTTTCAAATACCCCCTGGAATGGCAACTCAGCCTCTTCCCTGCTCCCTGGTAATCCTTCCGGTGAAGAAGCCTTTGCATCTTCAGACCATTTCCTCTTGTCCTATTCCTTGTTCTTTGGAAGAAGAGACCAACACCTACACAGCAAATGGACTAAAAGATAGCTTAATTCAGTGGCAAAGTTTAAAAGTCCTCCAAGCGGACAGGACTGGTTCAAACCAAAGTGAATGTTGGCAGGTATTTCCTACAAGTATTTAAATAAGCTTAGCTGTTCATTTCAGTGTCAAATACAGTGAACAAATTTAGTTCTGTGGGAAATCTTGGCTTTATAATTCATTTTCACCTCAGTGGGATGAATGTGATGTTTTCTTGGAATAGAAATTAGGGTCTTTAGGGTCTTTTAATTCTTCAACAATCAAAAATTGGCAATCATTGTTTACTACACATAAGAAATATGTCTTAGAGGAATCTTTTGTTGTAAGTAAGCATTTATTTATGGATTCAAACAAGAATGAAAAGTTTTAAAAGAAAAAAATTTCAGTTTCACAAGGGCAAAAATTGTCCATGACAGTTTTCTGGCTGCTTGACAGCAGCTCAGGGCTTTGTATCCTACATAGGGCATTAGAGGAAGATCAAGGAAAATGTATGACTACTTTATGCTGTTCTGGTAGTCCAAAGTATGGGGAAACCTTCACCTTGGTCTTGTCTGCCAAAAAATCTTCCCCTTAGAAGCTGAAACTTGCAAGAACTGGTCTGGGGGCATTCAAAGAGTTCAAGAAGGATCCATGTGTTTCCAGTAATTGTATCTTTTAAGCACCAAAATCATCTCCATTTAGCAGAATCAAAAGGGATAAAATGGTGGCAAAAAAAGCATTATTTTGCAATAAGTCTTTTGGGACCCAAACACTGAAATGTCTGAATGCTGTCAACTGTGCTGTCACTAGAAAAATGACTGCATGGTCATGGTGCTCAGCCTTAGAGGAGCTGATTTTCTTCCTTCTTTTCCCTTCCCCAGACTACCCTTCAAGCCCTGTCACTCCACCATATCTCAAAGGACGAGCTGACAGTTCTTAAAGTGTTTTGGTTTTGGTTTTGTTAAACCAGATTGTTGCAGAAATGTGAAAGTGTAACCAGTCTTTCAGGCAACCATGTTGGGAGTGATCCCTTGTTTCCAGGATGAAATTTCTGGCTATTTTGAAACTTTCAATTTTCAGCCTATTTCCCAGAGCATTCACAGATTATGCAGGAAACTGTACAAGTGCTTATGCAAACAGAAAACTCCCAACAGCTCTAATTTCAGAATAGTTCACAGCCAATACTTTCTGGCAATACATAGTTTGATACTTTAATGTCTATAGAGCAGGGAAAGCTATGTAAGACTGCCCTTCTCTAAAAGCACTGTTCTATGTCAGTTTGTGCCCTCAGTGCTTTGAAAACTGTCAGATTGAGAACACCGAGTCATGGAAGGGTCCTGAATGACCCAGCTGCATAATGAAAACTTTTTTAGAAGGAAGTACTGCTGTCGAGGGGATTCTGTTTCCCTTGTGTGTGGACCTGGAATCCAGTGTCTCCATAGCTGTGCGGGGGTGGAGGTGGGTAGGAGGACAGAAGCAGATGCGTTTCTGGAAGGGTAGAATTAACAAGCAGGAGAAAGGCAAACTATTTATGTGGATTGTGGAATAAGTAAGAGATGCAAGACACTAAGTTTCAGACAGGACTTTCAAGCAGCCTTGTATACAAAGGCATGAAATTTGATTTTGGCTGAACAAAAGCTTCTGCACCAGGGGCCAAATATATCTGCTTTGTGCACAATACTGTTATGAACTGAGTTGGCATCATTGTAATAGACTTCATAGATTTAAAGCCCATTTTTAATTTGGGTATTAACATATTTAGGAGGCTGTTCTATTTCATATATTGTGCTATTGATCTTTACTTATCTGATAGGCTTTTCACATGATGTTTGGGATACTTTTCAAAACAGTTATTTCTGAATGACTAATATGTCCTGTTTGCATTCTTATAATTTCCTCCCTCAGTAATATTATCTGTGAAAATGTAGCAGTTTTCTTGTTAAGAGCTCTAAGCTTGCACCATGTATTTCTAAAAATTAGAATTTTTATTTTAGTCCTTCTAACTCAAGCATTGCTTGTATTAGGAGACAAAGAAGCATGAAACCTGCAGTTTTGAAATGGAGTCTGACTGAAATGTCAAAAGAAAAATATCTAGTTGCAAGACAGTGAGAGAAACATCTAAGTTAAAATTTGCTAATTTTATCCTAGAACACTCTTCCCAATCAAAAAGAATATTTGAGAATAGATCAGCTTTTAGGTACAACAGCATATGTGCCTGACTAAGAAAGTCTTTCTGTTTCCTGTTATATATATCTGCTAAGTATTGAAAGAGATAACTATCATTTCAGTATCTGGGATCACAGTGGGCTGTATTCAGTATTCCAACAATATAGAATTTCACATGAAGAAAATTCTTGCTGAGAAAAAAAAAATCATTAAGATTTTGCTTTATCAATTCACTATTCACTCATGCTCCTCGAAAGGAACTGCTAACTTAATACTTCTGTGGTCTGCTTTTTAGCACAGTCACCTAATTCATATTTGCCATGTGTGATTTGATGGTGCCTATGATCCAAGTTTTCTTGTTAACCTAGTCCTTAGCCTGATATAAGTGTGATAATAACTTAGTTTAAATGTGGTAGCATGGTGGTCCTATCACTTATGTAGCAGTTGTGCTATGAAGAATTTTCTGTGCAAAGCTATGCCGTCTGCTTGTGTTCCTCTTTAACTCCCTCATTTCTAGAATACTGCTTCATTTTTCTGTTTCTGAAGAAATTGTCCACTGAAAGAAAAACAGGGCTTAGTAAATTCTCTTCTCATGTCCTGAATTCAGGAGTCTTCAAGAAAAGAGACTTCATTATTAGCAAGTAATTATTCTAAACTGTTCAAAATATTTGTGTGCCACGATTACGCCATAATTTTACTAATAATGAAAAAAAACTGACAAAAAGCAATTGGTTTTATGTTTGATGCCTCTATTACAATGTCCATTATCTTTTCTGTTTTTCTTATTTGCAGGCTTATGATGAAGAAATGTATGGCAGCAAATATCAGTGGATTATTCCAGGGTGGTATGAAAATCTTTGGTGGGAATCCTGGATTAATTCCTCACAGTGTCTCAGCAAAAATCTTCTTGCAGCCATGGAAGGTTATATTGGAGTGGATTTTGAGCCTCTCAGCTCAAAAACGAATAAGACTATATCAGGAAGAGTGAGTATTTTTCCTCCATCTATTTTGTTATACCATCAGTTCTCTCACTGGCGTGTTGGCACAGTAAAGCACCAAGGAGGGAGGTGAAGCTAAAGAGTTCTTCTGCCAAGAGACCTGGCAGTCATCATAGTTTCACCAACTTTCCACTAGCTTGCAATTTTAAAATATTTGAAAATCAAATTGAATTCTCTACAGGGTAAGAAAACAGTAAAGTCCCTTGCTTCAAATCTGTCCTCTTCCCCTGTATGAACATTATAGTAAAATATACATTAAAATTTGAATTATAATCTTTAGTATCATGTGTTGTGTCATGTCAAGTTAAATAGTTGAGCACAGAAACAGGAAAGTCTTACATTTAAACCTATTCTGCAAACAGCCAATTTGAATGGTGATTTGTGCCTCTCAGAACTAGGGGGCAGAAGATGAGGCTTGTTTCAAATATAAAAATATGTGGTGTTTCCATAAAGCATGTAAGATTTTATCACATAACAAATCCATAGAAACTCTGGCCAATGAACAAACATGCCTGATTTTGCAACTTTTCATCTTTTTTTTTTTTTTCTATCTGCCTTTCATGCCTTGCTGAGTGAGCATGAAAGACAACTTTACCAAAAGGCAACTCATCATATCATAGCACACCAACCAGAATGTAGTGCATTTGTAAAATATAGACAAATTGCCACTCAAAATTTCATATTGAACAAATGGCTGCTCAGGTAAAGGTTATTTGATTTGTGTTACCCTGTAAAGTGTAATCAGACCACTAATTTTGAAGGCATAAGGACTTATTCTCTGTTCTAGTTTTATGGCTCACCAGTGTACAGTTTTGGTTGAACTGGAGGCTTTTGTACACAAGTAAAATAAAGCAAGTTGTCATTTATGCAGTGAGGCAGTACAATTGCTTTCAGTCTCTGTCTCCTAGTTCTGCTTCCCAAGCTCACCAGCAGGTTTAAGTCAGGTAGTAGATGTTTTTTGAAATTTTTTTTCATAATTTTTATTTTGAAGGCCTTTTCTCTATCAGTTATGCACATCTCTAAATTGGAGGGTGCAGTTTGAGGTGTCAGTTTAGATTCAACTCTGTAAAATGTTAAGTGTTGAAATCTGAATTTTATTTTCTCTGCAGACTCCACAGCAGTATGAAAAGGAATACAATGCTAAACGTGGTGAAGGACAATCCAGCAAATTTCATGGTTATGCCTATGATGGAATATGGGTGATTGCCAGGACCCTACAGCGGGCAATGAATTATCTGAATTCCACCAAGCAGCACCAAAAAATTGAAGATTTTAACTACACAAATCAAAAACTTGGCAAAATTTTTCTGAATGCTATGAATGAAACCAGGTTCTTTGGAGTAACGGTAGGTCCTCATCAGATAGGAGGGGAGGCTTGTGGGAGGGAGGAGGATTGTGATTTTGTGTCAGTAGTTGAAACAAGTATTAAATATTAAGTAGGCTTGAAAAAGAAACACAGTTGTGTATTTCTTCTATCTTCGGAGTTCTATTTTATATTAAAAATTAATGTTGTTGCCTTGAGACTCTTGCTTAGTACCTGTCTTCAGATGCCAAGAGATGACACTGTACAATTCCTCAGTTATCAGATTTTTAAGCATGAATATCACCCAAATTAAAAAATCAGAGTGGTCTCAAGGGAACCACAAGTTTTGTGAGCTGCAATGACCTTTTAAGTGCATGTTATAGCAGTTAAGGAGTATCTGGAATGTGATCTGAAAATACATATTTCTCTCCATCATTTAGGTTTGGTAATAGGTTATAGTACACTAACTCCAGGGCTTTACATCCTAGACATTCTTGCAATTCATAATTCATAACACAGTTGTGTTTTAAATGTATTTATATTTTATATTTTTTCACAGTCAAGTACAAAGCATACTCACATTGACTTAAGAAGAGCTGGTCATATACAGTTGTATCCTCATTCTGATTTCAGTTGTACAATTGCAAGCCTATAGGTTTTGGGGTTTTTTTAGAATTTGCTTACATTTCTTCTGCTTTTTGACAGAGTAAAATAGATGATAGGAGTGTGGCCTTAAAATTTCTTAATTGCTTGATTGTATCTGAGACAGCATCAGTCAGAAGTTAGTGGTGCATGTGTTCAGGAGTCTGCAGAGCTCACCAAGAGAGATGAGCTGACTCCATTTCAGGGAGAATGGTCTCCACAGTTGCCAACAGCTGCAAACAAGGAACCTACGGGAGCATGCTTTGTTGAGTGGTGTACTTGGACTGCAACATGGAAATTGATCCAATAAGGCAATTGGTGTTTGAAGAAAAGTGTATTTTAGTGGTGCACAGAGGGGCATTGCCTCCTTTGAACAGGAGCGTGGAGGAGGTTGGAGGGAGCTGGTCAGAGTCTATTTCCATGTTAGTTTAAACTGTCTTGGATATCAATCAACCTCTAAACGTGTTGAAGTAGCAGAACTAAGGTTGTCATACGTGTCAGAAATTGGTTCAAGGAGGAAATACCCACACAAAGATATCAACAAGGTGTAATGCTCAACCTTTTGCTGTCGTTGTTAATCGCTGAGAAAGCTTTCTGTGACATGGTACAACTGAAACTAATTCAGAATTTCTAAGGAAAAACCAACCATATGGCAAGACAGTACTAGTATCTAGTCGCTTGCACAAATATGAGTTTTCCCTTCTTTTTACACTGAATTTGACTGAAAGTTTCGGTAAAATAATTTCTTATCCCATTGCATCCACAGTAGGACTGGATCTTTAATGAAGCTTTCAGACAGTAGCAGCTATGAAACAGACTCTGGAGAGACTCAGTTATATTTCTCCTGCTTTATTCCATGTATGGTGTCTATGAATAGGCTTGAAATTGAATATAGCTATGTAGTTCCTTTTTTGATTGTTTTGGGTTTTTTTCCTATCTTTTTTGCCTTCAGTTAGTTTTGCAGCCAATTATTGTGAAATTGATAGATTTCATTAGCATTTCTTAATTGCCCTTCACTGCTTGCCATCCAAAAAAAAAAAAAAATTTTCAACCCCCCAAAAAAATCTTAAGATTGAAAGAAAGCTCTTTTTTATTAGTTTCAGAGACACCAGCAAAATCCCACAAGCATCCCTTTAGGGGGGGAATGAATCAAAGCTTCAACAGCCATATTCAGCTCTGTTTACTTTGTTGTATCAGGTATAATGGTTTTCATAGAAGTTATTGCATGATCATTCCCTGTATTTAGTACCTGTCTGAGGTGCTTGATAAAATATTTATCTTTATCATTGGTCAACCAAGTCATAATGACAATGTGCAGCCCAAATCTGGTATTTGCAAGGATCATGCTTCCTGTAACTGTAATTCACAAAAACATTTTATTGAGAAAGATAAGGAGAGAAGAAAATCTGTAGCAACTACACTTTCTGAGGGCATAATTACAGCATATGCTACTCAAGCTTTTCCAGACAGCATGGAAAAAGAGTTTCAGAGGCAATATTAAATGTTTTGCATCGTAGTGTTCAGAAAGTTGAAGGAGCAGATTGCTTCTTACCAGAAATAATTTTAAATTTTTTATTCTTCAGTATAATAATTTGCTGTCATTTGTGAGCTAATTTAAAACTTCCACTGGAATATGAGTTTTAAGTCTCAGAGTGCTAAATCTAATTTCTTTTTTTTTCCAGAATATGTATTTTAATATAAATTTTTTACACTTTATTTTTTAAAAACTTATTCCAAACAGGAAAAGGACATTCCTATATTCAAGAGTCTCTGTGCCAAATATAAAATGAGTTTTTGAAAAAAAGAAGAAATAAAAGGAAGGACTAAATCTTATCAATATTGAAATACTCATCCAATAATAAACTATGTTGTTATTTATTAGGTAAGAGAAGATAGACAAGAAGCTGTGGATAAGAATCTAAAACTGGAAAATCTATTAAATAGAGACATCTTTCTTTATGCTTTCTGTGAATATGATATCAGAAACACTGTCATGTCATAAATAATAAATTGCTTTACCCAGTTTTCATTTTCTTTGAAATTATTTATAGAAAACAACACCATTGGTGGGGGGGGTGTGGAATTTTTTAAACAATTTTGAAAAGACGTGGTGGGATGAAGTGTGCTAGTTCCTGATTTTACAGAATATCATTCTTTCAACTTTCTCTTCTTTTTTTTCCTTTTAATTTTTTTAATTGTCTAGGAGACAGCATTTAGAAAACAGATAAGGCTATTGCCCAGAGACTTGACATGACGAATCCTATTTTCATGCATCAGAAGCTCAATGCAAAATGTTATTTATTCTAATTCTGCTGTCAGAAATGTATTGGAAAGGAAATTATGGCTATTCCTTAAATATTCCTGAGGGTTCTGCTCTCTTTCGGGATTTTTTTTTTCTTAACTAATTGATTCCTTCTGTTATTCTGCCTTTGTGCTGATCAGACTTGTAGGACTCATAGTCATGCTGGTTACCATATAAATTCCTTGTGTATTCTGAATGCAGAGCAAGGAAACATAAACGTGGTGTTTTATCAGAAAAGAGTAATACAGTTATCTGCCACACTTTTTAAAAGATAAACTGCGTACTTTTTTACAAGTGGAAAAGGATTTTGTGACGAGAAATGCAAACCAAAAGACCTGCAGGGATGTTCCTACAGTTTTGTTAATCTGAATGTCCTAATTCTGGAGTCAGATTCATTGGTGTTGGCCATTTTCCAATTGAATAAGTCACTGTGTGTTACAATGGCCCTTCTGCAATGTCCAGCTTTCAGAACAGGAATGCTTTTGATTTGGGACTAGCTTGGCTTTCATGGTGTGCATTTTTCTAATTCCTTGGTTATCTGAGCACTTGATTACTTATGAATGAGAAAGTCACTGAAATAACAAAATAACTTGAAGGACTTGGATTTTTTTCAATTTTCTTAATCCAGACAGTTGTATAAATTGAATGCAACACTACCCTAATGGTTTATCAAGTGCAGGTCCTGTTTCCTTGCTAAATATATTTCACTTCTCAAATATTACATGTTCTTTCTGTTAAGTGTCAAAAAATTAAAGATAAGAAAAGAAGTATTTATGCAGGGTTTTTTTGACACAGTTTAGATGTCTGAGGAGTTCCCTTATGTAGTTGGTAGGGGCACTGGAAGTAATTTAAATTTGGAGGATCTACTGAGGTCTCTGTTGAACTGTTACTACTTTGAATCAGTGCATGTGATAAAGTGATGGGAAAAATATATATATGTCTGGGAGATGAATATATCTGCCCTTCAGTTATACAGCATTTTACAGCATGCTACCTTTAGCATGTTCATCATGTATGTGTGAATGCTGAAGAGACTTTTCCACAGAGCCAGAATAATTCTCCTACAGCAAGACTGTTTGGCTAAGGGATAATTAAAAAAAAAAAAAAAGGAGAAGGAAAGTCAAACTTTATTTTGTACAATGCTACCATAGCTTTAATTACTAAGCTTGAAGGCTTAATAATTAATGAAGAATTAGTGTTGTCTTCTCAAGATACCCAATCATATTTAGTGTATGCTGGATCAAAATCCTTCTAGACAATAGAAGGATTTTGTTTTATTAATTTTTTTCACTTTTTTTTTTCTCTTTGTAGAGACTATGGATGACTACACAGGAACTTAAAATTACACCAATGTTTATATTTGTTAGCAAAAAAATGTTGGTGATACTTGGGAAGATGTCACAGAATGGTTTAGGTTGGAAGGGACCTTAAAGGCCATCTAGCTCCAACCCCTCTCAGATCCCCATCCAGCCCAGCCTTGAACACTTTCAGGGATGGGGCATCAACGATTTCTCTGGGCAACCTGTTCCAGTGCCTCAGCACCCTCACAGTAAAGAATGTTTTCCTAATACCTAATCTAAACCTGCCCTCTTTAAGTTGGAATCCATTTAACCTTATCCCATCACTACATCCCCTTATAAATATATCCTCTGCAATTTTCTTGTTGGTTCTCTTTAGGCACTGGAAGGCTGCCATATTAAATACTGCACTTGTTTTCAGGATATTAAAAGTTTGTTTTGGTTACATGGGGGAGCCAAGTAGTGGGGAAAACACAGTGCATGTTGGAAATAATTTTTTATTCCTTTTTTATTCAAAACTTGACACTTTATTTAAAAAATGTTTTCCTGTAATTTTCTCTTTGCTTCACCTTTGTCACTGATGTGAAGTCATGAATGTTACCCTTCTAACTGTTTATGCCTGAACTGTTGCAGTGGGGTATTCTGCTCCTTGCATTTACTGCTATTATCTGTTATTATAATTCAAGTTTCAAATTTTTTAATTTATTTCTCATCCTTATGACCTTCCATTATTTCTGTGTAATGGAAAAAGAATTGCAGTGGAGGAGTGAGAAAATTAAATACTGTGTTGTCTTTTCCTTTTATGTCAACCAGAGACTAGCATAGTAGGATAAAATTCCGTCACAGTAGCTGCTGCACAATTGAAACCACAGCCATGAAATAGCTTTCAAGTCTGTCCCTGGCATCCTGCATTTGAATGTGTTCAGTCATATTTCATAACCAGAAAAATGCTTATTTATATGAAGTTTGCTTTGTATTTTGATGCTGATTATTTCTGAAGATTTATCTTAGCAGCTTGCTTCCAATTTCCAGGTTTCAGTAGCCACTGTGTTGTACAGGAGTCTCAGAAATACAGGAGGTGTTAGCAACAGAATAGGAACAGGGAGAAAGTATTTATTTCATGTCATCCTGGAAAAATAACATACCCAAGATGAATAAATTAAGAAACATGTTGGTCTTTGGCAGAGAATCAGATAAAATTAGCATAGACATCAGCAGGATGAACTTATGCATAGTATGTGAGTCTAACAAACATTTCTGTTAGTAGCATTCATCAGTCCAGCTAATTTTGTGTGAACAGTTCTGAATTAAGCCTCAAGAGCTATTTATACCTGTTAAATTTTCTTTGTTGGCATGGCTGAGATAGGGTGAATAGTAAAAGTATTGGGGGGAGGGCATAAATTTCAACCAAACAATTTATTCTTAATGTAGAATAGAGATTTAAAAGTACATTTAATTTTATAAAAGGGGGGGATAGAGGTTTAGTGTGCAGTGGAATACTTAACACTCTAAAGACATCTGTTACTGAGAAATGCTTTTGAATGTTCAATCAAATTTGACTTAATTTTGAGCATTTGAAAATTTCTTGTTTGACATTAACCATAATTGGGTGATTTGAGGGAGTACAACAAGCTAGCAAAACACATAGTCAGGAAGCGATATATATGTGTGCACACACATCCACATGCTCACAACCCCACTGACTCTTGGCAAAGCTCAGGTTTTTCTGCACCTGACTCCATGAATGTGAATTATTCTGAATTTAATGTCTTGCTTTGCCTTTTCATCTTTCAGAATTTGATTCCTGGTAGGGCATTTCTTGTGTAGCACAAAAAAGAAAAATACTTGGGATCTGGCTGTGTGCAAGACCCCACACAGAGCTTTTTGGTTTTCTTGGACCTTGAATCTCAGTTTACCAGAGAAGAGATAAACATGATGAATCTCTGGCTTCCTTACTTCCTCCGGACTTCCAGTGCATTATCCAACTCCCAGGAACGTGTGAGATCTCTGCAGTGGGTTGGTGAACTAATTTGCTCTCTATGTGACCAGCTCATTTAGGACACCCCTCAAAACAGAGAGCTGCTAAACTAAGCCAACAGCAAGTTTGCATAAGGTCATAAACAATGTTTGCTCATTAGGAAAATTCATTACAAATGTTTTCATCAGCCAACAGTGTAAAACTGCATACAAAAGGAAATCCTAACTTTTTTAAATGAGAACTGAAATTAGCTGTGACATTTCAAAGATTAGCCCTCAAGCTAACCAGCAGTTGAAGATTTAATAATTATAGTAGGTGTCAAATAAAAAAGGCTTTAGTCTGAAGTTGTAGAACACTTTCTGCAGCATCTGTCATTTTAATAGCTGGATCTTTGATGAAAATAAATGAACAACATACATTTGTAGAAAAGCTAGTGAAACATTTTCTGGCTAATATCTCTTAGCTTCCTCTGCTTTGTATTTAATTTTGCCTGTATCTAGACAGTGTTTAACATAATGCTTAATATGCCCTGGAAGCTGTTTGGTGCTACTTTGTGTACAAAGCGTGGAAGTCCCTACAAATAAAAAAGAAACAAAGCTCAAGGGAAGGTGATTGCACTTAGCGCAGGTGCAGGCTTGTACTTCACAGGGTAGTTCTCTTCAAGCTTCTAAAGAAATAAAGCACATTTCAGTAGTACTACAACCTTGGTTTTTTTTCTGAAGTGTGATTTATTTTGTAGCTGCTTGTTTCTAATCCACCTTTGGTTTTTATTTTGGGATTGCTTTGTTTCTTTTGTTTTGTTTTTCTTGTCTGTATTCCTTGAATTTGAAGGATGAAAAGACTAAAGAGAAAAGTTGCATTTATGAAACGTGGAAGCTCTGTCCTGCTCCAGATCAGCAGTTAAGCTTGGAGAGGATATTGATGGTTTTAAAGCAAGTTTTCAAGATAGTTTTTTCCTTTGCCAGTTGGGTTTGTCTGAAGTTGGTAGAGAGGGCTCTGTGAAAATAGCAAGATACTGAAAGAGTGGGCAGTGTATATGGGCTGGACAAGCAACATGGAACTACAGGTTCTGGTGTCTGTTGAATAAGCAGGACATTGCTTTTCCTGATGATTAGATGGCCTTTTGTGTTCTGCTTAGTAGTACTACTGGGTAGGCTCCTTTGCCACCCCTGAAGCATCTAGCAGAGAAGAAGGAAGAATATCATGTACCTTCTATCACTTCATTAAAGCCCTGTGCCCTGCTTCACCAAGTTTTTTTAAAAGAGATGGGAAATGTTGTGTGCCTACTGAAAAAGGGTGATAGGATAAAATTTTACAGGCACTTAAGGAGAAATGTCCTGCTTGCAACAAGTGTACCATTGAAATACCATCTCCTAAAAATAATAGAAAACCTGGAGCAACTCCGTCCTCCTGTACCGTAACTCCAAACAATGTCAATATTTTGTGATCGATGGCAGATGACACATCAGTGTAGATCTCTGATGATGATCCCATATCAGCAAGAAAATATCAGCACCTCTCTTCCTCATATACAATTAAAGGGTTTGCAATACATGCTATAAGAACTGTTTTGACAGAGTCTCTCCTGCAATAATTATCCAAAATGGAAAACGTGGTGAAAGGCATGTGGTGCTGAAAATGTTGCAAATTTCTAAATTTCTGTTTGAAATGTCTCCATTTCTGTTACTGAAACAGCAGGTGCTACCCCCCAAGGAAGGATTAAAGCATTGCTGTAAAGGGAGGTGCAGAAGGAAAGTGGAATGTGATGGAGAAGGGAAGGTCTGAAGTGCTTTAGCTGTGCTGGGACCTGGTGCAGCTCGTGGTAGCTGTTGTAGCACATGGTGTGTCAGTCAGTACAGCAGCCTCTCAAACAACTGTCTTGAGAGCTATGATTACACAGTGCAGGTTAAAATTATTTCAAGCCCCTTTCAAGTAATGTTGTCTGTAAAGGAAGACTGCTCCTTCCTCAAGAGAGAAATAGCTTGAGTGCAGAGGGAACAGATGAACTATCAGCAGGGTCTGCATTCTGGGTGGAGAGGCCCTGGAGAGGAGTTATATCCACAGCTATGTCCCTAACCCACACACATGTTTTTTTAAGAACAATGATTCTGGAAAGGGAGGCTGCAGAAGAATGTGTATTTAGAAGAACATAATGGGAGGGAAAAATATTTCCTGGAAGGCTCTTATCTAATCTGCATCACTGAACAGTTCTGAGTTTCCAGTCTCCAATGTCTCTTGTTCTAGTTCTGATTTGTTTATTAGTGCTTGGAGTTTAAAGAACATATTCTTACCTGACTGTGCTTTTCCTGAAGCTGATTTTACTCTCTTTGTTGAAGAGCAGATCAGTAAAAGATTAGGTCAGTTCAACAGAAATATGTCTAGATAAGACAGGTGTGCATGGGCCATGTGTTTAGTGGCTGGGCCATATAAGTATTTACTGGATGGAGCTTGGTGGTCTTGAAGAGCCAGCGAGGCTCTTTTATGGTTACCTGGCAGATGGTGTGTGACTCAGACACGTGCAGGCTGGCACAGGCATAGCTGGACCATGCTTCCAGGTGTGTATTTGCAGATGATGCAATGAAGCTTAGGCAAAAATAAAAATAAAATTCTGTGAATTATGGGCATTCCAGAGTAGCAGTGTTTTTCAGTGGTATAGTTATTCCTGCATTCCGTGTTCCTAAGAGAAGGAAAAAAGATGCATGGCAAATTTAGGGATGCTACTGTTTCTACCAATAGATCTCCATTTGAAATTACAAGCAAAGACATCTTACATGGATATTTCCAAGCCCTCATCTGCTCAGTGGGTTGGGGATGAAAACCACCAAACAGAGCCTTGAGGTGCAGCATATTCTCTCAGTGGTCAGAACAGCAAGATGAGGTATCCTGCATCAGCCTCAGCCTGTAAACTCTTTCCTCAGAGATACCTCTGATTTATCTCCCTTCCCTCCTAGAACAGAGCACTACAGAAGTACCTGGTTTAGCTTAGTATTTGGGATGTGAGTGCTTTTCTGTCATGAATCTAGTGTTAAAAAACTATTATTTTGGAGTTAACATATTTTAGAAATAGTATAAAACTGAATTCTTGAGTGCTTGAGGGAATTGCAGTTCTTGTTTTATTTTCCACAGGAACAGATGTTAGCCCTGCTGCCTTGGGATTGTTCCAGCTCTGGTAATTCTGTTCTGTGTACCTAAAACTCTCACTGAGATTTCAGATGGTTGAGGAAGTTATTATTTACTAGCTTTTCACCAGGACTCCTCCGGGACAATAAATGCCATAAAGATGCAAAATTTGAGAATTACTGTTCTCCCTTTTCTAAGACTTTCATTTTATTATTATTTCACTTTACAGGCAAAATATAGTAAGATTTTACTGGTTTGATCCCATTCTTGTTTCAATCAGTGACAAATCTCATCTAGGAGGCAGTTATTACCCAGCAAATTGCTCTAATAAACAATTTGCAAATATAATTCAAAGAGTTATTCTAAAATCCTTTGTGCTCACAGAAATTGTAGGAGAAACTTCTTTTGAAACGCTGTCTGGAATTAGTGGAGCTATCCTAAGAGTGCTGATCAGGTGTAGTGCTGTAAGTTAGTAATGAATGATTAGACTCAAGAGCCTGTTAAAGAGCATTTGGAATATGTGTTGAGTGTACTCTGTAGAATTACATGACTCGGATGTCAAATAACTGTGAGTGATTAAAATAATATGGTGGAATATAGCAATTTAAAAATAATGTCCACTGATGACTACAAGAGCCTGCCACTTTAAGTGCAGATTATGTAAGTCAAAGAAATGCCAAATATTTTGGTCATCAGGTGTGCTCGTTGCATATATTCTTTTGGCTCAACAGTGTAATTCTTTATTAGGTATCGGATGGCTGGGGATATGAAACATGGAAAAAAGATAAATGACAAACCTCGAAGTGTACAAATAACGTTCTGCAGGCTGAAGCAATAGGAAGAATATTCATAAGCCAGTTTGTCGAAATATCAAGGATATGTTTTCTTCTGTTCTTTGAAGAGTTGTCTTCATGCTACTCTAAAATCTTCTCAACATCTGCTTTTCTTGATAGTTTAAAGAATGAGTAGATCTCATAAATTATAAATACATTTCTAAGTATGCTAAGACCTGAAAGGAGGTTCATTTAGTAAATAAATTCTGAAGTATAAAATTAGTTCTAACCTGCTTATTTTTATCCTTTACAACACTTTTAAGAAAATAAATAAAATATATAGATTTTCTATGACAATTTTTATGCCACATTTACAAAGATCTATTGATTTAGGTTAATTGTACTTCTCTCCATTGTTGAATAGTTGCATGGCAAACTTTAATTTATGTTCTGCTTTCATCTAGCCAACCCCATCAGTGGGCAATTTTAAAAAGCTTTTAAATTGAGCCTTTTTTGTCTTCAGTGAAAGTGACCCACATTGATGTCACAAGAATTAGAATTTAGCTTGATAGGAATTTTTGTGTGCACCTAAAAGCAAAATTTTCCCTTGAGGAATACTTTGCAATGTGACATTTTTACTTTATGGCCAATAAAAAACCCTTAACTTTTGAAACTTTATTTTAATTCTCTGTTCACACTGCAGCACTCCTGAGTTTTTAGCTTCACCAATTAACATATTCTCTGCTGTTGTTAATCTTTACACCCCTCAAGGCAAAAATATTCCTTAACTTGAATGTTGCATTTTGCTGAGTGTGAATCCACCTGCAGTGCTAAGAGTGGTGTTATTAGCTGACTTAGCCTGGAAATGCTCTAAGGTTGTCAGGTCTGATGTTCAATGGATTATATTTTCATACATCACTGCTCCTCTTTTCTGGCAGTCATGATTTCTGTGATGAACTAGTTTTCTTCCTTGGAGAGGTGCTCCAGTTGCAAATAGGATTCTTGGAGCCTGCAAGCATTTCAGTAAAACGCAAGAAAATTAAAGTATTATAATGGCATTTATTGCAGACAAACGCACAGTACATTTTCAAATAGTTTTCTAGCATTTTTGGAGTCCACTTTTAGAACTTCTGTGTTTGCTACCTTCTGCTCTCCTCCCCACCATCTTATAGGATTTGATCTCTCAGCTGCTGCTGCTGCTGAGGATGGCTTCAGCATTTTCTAGGCTCTGCTGGAGCAACGTAAAGATAGTTATTTTTTAAGATTTCATAAAACAAAATAGATCTTGCACTTCAGTAGAGTATATGGCATTGTAGGATTTCCCTCTTGGAGTTCTTCACATGTTTGGAAGGTGATGAAGCAGAAAGTGCAGCAGGGCCCTTGATGGAGCCTCTTCAGTATAGGATGACATGTTCCACTTGGCCTGCATCCCAGCTTCATGACAGTTCTGCCATGCCAAAGCAGGCTGAGGCCAAAGGCAGCACTTGGAAAAGTAAAATAGGCTGCCTTTTTGTGGGGTTTTTTAATTGGTTTTTTTTTTTTTTTTTCCTCAACCACCTCATTTGAACAATGTGTAGGTACTTCTGTTCTATAAATTTTAGAAAAATAATCCTGGGATTCTGGATTGTAATTCTGTTTTGTAATTTGTATTGACCTCAAATGCACCAAAACTTACAACCATGCCTCCTACTAACCACTGTCAGAAGTCAGATTATTCTTTTAGAACGTGGTCTGTAATGAAGTTCACACATCTCTGTGTTGTTGATACTTTTAGCAGCATCTCTATTTTTTATATCAGCCTCCAACATCTAGCCAAAGTTTAATGAAACCTTATTGTCTTTGCTGAAAAATATTTCATCCAAGAACTTCTCAGACTGCTTTGACAATAAATCTTGTGTATGTGACTAAGACAAGCAGAGCTGTACCCAGCTCTCTCACTTAAGTGTGATCAAAGCTTTTTGGCTGAGTGACACTTCATCCTGAGCATAACCTGCATGGTTTCTGTGTGGTGCCACTTACTTAGTATCAGTAGGTTTTATAACAGGTAGTTAGATGAAAGTAACCCAGCTCTAACCAAAACAAGATAATTTGAGTACAAAGAGTGAATTCACAGTTAAACAATATCATAGATTGTGAAAGTATGCTGTCCAGGGTTGATGTTTCCTTGTCACTGCAGAGTACAGTCTGTGTGCTGCTTGGTGACATGCAAAATTCTGACTGTGACTGCAATACTGGCAAACTGAAGAATTTTCAAGAGCAACTCAACACAAATCAAGAGATTATACAGAATTATTTGAGGGAAGAGTGGTCCATAGTAGAACATTTAAAAATCAACATGGTTTTCCATCTATGATGGATTGGCATAGGGGGTTTTGTCTGCATAAATTAGCTATATAAGAGCCAAGGCTTTAACTGGAAATATTTGAAAAATAAAGTTACTATTTTATAGTTTGTAAATTCTGCAATTTTTCTACCACATAAATTGTCCCTCAAAACTTCTGGTGAAATTCTTCTGCCTGTGCAATTTCAGTTCTGCCTCATTCATGGTGGCTGCTGAATTAGACAGCAGTTCAGTTGTTTTGAATGTACAATTAAGATGATGTTGTGCATAAGCAGTCATCATTGGGAGTGCTGCAAAGTAGCCAGAGCTAAAAACCACAGCCAGAGACTGCAAAGAATAGTGTCCCAGGAGTGAGAGACAGCAGCAGAGCCTGACAATCTTCCCTCCCTCCCTCCCTCCCTTCCTCGGCCACCCCCAGTAAGGACAGGGTCCTGCTCCATGCAGGGGAGGAAACAGCCTGGTGATTTGCCTGGGGAGTCTCAAGCACTGAAGGTCTTCCCTCAGATGGCTTCCTTGTGCTGCATGCTACTGCTTGACTTGCTTTCTGGTGTGCTGCTGTGCTGCTGCATTTGCCTGGTGACTGCAGTGTCACTGTATTTGTGTTGGGCTGGTTTGGTTAAAATGCTCTTCAGGAGTTACAAAGTGGGGAGGAAGTTTTGGTGGTCAGAAGTGCATGTCTCAGCTGAATGTGAATTCTGTGAGACAGAGGTAAACTTCTGCAGCCTGGAGGTTCTTGTTCTGCTGAACTCAGATGTTTGCTGCAGGCCAGAGAAGTATGTGAACGTCTCCAAGAGAGGCTGCAATGACATCTTCTGTTAGATATTCTTAACACTGAGTTTTCTAAGATCACAGTGAAATCTCAGAAATTCTATTATTGGTGCTTTCATTATGAGTGACACTGAAGACTGGCATTCGAGACACAAAATATCTAGCTTGTCAGTTAATTTCCCTTTTTTTCTAATTAAAATCTTTTCTCTGTGTCAGGCTACACAATTTCTTCTCCATTATGACAGTTTCGTTGATATAGGAGCAAGGCAAACGTATAAGAAAAGCAATTATGACACCACAAAATTTGATTTGGGATTAAAAGTATAAATTGCCTGAGGTAAGAACACATAGATCAGTTAAATTGCATCTAGAAATAAATCAGTCAAGCTACTCCTGCAGCTGAGGGATAATTGTTTGCTGGTCCCTTTGGATGAGTGCACAACAAACCAACACAGCGTTATACACCGGGTCACACAGTGATTGCTGGGAGTAGACCTCAGCAGCATCACAAATGCTTTGTAAGGACCTCTCCACTGTAAACTCTGGAGCTGTTAATAGATTCATGATTTTTGGTGTGATTTCAAAGCTGTTCATTGCAATGAGATTTATCCTGTAGCCTACTCTTTAAAAGCAAAGACTGTGGCACTGTGGAAGTTTGGATCTCTTTGCATCCTGATGATGTTTTCTGCTAGCTTCCATTTTGAAGATGCAGGTTATGTTAGAGAAGCCAAAGAGCCACCATCAGTATTCTAGAGAAGATTTGGTGCTCAGCTTTCAGCCTCATGTTCCAGACCTGTGTGCGTTAGTGTCAAGTTTTCCCTCTTGCAGAAAGTAAGGGAGAGGTGTATGGGAAGAAAGACATCCTTTAGTGGTTATTTTCTAACAGTGCAGAGCAAAGCAAACTTTCTCTCTGCTTTAAGTCTATTTTCCATAGCACAGCTGTTAATTCCCAGTGCAGCAGGGGCCATTTCCCCAACTTGAGTCAACCCTTAGCCTACGAGAGAGGGGAGGGAACCTGCTCCAGAGCACTTCTAAAATTCACCCCAGCTGCTCCTGGCCTACAGAAGAAGCTGTGACAGAGGGAACAGAAATCCCTGTAGATGTGGTTCAGAAAACATTTGGATAAGTAAATGTTATGAATCATGAATATTAAGCATACTTCCCTTGAAGCCTAAGTAGTGGCATCTGACTCATTGGGCTCATGAATTTCTGAAGCTATTACTGCAAAGTACATGCAAAGCATGTACATGGACAGAAGGAAGGAAGGAAAATGCAACTACCTTGCCAATTATTTCTTTTCATATCTGTTTTTTATGTTTGGACATTTGGGGTTTTTAAGACCTGGGCACTTTAGATTTCTGCATTTGCATGTTGTAACAGTGAGTAAATGTCAGCTATTAAAATGTTCAGGCAACTAGAGATGCAGCTAAGCACCTCGAATATTGATTTTATTATGCAACTTATTATTTAGTATGTATTTAAAGGTAAGCATACTGTATTGCATTTCTGATTGAAATACTATGAAGTATTTGCACAGGAAAGTGGATGATGAAGTTTATGTATATCCTGATAGACATGTTATGTGTCTTATACATTTGTAGGGTTTTTTAGATAAGGATTTTAATTAACTAGTATAATGCTCAAAGGCTCACTCAATGATGAGTGATAAAAGACAGTGATATTAAAAACAACTCCCTAAAAATTATAAAATAAATATGGAAAATCCTAAGTGTTGCCCCTTTACAAATATCAAGCTGCATATCTTTCTGCTGTAAATCTTGGGAACATGTGATGTGAAACCAAATGTTTCAAAACTGTAGAATATTTTTTTCTTCTTATACTTAAAAATATTAGGAGCAGAATAGCTGCCTTTCATGTTTTGTTTCTGAAGAATATTTTCCCTGAGGCTTGCAAACTGCTCATGCTGGTCTTTCTGTTAGGTTCTGATTAACCAAAGTGCTTAAAAACACACTGAATATTAAAAATGAGTATTCCAGATTGGCTGGTGAAGGGCTGTATTGAATCAAGTATTTAAAAGGTTCATTGCTTGTTTTGCAGAGAAACATTTCTCTCACAGAGTTAATGTTTAGTATCCTCTCTTTGTGGAACTGCATTTAACCCAAATGTTAGCAGTGAGAGAGAATAAACTTTGTTATACAAAATGTGAATATTATACAATTTTTAATGTGCATCTAAGTGAAATTAAAGGCATGTCAAGCTTAGGTTTTTCAGTAAAGGCATGCCACAGCCTGGAGGCTTGTCATGGCTGAAAATCTAGTCTGTGACATGCTTTTCACTTCTCTGAGTGACATGCAAGGCAGTGCTACCTCTGAAGTATAATGTGTTAGGCTTTTGCAGACTGCATGTATTTTATGGTATTAAGTTATAATAGAATCATAGAATATCCTGAGTTCAAATGGAGACAATAAAACTGAAGTTAGTGTTTTAATTTTAGGTTGGCTTTGTTCTCTGAGATCTGCAAATGCTTTTTAAAATACACAAACCGTGGACTATTCTCAGTCAGTAACAAAATGCAGCTGTATGTGATGCAATCCCAATGCAGCACAGCAGCCTTACTTTCTTTTGTGTCTTTCATACCAACTGCATCTCAGACTGCTTTCCACAATGCTCAGCAACTCCTGGCAGTTCATAGGAGAGAGGAGCCAGGAAAGAACTTGCTCCAAATGCCCCGTGTGTCACTGATCTAATCTCATTCAGCAGTGGGTCCCATCTAAGAAGGAGAAAAATTGAAAAAACTCTGAAACACAGCACTGCCCTTGTGCTTTAATGAGATTTTTCAGAAGGGAAAAGAGGGATGGCTATCATGCTCTACCAAAGTATTATTTCTTTTTTTTTTTTTTTTTAATTAATTGCCTCATCACAGTAAAATCTTTAATCAGTATTACCTTCTCAAGATTCTGTTGTTTCACTTGTCTTTCAGTTACAACAGTGAGAAAAGTTAGTTTTAATGATCACAACCTTTTAGGCAAATGCAGCTTTAAGTTCATGTCCCTTCACCTTTGGTTCACTGGCAGCCAAAATAAAGCCATTTAGAAATCAGACAATCTGTCTGTTTGACTTAGACACTGACTGCAGTCATCAAATGTGGATGGTTTGCTCTGCAGAGATGCTGTGGTGCACAGCCTTGAAGCCCTCCCCGCTCCCAGGATATGCACCTTACCACCATCTCTACCACTTCACTTCCACTCCACAGTAGCACTGTCTTTTAGTCTTGTTTCTGTAGTTGCAAAAAAATCCTGCTGGTCATGACCAAATCTTGAAGTCTTTATTAAGGGTATATTTCTCTCTCCTAGCCTTTGTGCTGTAATCTAATCTGCTTCTCCTGCTACAGACCTTTTTTACCTTTGCAGTTCCTAAATGAAAAAGCTTATTTCTTTGCTGATTGCCTCCTTCAAATGTTTGTGACAATATCTCTTTTTACTTGTTATTCAACAATTCCATAAAGATGGAGAGGTCTTAATCTTCCCAAGGAAATTAATCCCTATGTACTTAACCTGATTTAAATTCCTCCACCAAAGCATATATTAAGAAGTTATGTGGCAGTGAGCAGGCCATTGATTTAAACGTGATCTGAGAGGGGAAATAGCATTTTACATGCATGATGTTGGGAAAAGCTGCTTTTGTGTTGTGGCTTTCTGAATTTCCCTTCATTAATTCACATCTTTCTGCAGTGGCAGTGTTTGGGTGTGATAGGAGTTTTCTCAGTGTAACTTATTCCAGAGCTTACTTCAGACAGATGGGGCAGTTTTGCTTATCTTTCTCATTATTTTCCCTCTTTGCCTTTAATTTGAATATTAGTTTGTTCAGATCAACCTTATTTTATCGTAAACACTGGCTCTTTTCCCATCCTGATTTCCACATTCCTGAAGCCTGCATGATTTTTTCAGCTTAATGTTCTAATTAACTGCAGGAGGGTAGCACTGATGTAGGTGAGCACAGCTGGCACCTTTGCCAGCCTTCCTTGGTGCAGTCTCTTTGCAGGCAGGGTAACAGGGATGCATTTACTGACAGAGTATGTCCAGTTTGTTGCTCTATAATGTTAATAAAGGCAAGACATTCAAGCAATTCTCATATTTGTTATATTGTGCTTCTAAAACGCACAGTAATTAGCATGTATTTGTAGTCACTGATGGAAGACTTTCAACATTAAAAATACTAAATATTTCTTCAAAAGTTGGATGTGTTGAAATTCTCCCCAAAACTAGAATGCTGTTTTTCACATTTTAAAGGTCTACCTATGTCAGCATAAAGAAGCTGTACTTTTGGTTTGGGCTTTTTTATGTCTGGGTGAAGTAGAAACCACTTTTAAAAACTCTCCAAACCCCAAAAGATGTTAAAAAGCAACAGGAGAAGTGTGGAATCATGTTCCTACTAGTTAAGAAGAAAAGCTATATGTTCAATGCTGCATCTAGGGCACTGTTGACAAGCACTGTTTTTATGATCTATTTGAAAAACCTGACCTGATTTCACTGTAGAGAAAGGTTAAGCATAAGTTTAAAGATGATATAATTTGCAAATCACCAATTTTTGAAGGCCATGTACCCCATCCTGCTAAAAAAGGTGAAAACAAGAAAAAATAAAACCAGATGGTACTCTTTGCTTTAGCAGAAGCGGTCATAATTCTCTTCAGATTAGCCATCCAGGATATGAAATAAGGAAAGATGATTCATCTTAAAAAACAGTGTCTTGTGTTCTTACTCCAGGGCTGCTCTTTGGCTCTCCCCCATTTTGTCTTGCTGCTTCCTTTTCGATGCTGTGATACCAGCAAACCCACCATGCTGGGCAGGAAACTGAGCTCTGGTGGGAGCTGGGAGGTGAGAGTAATTGTTCCCTTGCCACTCACGGGGCTCTTTCTTGGTTCAGAGGCAGAGTCACCCAGGAGCAGTGGGCTTGGGCTGGTTTGTGTGACCCAGGATGCTGCAGCATGTGGAGGCAGCACTTGAGCACTTTGTTCTCGAATAGGCACCGTTCCTGAGGACTCTACCCCAACTCTACCTGCAGACAGATTCTGTGATAGCCTCTAACAGTGGTTGCATGGTGAGAGGGCTCTGTTTGAAGGTCAGACACAGCAATCAGTGCTCTGTTGTGGAACATGTTTGAAGTGTAGCCAACACATTTGAATTTCAATGCGTTTTCATACTGAGTGCATATTCTTATAACAACTATCTGCATGATCTTTCTTTTCAATGAATGGTGTTTTCATGCAGTGTGTCTGAATGAAAAACTTCTCTTGTGTTTGCTGCACACTGAAATGAACAGGCAGGTTTGGAAAAATATGAGAGCTTTTTCTGGATCTGGTGCTTGCTGAAGTTTTGCAGTGTTTGTGGATTAAATGAGAAAAGGAGAGCTAACGCAAGACTGTAGCGCTATTGAATGTTCTTTGCTCTGAGGAAATCTGTTCATTTCCAATGTTGAGCAACAGTATTTTTGCTCAGTTGATTTTCTGTTTACATCATCAGGCAAAAGAGATAAGTAGTAGGAAAGAAACAAAGTGCCTAGAGAGTGGGGAAGGGCTTACAACAACAGCATCCTTACTCCAATACAGGGAAGGCTAAAGCTGTCCAACCATAACATGTCTCTGTAGTAACCTTCATGCTGAGATACACCAAATTTGTTTGACTGCATACAGTGACCAAACAATCCTGATTTGATTTAATTAAAGGATAATTTTTTTTATAACTGATACTATTGGAAAGAAGAGAATCAGAAGAAAGTTTACAGCATTTCATGTACAGAAAATTTAAAAACAAAACTCCAACAGGAGGCTGTGCATTGGAGGAATACTTGTTTTTCATACCATAGGTTCCTTAGATAAATTTGGAGCTAAAGATGCTCAAGCTACAATTGTAGTTATTCTTTTAGGAAACCATTTCTGATAAAATGAAAATTTTAGAGAAAAATTCTGTAATACTAAAATAGTATAATACTTCCTAAAACATATTTGATGTGCTGGGCCACTAGACTATCACAGCATGGAACTTGCAATTATTTCATTAAATATAAACAATCATATTGGAAAATACTTTGCCTAGCATTTCCCTCTTCCTCACCTGTGATGAATATTCAGTATATCTGTGATATGTGATTTCCATATACTTCATCTTACACTTTTTAAACGTGGGAATATTTTATACTCACCTGACCATCCTTTTCACTCACGAAGAAACAAAGAGTTTCCATAGTGCTCTACTGCATGTGTGAATTGTATAAATTAAACACTGCTGAGTGAAGACAGAAGCTGTCTTATGCTTTAATTTCAGTGGGAATATGTAGCCCCATGTTAAGTTCATGTTGTTTGGACAAAAAGGTTACAATGGCCTTTGATAGTCCACATGCAAAATAGAAGGTCTTACCCTCCTCACTTCACTTAGTAAGAAAGTTTCTTTTGCTTAGATATAATCTAGAATATTTAGTCCATTGTTTTCTGTAGGAAAATTCCATTAGTAAAAACTTGGTGGAGTGAGAAGCGGCTCAACTTCTAGGAATAAATCTTAAAGATGTTCAGAGGCTCAGAAAATCTTGAAATTATGGTCTTTATTAATAACGTAGTGCATGTTCTGGATAAAAATAATCATCATTTGGATACATTTTGACAAAAGAAGGAATGATGAATGCTGTCTTGAGAGAAATTTGTATTAATTCTACTTTGCTGATGTCAGTAGAAGACTTCAGATATTTTCTATGATGCTGTTGATTAAATACTGGTTAGAATGACTGGAGATATGAATTTTCTCTGCAGACACCACCATTAAATAGCATATTGGTAGTCTGGGGGTTAGATATAAAAAGGTTTGCAACTAGGAGCAACTTTACCTTTGGATCCACTACTCTCTGTGTGTGCTCTATGGAGAGCAAAATAAAGTTCAGTCTTTGAAATATGAGAGTATGAACACTATGTCTCTTTTGAAGAGTACGAACATACCCTGGCAGAAAAGAGTATGAACACTGTGTCTTTGGCTGTCAGACAGACTGTGTCCACCCTGGTAGAGGAGTTAGAGTGTGCTGGAAATTGTTCCTGGCTTCCAGCCACAAAAATTATTGTCAGGGGTTAGTAAGCAGTAAGCAAAATCCCTTTTCTGATTACATTGAGTCAAAAAAGTCACATCAGCAGCAGTAAGCATCTCACCTCTTCTGCTTCTGCATTTCCCTCTGTCACATTGCAGAGGGAAGATGTCTGATGAGAAAAAAGAGAAGAGCAAGATAAATAAAGTCCTCTCTGTCTCTAGGGGTTACCAATGCACCTTATCTGGCAGAGGGTAATAGAAGAGACAGAAATAAGATTGAAAAACAGTGCTGCATAAATTCCTTTGTCTAATGTGGGCAGTAACATAGCCCAGCAGTACCACCTGATACCCAGATGTTCATTGAAACTTCCTAATCACTTCTTATGAGTACCTCTCCGGAGGGTAAAGTTTTTTCCAATACCACGAAACACAGCAAGAGGGCCCTTCCAGAGAAGATGACTTGGCTTATAGGCTTCAGGAAAATGGTCTGGAATAAGTGGTATCTTCCTTGTATAAGTATTCTGAGTTTTTGAAAGCAACATAATTTGTATGCTAATAAGATTTCCATTATTGCAATGATTGCTTTCTTGTCCATTAATTACGTGTGCTTTGATCAGTCGGCATTAGTGCTGTGCATAAAATAGCTTTACAAATATTTAATAAACGGGTTCGCAATATTAGTGTTTTTAAAGATAGTTATTGCTACAAATTAAGAGATTCCTTTTCCAGCTTAGAATATGAAGATAAATATGATCTAATTTGAGAAGCAATTGTTAGTTGTTTTGCAATCATTAATTCCTTTTATGAGTGATAGAAAGAGAGTAGAATCTCCTTTTAAGTGCTGTATCCTCATTCTAGCTGGAATTCAACATTGTCATATCACTGCAATATAGTGAAAAACATCATAAATATTCATTGAATGCCAGTGGCAGAGAAGGAAATACTTTCTTATTCTAATACCACTTTCATTTGGGACAGATGAAATAAAAAGCTTCTCATTAGTTATTTTGGGACATTTAATACTCTATAGGCATGTCATACACTTGGCCAATTAGCATAGATGATTGATGACAAGAATTAAAAAATAGAAGTAACTGATTTTTAAGGGCAGCTTTGAATACAAGGTTTGCTGCTATTGCACAGAGCAGTGCAGTTTATCAGAGTATTAAAAATAAATTTAGTCCCATTCCATTCAGTGTGTGTGTTGACCAAGATAAGGAAAAGGTTATGATACTGGAGATAGCTAGAGAAAATAATGGAATCTGTCATTTGTCTTCCTTCAGGCTGTTTAGATATTATTGCTGTCTCTCCAAGAAGCCAAGCATCTGATGCTGGAATGCTTTAATTACAGAGGTGTCAGCGTGAGCTTCAACTCACAGTGCTTTATTGGAACTTGCAAGGTTGGATCTTCTATAGGAAAATGAAGCATACTGCATCTTTAAATAGTGGTTTCTTTGTTTTCAAGTGAGGTCTCTTCCAAGTAGAATGCTTCCTAGGTCTTAAACAGGGCTGAAGAAAGCATCCAAACTGATAAGATAAGAAGGCTTTTGAGTATGTGGTAACCTTCCCTTTCCCTGGGAATAGAAAAACAGGCAAAGCAAGGACTGGGCCTCTGTCCTTGCCTTGAAAAATCTAAGCTTAAAATCAGTTCAGCACCCCTGCAGAGCAGTTTCAGGATTTCCTTCAGCACAAGCTGAGGTGCTGCCAGCAGAATTCCCAGTGGATTTGCACTGGCATCAGCTTGTTCAGTTGCTAGAGCACTGCTAGGTCTCTAACATCAGTTCAGCCCCAGCTCAGTATGATTCAGGGGTGTGGGGCTGGGGTACTGCTCTTGAGAGGGAAATGAAAGCTCACCTTGTTTTCAAATGATTCCAGTCCTCTCTGAATATAAATTAGGGGAATTAGTGTAGGTTTGTGTACGTTATTCTCTAAAGAGTTAGTTATGAGTAGCAGTTATGAGTTAGTAAAGATTATCTCCTCTTTTGAGTGGTATTCTGCCACCATCAGCCTTTTGATAGACACAAATAGATTTGTTTTTTCAAAATTTAAATATCAGTATTTTCAGTATTTAGAAAATTGTTTTTACCGTTTCAAAAGTAAACATTTTAGCTTTTCCTTTCAAATAAAATATTTTTAAAGTCTGAAAACTGATTTTAACCCTTTTTCCAAGGGGAAATGTACATGGATTTTTCCCTATTTTCCAGCATTCTTTGTGTCTTTTAAAATTTATTCTTCTTCCTTTTCATTGCATCAAAGTAAGTGTTATACCAATTTCAAATTCTCTTAAATGTCAAATAAATTGATTGTGTTATTCTGCCTAATAATCAGAGGAAAGCATTAATCTGTCTACTTTAGGCATACTAGAGGCATTTAAAGAGAGTGTAGGTTTCCAAGGGTCAGAGAACAGCAGCCCAGAATGGTTCCTCTCCAGTCTCACTTTCAGGACACTGAAATTCAATCCCTGCCTCCATTCTGGAACATGCAGTTCCAATACACTTTGTTCATGAGAGAGACATTTCAGACTGGCCAGGTAAAAATCTTCCTCCTATATAAAACCAACTTTTGTAGTGGAAAGATAACTCAGCTGTTTTTTATTCCCCTCTCTGCTGCAGCTCTGAGAATACCAAGTCTGCTGAGTGGAGAACTGCTTGTTCTCTGCACAAATATCATTTAGAAAAAGAACAGGGGAATCTCCTTCAAATAATACTGTGAGCTTAAAAGTATATGGCCAATAACAAGAGGAACCTGAAAGCAAGAGGAAAGCTTAAAATGATAAGAAGGTGCAGGTTCAGAAGCAGTCTTCTGATGGACATAATGGAAGTAAAAAAGCTCCCCATACTGAGTTTTATAATTTCAGGGGCTTAGATATGAATATAGCTCCACAGAATGCATTGATGGGTTGTAACTCCCTTCCAGCTCCAAATTTACTGACTGTGTTGCTGCCTGCACTCCTCTTGAAGCAAGAGCTCAGAGCACTACCTTAAAAATAAGCGCAAATACATATATATATATATTTTAGGAGGGTATTTGCTAGGTGGGGGTGGTTTCTCTTTGTGTTTGATTGGTTTTGGTGATGGTAGTGGGATTGCTAGGTTTTGTGTTTGGTTTCTTGGGGGTTGGGTTGGGGTTTGTTCATTTGTTTGGTTTTTAGTTTGGTTGTTGTTTTGGATTGGATTGGGTTGTTTTGGTTTTTTGTTTTTTTTTTTTGTCCAGAAGCTGCTTAGTGATGTCTGAGCTGAGAAAGGAAATTCACTAGCCCAAGCTTGGTAGTCTGGGAATCTGCTTGTACTTTTGGACTGACACTAATCTCATTTGCCTATGTAGATTTACCAGTTCACTTGCCTGGCTGCATCTGAATTAGTCTGCATGGCATGGTGTAGGTACCATCCTGGGTGTGGAAACACTGGCTGGCAGGGGTCGGAGGAGGGAGAGAGATGTACAGTCTGTAGCTATTTCATAGCACTAATTGGACTTTAAACACTACTTTGAGTCAGGAGAAAACCAAAAAGAGGACTTACTTTACTAATAACTTGTATTTATAGAAATTTCCACAAATTAGCTAGTGCCACTTAAGGGGTGTCGAGGGGATATCACCTGTTGTCTTGTTTTCATTGCCATCATCATGTCCATAGGGAATCTTGAAGAGTTTTCAAGTGGTATATTTCATTCAAAAATACACTGTTTATCTATCAAGTGACTAGGCACGTCTCAAATTTTTAGTATGGCATTGATTTTTAATTTATTTTAGGAGGAGAATGTATTTAAAACAACTAAGTATTTCACAAAAGTTTTTAAAGGCATCCGTCACAGTGGGGAGATATTTAAGTATCAGTTCGACTTAATTTAGTGTTCTGAAAATGTAGGAAGAGCGATCCCAAAGTAACTCCATTACTCTAAACACTGCTTTATAGAGCCTGAAGAGAGCTACACCTTTGATATCTCTGACCTGTGCCAGCTAGAAAGCTGCTGTGTTGTGTAGGATCAAGTGGTGTATGGCACTGATCACTTGGAAACCAAACTGAGCCTCTTCAGCATCTTCCGATCTGAGTGTTTTACAAAGCACCTGCCATCTTTCCTCAGCAAAACTGCTACAAGGGTATGAATAGAGAATCTCTAAAGTGTCAAAACTATGCCAGTTATATCTTATGGACTCTCTGCAGGTCGTTGGCACAGGTTAGAATAGCCTCAAGGATTAAAATGGACAATGGAAAGTGCTGAATTTGATATTACCAAGTATATGCTGGTTAGATCTCCTTCATGCCACTGCCATACCTGTTCAAATCTCTGTGCTCAGCAATGCTCTTCTCTGCAGATTTCAGTCAGAATTTGATGCTAATGAAAGCATCACCTGGAGGGATGCAGCATGGAAAAAAGGGAAGAGGATGAAACTTCTACTTCATTATCATCAAACATAGCTGTCTTCAGGAGTGCTTTCTGATAGCAACACAGACAAAATCTGAAATTTTGAAGAAAAGTAAATCTGAGAGTCCTAGGATTCGAAATAGCTTAGGCTAGGCTTTTTAGCTTTACAGAAATGGACATCTTAAATGTCATAGCAATTCTGGCAATTGGCAAATAATGCCAAAGCTACAACTGGGCTAAATCAAAAGGTTGTTAGAAGCTTGCTGTAAATTTAGATGAACGAAAATAGTTGTCTCATTCTGAAATGAAAAATGGACCCATTTCAGTGATGGTTACTAGGAAATTTATTGGAAAGTCAATGTTCTGGACAGTCAATTCCCACGTGCTTTGAACTGTCTTATCTGATTTACCAAAGAAAAGTTTAAAATCCTCTAATCACTAGAAACATTTCATGAATATTGAATTAAACAGTTTGACTTCCTGTGTAAGAGCTTGTACTGCATAAAAAGAGGAAAAATCATTGTTAGTGGTCTAGACCTGGATGGCTGCTTACTACAAAAAAATACCTTTTAGGTGATTCAGATATTCTTCCCTGGTCAGTATCAGCTCCCATTTCTGCCTGCAGGGGAATTTTTGGATGTAGAGTAGTCGTGTAACACTGGGAATGAGTCTGTTACCATTGTCTTTTCTCTGCCCAGTAGCGAGAATCATCCATGACTGACAGGTATACATACTTACTTACTTACTTGAATCAAAGTTGCTCACTTAGAAAGGGAATAGTCTGAAGATACCGTGCTCAGCACTTGCACATGGGTAATGCCAGTGTTCTACTTTGGATGTGAAGACCTTGCTAATAAGATAGGCTGCCTGCTCATTAGCAAGAGCAGAGTAAACAAAGTTATCTCTTGTGTCCAGCCAATGTGACAGAGCCTGGGCAGGAAGGGCACAGAGAGGAGGCAGTGGCTCCTGCAGTCATTCGAGTCATCATCTGAACAAATGAAATCCAGCTTGTGCGGTTCTGCTCTCTGCTGAGATTAATGTAGTTTAAAGAAAATGGAAGAAATTACTTCAGAATATCATATGAAATTGCACTGTTGAAGAGATGGAACTGCTGCTTAATGTGGTGTCCTTAAAAGTCTTTTTGCCATCTCTTCTGATTCATCCCTACAAAAGCAGTGAGAAAAAACCCATGGTGGTGGAAGACAATGTGCTGTTACGCTGTTTCTACAGACACACAAAGCTAGAAACTGAAATAATCAGGGACTCAACCCATAAGAACAATTCTGAACATCACCTCAGCACTTACTTTTTATACACACTGGAAAGGGCTTGAGTTCCTAGTCTCAAGGCTTCATACTGTTTCCTTTTTTCTTGCCACCTTAAAAGGTTGTTTACATCAATGTTTTCACACGCTCCTGGAAGAGATTGAGTCAAGAGAAAAGGAATTGCATTACCCGTGCTTCAGTCCAACCATAGATCAGGAAATTGGCTAAATACCAACAGTCAGCACTGATATATATTATGTATCACCAGACTTGAAAGCATTTGTTGCACACTGTTCCAGTGCCTGTCATTTTGTTTCTGAAGTACTCAGAAAAAAACTTGCAAAACAGCTTCTCAAGTATATATGTTTCATTTCAATTTCTTTGCTGCCACACTTTTAAACCTAAGACCACTTGTGATGTCCAACACAGAGCTTACCTGATCACTGAAAGAGATGACTCACAAAAAAACTGTATCACTGCATAAAAATGGTATGGCCATAAAGAACAAAAAAGCATCTAACTGCTTTGCCTTGTGCTGGCCATAAGCCCAGATGAATGTGTAAAAGCACATTACTGAGTTACAAAGCATAAAGGTTTCATCTTTCTTCACTTGCAATGGCCAGCAGGTCTGATACTGTTTAATGCATGATTTCCTGGCTAGCATCCTTTTCTGCCCCCTTTTACCTGCTTATGAATTGCTGGTGCCTTGTCAGGGACATTATTCCCTTAGTCTTGCCTCTGTGTGTAAACGGAGCGCTCAGATGTTCGTAAATGATGCCTTTGCTTGCTGTGCTGAAAGAAATGCTATGATTGTGCTGTCTCATTTCAGCATAGCTGTGTAAAATTGTTTAGATGTATCTAAATGCTAATCTAATGGAGCAGCTTAGTCTGGGCTTATGTCATTGTGCTGCCAACAGCACACTTTCATGCAATGATAGCTGATGATAGAGGATGCTGATGAGATGGAGGGAAGAAAAAGAGTAAAAAGAGTTGAAGTTTTGCCTGAAATATGGTAAAGCTCAGCTAGCAGAATATTAGTTAGAAACAGAGGCACCCTTCTACACAGCAAGAGCATCTGTGCTTCAGTTATGCCTTTGTCAGGAAATAAGTAAAATTCTAATACGGGCTTAGAGAGGGGAGATGGGCAAAATAAATAAAAAAAAATCCTCTCTCCATAGAAGAAGAGGCTGAATGGACTGGAACTCTTTATTTAGAAGGGAGTATAGTGGCAGCATGATGAAACCATGGTAGTAAGGCTTACAGTATTTTCTATTTCTGCAAAATCCTGGATTCAGGATGTATGTGAATGATGGGTACATAAAGATGTTATACTCAATTTGAAACTGTAGGTGTTGGCCTTCACTTTGCCCTTCTTCCAGCCCAGCTGTGGAATGTAACTCATTGCTGTTATGGTTGCAGGGGATGCACAGTAGCTTTTTTTTTTTTTTTAGAAAACTTGGTTTTGGGAAATTATTTCAATTCAATATGGTCTCAAGGAATTATTTCACATACCAGGGATTTTTTTTTTTTTTTTTTAACTTTGAGCAACTCTATTACTTATTCTGTAGGCATTTAAGGTAGATGATTGCCAAAGCAGAACACAATGGGCTATGCCACAGACTACTTGAATTAGCTGATGCTAACAAAGATCTTGGCAAATGTGAGACACAAAGCCCATGTTTTTTATTAAAATTGCTGGATATTTTTGCCCAGAACAGTTTTTGCCATGAGGGAGGAAAAAAAAAGGAGCTTAAATATCTCTCTCCTGTTCTTTATTTCCAAATTGCCTCCGATGTGAACCTGTACATCTGCTTATCCTGTATTTCATTCATACAAGAGCAGCTTCTGTAACCTATTTAAAAATCATTAATATTTCCTGATCTCTGAGATATTTCTGAGATATAATTTTCCATTCACCTGTCTGACTACCAAGAGTCCACAGAAGCTACATAAGAATATATGGAGTGCCACACGAGATCAGCAGACTGGGTCACTTCCCAGTCCTCTGTTTCTAAATGAAATAGATAAACAAGTAATCCTCACTCAATGCAAATTTCAGGTCATTGCCTCCTGTGCATAGCAATAATGTGGTTTTTCTGTTTTAGGTCAAAGTCCTAATAGATGAGTGCCTCCTAGTTCCAGTGTTAATGGATTTGATGAATGCCAATTCTTCATTCTTCTTTTCCATCAATCTCATGATTACCAGAAGGTTTTTTTTTTTTCCCTTGACAATTCCCTTCCAACAATTTAGCTTCCTTCTTCCACACTGGTTTCCTCCAAAACCAATGTTTTTGTGCTTGGGAAACTAACTTTTTTGTAGGTATGTTTTTTAAGCATACACAGCATGTTTGCTGTGGTGCAGATGGATACTTAATGTGTGGAAGTAAGCCTGTTCATTTTTTTCCTGCCTTTTTATGCCTACTTTGTCACAGCTAGAACACAGGTTTCTGTTTAGATGACAGTGGTGGTATTGCTTCATTTAGAAAATGTTAGCCAACACCAGATTTTTAGCTGTGCTTCACCCTGCTCTTTGAGCTGCTCTGCTTCTCTCCAGACACCAGTGTTCAGTTACCCAAAACTTTTAGAAAATGTCATAAGAGACAAAACAGGCAGGGAAAAGGCATGCCAATGGATTGTAAATGATTTCAGATTTTAATCTTTAATCGTGAAAATTTTGAAAGAAACACCTTTTCTGAAAATAGTATTAAGGCTTGAAAAGCAGCAGTCACTGAGCCTGCTTTGATCAATTGTTCTAGAAACATTTTATCCACAGCAGTCTAAAGATATAAAATCATGTACTGAGGAGCATTGTTGATTCGATGGAGCATTTTAATTTCAGTCACCCTCTGACTTCTGTTCTCCTCTCATTTGTCCAAAGATGATGGTTACCTCTTTCTCCCACAGGGGGTTCCACCTTCACTGCTGTCTCCCTGTATCCTCTCTTGCACTCTGCTTACATCTCCTGTGCTTAGCTCTTTGTCTGCTGCTGAATGAGTGATGTAAGTAGGCTGAAACCAGAAGAGTTGTGTGCAAGCTGCCCTCAGCTGGAAGCTTGCTGTTTTGTTTCAGAAGTGAGGTTATCCTTGCAAAGCTAAAAGCCTGGTAGGTAGAATAAATGATGTCTCCTGAAAGGATCTGGGGCAAGCAGAAAGTATCTTGCTCCCTTCCTTCTACCTCCTCCTGCTAGCACTTGCATCCTTTCAGGGCTCCTTTGTGCTGGCTCTGGTTCAGCAATTCAGAAACAACATATCCCCCGCTTGCCAAAACAATAAAAAAAAAAGTTTAAAAAATCCCCACTATATGGATTTTTGCTGGTTTAGTAGGCTACTACAGCTCACACAGGGGACTGATGAATGCTGAGCTACCACCAGATAGGTGCAGAGCTGTACAGGCAGGAGCAATGTAAGAGGCCAATACACTGCCCTCTGGGTGTTAGTGAGCTCTTAGGTGTCCTGTCCTGGGATGCTCCCCCTCCTTGGCTTCTACTTTTATTGGACATAGTGCAGTAAGGAATCTACAAGTTCAAGAAGTACACCTTGATTTCATCACATCTCATAGAACTTAAAGAGGCAGGTTTATTTTGTACATTATACAAATATATAAACAATATGTAAAATTATATAAAATACTATTTCAGTTGCCATAGTTATCCTACTCTTTTTCACTTACTTCTGTGTGCATTTATTTAGATTGTTTGTTGATATGAAATATCTCACTCAAGTATCCCAAAACTGACTGGGTTAAGTTATTTTTGGGAAAATACTGATGGTCTCTTTTGGAGCAGGTTTGACTGTGTAGGCTCAGATGCTTCATGGAAAGCCACTGGGTTTAAACACTGGTGTATGAGGAGATGACTTGTGTATAGGGCAGAGTAGCCCAGATTCCTGGGCAGTGATGTGGAACTGAAGCAGTGTCTTGAAATGTACTGGCCCGTTGGAAAGCACTCGAGACAGAGGAGTCCTGTGGTATTTAAGAGTCTTGCACCCAGCTGTGGAGTTTCTGTCAACATACTCATGGTCTTTCCTTTGATGAAGGGGTATTTGTGTTATCAATTTAGCTTGAGTATATCATTATTTTAACATTAACATTTTAAACAAGCAATAAGACAACAAGTATAGGCTGAGTATATGATAAACCATTGAATAAATAGTTGTTTGGTGCCATGTGGTGGAAGACTGCTGAAGAAGGAAGTAAATATGGTCTAAAGCTGACATTTTTTTGCCGGGATAGTACTGAAAATCATGAAGCAAATGCTATGCATTTATTTCTCTGTTTACTAAATTTGAGATACTTTGCAGAAGAAAATACACAGTAAATTAAATGGTGGTCAAAGTGCAGACCTGCCCCTGATTGAGAGAGCAGTTAAGAAACTGCTAGCTTGAACTCTAGCTTGATTGAAGAAGATGGAGAAAACTAAGAATATGAATGAAAAAAATGTGCTGGCTGTGGATTTCAGTGTATAAAGAATAAAAGAACTGTAACTTTGGCATGGGCCTATGTTCAGAGCCAAATAACAATACTAAGATAGTGCAAAGAAAATTCTAATAAATGCTGGTGCTTTGTAGCTCAGAAAGAGCTTAATGACATGTTCATAATATAGCAAAGATATCTACTTTTTAACCACCAGGAAAAAAAACATTGAAGCATAATAAACAGCTCCTTCCGAGTAGAGACAAATGACTGCTGTGAAGACAGGGGAAGTCCCACGTGTCTGAAATAAATCTAATGTTGGCTAATCATTTTTAAGTGTGAATGGAACATGTGGACTTCTTATTCTGTCCACAAATAAAGGACTAATGACTTAAGATAAAAGGGGAAGACTCTACATCCAAGGAGGGTAGAGACTGTCTTTTTATGAAGGGGATGAAGTAGTTATTCTCTATAACAAAGTACATAAATCAATATCCGGTTTGTAAAACAGAGCACAAAAAAGATGATGGTGCTCAAAATAAGATGATGTCCTTGTATGTAGCAGTTGTGAGATTGATGTGGTTGAATTGTTTGGTTCAGCCTGGTTTTCATCATTTGTAAAGGACATTTGAGCACTGTAGCTTTTTGAGGAAAAAAAAAAAAAGCCAAAGAATGACAAGGGAAGGAGGTCAGAGATGAATCAAAAAGCAAACAAACAAAACCAAACAAAAATCTAAGAAACTTACAACCTAAGCTTCTATATTTCTGTTGTCCAAGCTGCCTATCTTGCAATGTGAGATTAGTATTGTTTATACTTATGGGTGATTGTAAATTTAGGAAAACTGAATGTATTACACCTGCTGCATGATGAATTATGCAGCTGCAATGAATCCCAAATGCAGGGATGTATTTGGGCCAAAAAAGCTGAAATGCCATGTGCCGTGTTGGCTGTACACACCAGCAGCAACATCCAGGGGTGCTGGACCGTGCCAGACTGAGCTCATCCAGCTCCTCTTCCACCCTCTGTTTGCATCACTGTCTGTTGGACTCCAAGCCACAAACTTTCTATTTCCTTCCCATCCCCCTTTCAAGGGTCATTGCTATTGTGAAGATGCCTGTTCACAGCTCAGAGTTGGACAGATCAGCTGGGCAGATTGGTATTTACTCTGGCATTCACTTTCACAACTATTGAAGAAAGGAAAAAAATGTAGATGGTAAATTGAAGGAAATAAAATAGGCACCAAGACACCGGTGTGGTTTCTGTTGGTCTCCATTGGGATGACCTGTGTGTAATGGAAGAGGAAAGCTTTGCTAATTAACTATTTGGTATATATAGTAAAATGTGGGGTTTGTTCTAAGTGCAAGTTATTTAATTGTGCAGTTGATTTAAATGCTTGTTCAGGATTTTACATCTCTTGAAATAAAATACTTGATCAAGAAATATTTTTTGAATCTGATGATTATGTTCTGAAGAAGTTAGTATCGACATTACTTCCATTATTTTCTTTTATTCTATACAATCACTGATCCTTTTACTAATAAGTATCCAAATATGCCTCTTTAACATCACCAAAACACAATGGAGGGCATAAGAGGATTTTGTGTGTGGCTATGTTCATATGGATTTCATAGAATTTAGGTTTCATGGTGGGTCACACCATGAACTTCAGCTTGTACTGGCCCATGTGCTGCAGTGTGTGGTGAGGTAAAAAGAAAGGACAAAATAGTGCTAAGATTGGCTTTTGCAATGTTGCAGCTTAATTTGTGTATTAGTAATATCTATTATTCAAACATCCACTACTTTAAATAAAGAGGAAACACTTTCAGTAATTTATGAATCTCAAGAAGACAACTCTCCAGCTGAATCTTATGGTATGTTATCTCAGTAGCAAAGAAATGGCTTGATGTGAGATGTAGAACATCATCAGATTATAGCCCACTTTTCATGCCATAAATCAACACATAATTTCTAAAGGCAGGTTTCTGAAACACTGATTGGCTTATTTCTTACAAACATTGCTGTAGTTTTTAAAATTAAATTCAACATTTTATTGCCTATTTATATCACTTCTATTACTCCAAAGGTAATTCTCTTATTTTTCATAAAATGGCCAGGAGATTGGGGTTTCTGGCTCTTCAAGCTTAGCACAGTGTGGCTTACACTTGTTTAAGGCTTCTTCTATTTATTAAAGGGAAATGGTGTTTTGTGGCTTGCAGGAAACAGCGGGGTGATTGTGCTGTACTTCAAAACTGTTGTACCGTTCCTGCAGGGACCTAATTTCAGTATTTCAGAGGCCTTCAGTGCATCCCTTCAGGGACCAGAAAGGGTTGTCCAAAAAGTGGCAGGCTTGCACAGAGCTATGTATTGTAGCCTCACAGGTTTACCATTTTCTTTCTTTTACTCTGATGTCTTCCAAAACAAAGATTTATGGAGATGGAGTTAATAAGCCAAACCAGGGATGAAGTAGAACAGCAATCTAGCTTGACAGCTTTCAGCTCTCCACAACAGGTTCAAAAATTAAAAATACTTATCATAGATGAATGAAACCCTCTTCTTTCATGCTCAATTATGAAACAGCTGAAGTAAGGAGGAAATTTAACAAGATCTTTTCTTAATTTAATCCAGAAAGATGGGAAGAAAGATGGGAGTAATTTTGTAGGGATATATGAGGAGGTTTCAGCATTACAGGGCCATTAAATTGAGAAGTAACAGTGTGTAGCACCACAAATGGTAGTACTGAGTTGAAGACATTACAATTAAAATTAATACTAGGACACACATTGGTATAGTACAAAACCAAGCCACAGGAACTACTGGTATCCATTAGCTAAGTATATATAAGTATATAAGATAAGATAAGTAGCTTATAGAGCCATTTGGAGAACTGTATGATGGATGAATGAAATGGAAAACTTTTTTCTTGTGTGATCTTCAAAAATATTTACATATCCTTGATAAAAACAAACAGTGAAAATCATTTGTTTGCATATCTCTGATCATCTGAAATTCAAGGTGTTACTGGCTTTATTGTATTTCCATCCATGAAAAGTGGGTGGTAGCATTGGTCAGCTTTCTGAGGCCATTTGAAATCTGTGGAAGAAGGCTTTAAGGGGGTGTTCTTGAGTTATTTTGGATCTGGTTGAATCTATGATCTTCAGAGTTTAAAGACTTCTTTGGTAATTTTAATAGCTAATGGAAAATTAAAATATAATGCAAAACTATATTATGGGAGATTTTAAAAATTTTAAAGTGCTTCTTTGTTTTATTTAGGGTGAAGTTGTTTTCAGAAATGGAGAGAGGATGGGGACCATCAAATTTACTCAATTCCAAGGTAGGTTGTAAACAATTTTCTTTATATTATGTATGCAGTTTCAAACTTTTGTCAGTTACATTTGTTTCAGGATGTTTTAAATAGGTACAGTTATTTTGAAAAGGAACTGCTTGGAAGATGCAGAAAGGAACTTAATAAGGTTTTGTTACCTGTTTAAAATACTGTGTTCTGAACCTTGAGTGCTGTGAAGTATTTCCAAGAATTTTTCTTGACAACAATCCACATACTTATAGAAACTGCAGATCTACAGTAACCAACAGCTGTTTCAAAAACCCTACTGGTCAGCTAAACATCCACTTCTTAATACAGTTGTTTCTTAAAACTGAGTGTGAAAAGGAATTCAGAGAGGAATTTTGTTGTTAAGCTCTTTCAAGTTAGTTTTCGCGCTCTCTGAAGACTCACTTTTGACATTCTGCAACTGCTTGCTAAAAGTTGCTTCAGGAATCAGTCCCTCAGCGTGCAGAGGACACAAACCTGCTGACCCCATCCCTTGGAGGCAACACACTCCACAGCACAACTCACCAAGCCTGCTGCATCCTCTCAGCCTGAGCTGCTCCTGCAGGGAATGGTCTCAGCGGCAGAGACCGCAAATGAAGCCACAGGGATTTGTCAGGGGCCATTTGCAGCCAGGATGAGGCATTTGCTGGGAGGGGTTTCTGCAGAAATGGTGATTCATGTTGTTTCTGCAGTTTATAGAATGCAATTCATGCATTTTTTCCTTGGCTAGGGTGAGATATAACAGGAGATGATTGCATTTGGATGGTCTCGTGAGGGTGGTAGTAAGCTGGCAAATTCTTTTCATACAGTGCATGAGAGAGAGCTTGCTCTCCCTTTGCTTTCAGGAGATCTCTTTAAACATAATCCTGCTGACCAAGTTACAAAGGCTCATTCTTTGAACAGAAATTGTCTGCTGTATGGACATTATTATTAATGAACAGCAATGCACTTGAGGGGATCTGTTGTTACTCATTCTAAATTACTGAGGCAATCTTCAGAATTGCTCTTGCCTTCACAACTGTAAGTGATGCTGTTAACTCATGTTCCCGGAAGCATTTTGACCCACTAAAACTTTCAGACATCATCCCACGGTAATGTAATTTAGGAATTCTTGCTCAACACTAATGATAAATATTGATTGCTTCCTCTTCTTCCTCTTCCCCCCGCCGCCCCCACCTTCTTTTTTTTCATAATAGCAGTGTTTATAGCCACATGAAATAATAATGAGAAAATTTCTACAAGAGGTGTTTGTTCCTCAGAAGTCTGGAGGAGCTCTAATGCATTTTGCCTAAGGCAGCTACAAGTACCCTCCTAGAGTGAGGAGGAAGTTTGGCATGTTCCATCTGCACATTAAGGATGTGATTGAGGACCATGGGGAGGTGCAATATATATCTTCTGAACTAATCCAGAAGAGCAGTAGGAGTCCAGTGTAGCTGATTTTATACTGATTTGTATTTCCAACCATCCAGACTGAGATTCTTTATAACATTTTCAGTTTCATATCAGATCCTATTTAACGTGAGTGGTTTTACCATCAGCTGAAATGTTGTTTGATCAGTAAAAACACAGGAGACAGCCACCCCTTTTAAAATTCCTTGAAATTGCAAAGTAACTATTTCAGAGTAATTCAGGCACACACTGGGTATTCTGATCATCAAACAAAGGTTTCCTATTAACTTGCAGAAGAAAATATTCAGGCATCCTATGGAGAAATGCCAGAGATGGGTTGGATTTCTTCTCATGCAAGCAATAATCTGTCAACATCTTAAGGCTTGTCTCAAGTTTTGTTTAGTTTCTCACTCATTTTGGAAATAAAGAGAGTGTGCAAAAATGTATGAGAAATTGAAATAAGGAAAGTATAACAGCATAGATGAAAGTTTTCTCTTTCTTTAACTACAAATGATATTCTAAATATTACCAAGGGTTTTTCTGTTCTTTTATTGGTATTGTTTTTGTTCAAAGCTTTTATATTCAATACTTGTGGTATAATTGTAGACATTATAAATTTGCTCAAAAGAATCCTTTATTGGTTAGGAAGCTTTCTGAAACATTCTCATTTTATTCTCATTAACTTTTAATAATTCTTGGACTATTGGGAAAGTTCCTAATAATGTAAAGAATTTAATTAAGTCCAGTGCTTAAAATGGTAAATGGGCTTTTCCTTTGTAGTTATAGCTGTTAGAAGCTATCAAGCATGAGACGGACATACAATTTATTGGTTAAATTTGGGGTTTTTTTTAGAATACAATACAAATCATGATGATTTCAAGGAAAAAAGACTACATCAAAGATGTCTTGTAAATGCTTTTGTAAGATTAGTTGTAATTATGAATATAGCTTACATTAAATGTATTCGTAGCTAATTATCCAAACATAATAATTAGGAATTACCAGTTTTAGTGTCCCATACCTCAGGAGTCATTTTTTCATCTATTCAGCTTTACAGTTTCTCTAACAATTTGAATGAAAGTTGTCACAGTTGTTCACAGTTGAAAAAATTCAATGCAGAAAAATAAAGCAGATAAGTAGGTAATCATTTATCAGACTACAGCCAAAACCTCTGTTCCTCATTTGCTTGGGTAGAAAAATCAGCTGGGCACTCAAAGGAGCTAAATTTTCTGTTCTTTGCTTGAAACTTTTGTTTTAATCTGCAAACATTTTGGCTATGGAAAAAGCAGACAGCCACATCTGCCAGAGGCAAGGGAAAACCAGCCTGTGAGGGTTCAGAGAGCAACTGCAGTACACCTGACAAGCTGTGATGAAATTCTCAATAGCTGGTTTAATTTTGGATCTAGATACAGTTTTTCCCAAACTCATGCTAGTCATACCTCTTTTTCAGCTTCTGTGCAGTCTGTTACTTTTGCAAGTGGTCAAACAGATGGTGCCAGAGATAGCTGTAACCAAACTACTTGCTGCTTTATAGATCATGAATACCTCCCAGGAATGATTTAGTATGCAACACAGGATGCAAAGCACATGTAATAGCATTTTGTCCCCCTACCTTACTGGTAAATAAAGAGCAGACTGTTAGTCTAGCTGAGATATCCAATTGATGTTTAAAGTTGACATCCTTCTAAATGAATGGCAGTTTTTCCATGAGTGCAATTGAAGAACTGTTCTCATAGTCAGACATGTAGTTGAAATAGATGGTCAAAATCTTTTATCTAGTGAGAGCTGAAAAAGAGTCCTGACAACTTTTGTGGGCATATCAGGGAGCAGGGAGGGCAGTAACAAAGCTGAGATTGTAGATTGCTGTGATATGGGAGGCTTCAAGAACAGCTTTATACCTGTCCTTCAAAATGTTTCACGTTGGCAGATCCTTTCTGATTAATCTGACTGGAGCCTAGAAGGCACCTTGCTTCCAGTCAGATGGCTGTTTCTGTCAGGCATTAGAGAAAACCTAAGAGACATCTGTGTTGGAATAGGAAAAGGAACATCAAAAAGAACTGTAAACAAATAGAATTGAAATGTGCATAAATCGTACTTTGTGTAGATAGGAAAAAAAATCTGCATACTGGAAAAAACTTAAAGAAAGTGGGTGGTCACCTGATGTATCTTTCTGGGAAGAATTCAAGGGTTTCAACTCATTTGGCCAGGTACTGTGGTATAACAGTTAGTTATAATAATTTGTTAGTGTTGAAAGCTGATCTGTACACCAAGCAAGAGGGAGAGCGTAACTCGTCAAGTGCAACACCTTTGGTCTTCTTAGAAAAAGTCATACTGAATCTCTGTAGGAAAAGCCCCAGATATTCTCCTCTGAGTGAAATCAAAAGAAGCAGACAAAAAAATGTCTACTCTACAGTCAAGAGGAGGGTGCACAAGAACCTTTTGCTGCTGCTGCTTTCCTGGATCCTCAGTTCATCTACTTTGTTCTGACATTTTTGCTGTCCTCAACTTCTTCAGTAAAGGAGACATGAGAAATTCTGCAGAATCATCCACAGATACAATAGCTTGTTCTCCAGCGGCATCAATCCAACCCTGGAAAGGTTTCCTTCTATTATTCTACAGTCCAGCGTACTCTTAACTACTGTTGCTTCCTGTTTCCATAAAGGCTTATATAAGTAATGAGACTAATTGCCTTTGAATCTTTTAATATTTAACATCTGTCCAGCATATAACTGAAAGAACCAGTCTGTGGATTTTTTTTTCTGTGATGTTGTTGAAGGAATATAATCCAGTTAATAGGGAATATTTAGTAAGAACTCTGAAAACTCAGAGATAGATAAACAGACTAGATAGATAGATAGAAACTGTGGTGTCACCCAAGAATGGTGGTTAGGTTGTTCATAGGGAGAAAATACAAAATTTAATTGCTCTTCCAGCATCAGTTCTGTGTTCTGTTTTTTTCTTTTTTCCTCTAAGTCCTATTTATTTGAATGTAGATCTTTGGATCCCTCAGCCAAGTGAGTATCAAAACTGCTAGCAGGTGTCAGGGCCACTCACCCTTTTTCTTCTGGTCTGTAAGTCTGGATTTCTCTTTCTATGTTGTACAAGGATTTAGCAGGACAAATAGTGAAAATCATTATTCATACATACATATAAATACAAACGGATGAAAACTACAGTTCTCCTCAGGCAGAAAGTGAATTAAAGATGGGATTTCCCAAGTAGACAATGAATCTTTGTTATGGGTATCTGTATCAGAACAGGTGCATGGTTTACATTCTGAAATCCAAAAGGCAAGTGTTTTCATGACTTTTTGAGCTGGAGGGTGTCTTTGGACCATAAGGTTTAATCACTGCATGTGAATTTATTGTCTATCAATTTGTCATGTCTTTCATGAATCCATTTATACTTTTGGCTTTCAACACATCCACTGGCAATGAGTTTCACAAAATAATTATGGATGTAACGATGAAAGCCCTTCCATCTGTTTGTTTTAAATCAACTGTCTTAGAATTTCACAGGGCATACCCTGCTTCTTGTAATGTGATAAGCAATGAATAACTGTGTCTTACTTTTTATACCCTGTCATGTTTTACAGATCTCTCTCATCAATGAGTCTTTTCAGAAGTTCTAGTCTTTGTTATCCATTTAGCTTTTTCATCATGTAAAAGCTGCTCTGTGATTCTAATAAGCCTCTGCCTTTCCTGGTACTCTTATTCCATTTTTGTGAGAGCTTAATGACAACCGCAGACAACACTGAAACATCCACCTTCATACCTCACATTTCTGAATGACCTTTCTGCATTATTTTAACTGCTTTCACAATATTCTGTCTTGCCACATTCATTCTCTTTTTGCCTCTTTGGCCACCAGTGCCAAAGAGCAGAGCACAGCACTGATGTTTTCAGAGAACCAGCCACAGTAAGTCCAAGGCCTCATCCCTGATGCTCTTAGTTGCTTAGTACCAACAACTGCATTTGTATACTTGATATTAATTTTCTCTTGTATTTTATGCTGTACCTCACTAGCACTGAATATCACCTGTAATATTATCAGTGTCTCATGCACCTTTATAAAGTCCTCTGTCCCATGAGACTATACAGATTGTATTTATTATATGTTTACAGCTGTTTTCTCCTTTTATTGTCAGGTTTTTTTGACACATTTCCTGTTCAATTTCTGTTCTTTTCCTTACCTATCAGCAGCAATGTTTCCCCCTGTGCCAGTTATTTTTCCTGTAATCTGTTGGTATTATTTATTAGTACTTGGGGTTTGTGCTCATTTGGTCTGTTTTTATAAACAAACATTGGAAAAAGTATTGAAATTCAGGGACCCAAGTTGTGTGCTTGTGCTGTCAAACTGGAGAAAGGACAGATAAGAGCTATAGAAATTGTTTGGGATCTTAGGGCATTATTGACCAAGAAGGACCAATGGGATTAAGTGTGGGGAGTAACCAGAGTCACCTCATTTTGATCAAGGTGTATTGCATGGATATAAATTGCCAGGCCAGGGAGGACTCGGAGGATGGGGACACTGATATGCAGCTGCTGGTCGCCATGGCAGCTTGTTTTGTTTTGCTTTGTTTTGTTTTGTTTTGTTTTGTTTTGTTTTACCTGAGCTAGCTTTAAACAGCCCAACTGCGGGGCTGTGAGCAGTGTAGCAGCAATAACACGCAGCAGACTGGAAGCTGGAAATCTGCTCAGGAGCAAAATCAGCGCTTTGGTTGGTAACCTTTCCACTGGGAGCACAGCTATGGGAGGCCACAGTCTTGCAGCTATCAGCATTCAAGCCAACTAATTTCAGACCAGCGGGGTGCTTCTGTGCCACCCAAAGTTGCAGTGAGCGTGACAGGGTTGCTGGCAAGAGTTGCATTCATTATTTTCCCCCAGGCACATTTGAGGAGCAGGGGTGACCTGTTTATCACTGTGTCTGTGCCTGTGCTTTATGCAGCAGTCCATCCCTTGAGAGGTGGTTTGAACTGTGCAAATAATTATTACTGGGACAGGCACAGGCACTATAGAAGAAGCTGTCATTTTCATAGGATTCCACTTCAGTTCATTCAGCCTACTCGGAGGCACAAAGTGTTTCACAGCATCTGATAAGTCTCTGTCACTATGTTGTGCAAAAATTTCTTAGGATCTCTCTTAATTACCAAGAAAAAAGACAACTTTGAAATGTAACAGCAAACAAAAAAAGTTGAAAAGCAATGGAAAAATAATTTTGCAAGAACTCATTTCTACCAAAGACTGAAGTATCCAGCTCCAAAATGTCAACAGACATTAGCACCTCACTAAAGAAATGGTGTCTAAGAAGGACCTGAAAGAATCGTCAGGTTTTTCCTTCAGAGCTCTCTGACTTTCACTGGAATTTAAACTACACTTTTTTTTCAATTGGCATTCAGAATCCTACTTCCACTAGTGTTAACTTGTGCAGATACTCCATTTCAGGTGATGTACAATGCTGTCCCTCCCTGTCACTGCCCAGTCCTCCCTGTCTTTTGAAGAGAGTCGGAGCTTTTCTTAAGGGCTATAGGGCCACTTTGACCTGCTGCTCTCTGCAGGTCTGTGTGCTGGCCAATCTCTCCCCTTGGCATCTCAGAGAGACACTTCTTCTGGAAGAATTTGTAATACACTACATAGGGATAAAAAGAGCCATAAGAGTAACAAGAAACTCATGAAATACTGGTATATATTATGGGAAAATATTTAATTTGGCATAATTAATAGAAAATTCAGTCTGTTGCAATGACATCATCCCTAACTTGTAGTTCAAATATTTCCCCAAGATATACAGAACCGTGAAACAGAATAACTTTAATTCTTAATGAATGTAAAGGCAGAAAATGAAGTTTATCTAGGTCACTGAAAGGACATAGATTTATTATTTGACATTACCAGTTGAACAGACAAAACAGAGTATTGTTGAGTAGTACACCAAACTTTGTATAGTTGCAGGCTAGAGATACAAAGATAATCTTACAAAGTCTAAAAGATCTTTGAATCTGTGGAATCTTATAACAAAGTATATTTGACAAAAATTTCCTTTATAGAACTACTTCAGGGATGGTAGGCAATATCATCACAGTGTTATGAGAAAACAACTCTGACAGGTGGAACTATTATAGATAAGGGAGATGGAAAAGGAATATTTCTTTTGAAACAGTGAAGATGGATTTATTCACTGTGTAGATGACCGAAGGCAGTTGTGAATTTTATGCTGTGGAATTCATATAGGCATTTGTACTAAAACTTGGAGAGCACAGAAGCAGTTTGTGTCCAGATATTAGCTCCTTATTAATGGTACAGAAAGGCTAAGTTGCTTTTCATATTTACTAATCCCCTGTTTTTCATCCTGATCATAGTTTTGGTTTTTTCTGCCGTTACAAATGCTTATTTAATTTCAAATCATAGAAGATCATGCTGTCGTTGTACTGGTATCTATTTCTCTAAGCTGACATTTTTTTTTTTTTTTTCGGAATAACAATCTATTTCAATACATAATCCCTGGACCCTGGTTCATAAATTAAAGAATTCTGATTCTGTCAACATGTAATAGAAAATGAGAACATGAAATTAATAGATTTGGAAGGAATCTTTTGAATTTTTTCTAAATGTCTGAAATTTGGTCGTACTCCACAATGGCACAGGTGTGATTTTCTGGCTTGAATCATGTTATTTATTATCATTATATTGAATTTGTTACACATCTGTGATAAGAATCTCTCTGTTTATTTTCAGTGAATTTTACTGACTTGGTCCAAGAGAAATTTCTCACCCTCCTTTTGAAAAGAAATGAAGTGGCGATGCCAGTTCAGGAAATTGCAGCTTTCCATTTCTCTATTCCAAGAGTCAGTATAGACCCTTTGTAATCACATATTTTGACTTAGAATAAGCACAGTTTTCAGACTTTTCTCTTAGAGAGTCTGGGAGTCTTAAAGCCCACAACAGACATACCCCAGACATTTTGGACTTAGGCAAACGTTTTTTAAAAAGCTTTCTATGGACCTTAATGTACCCCTGCCCCTGGAATGAAAGGACTGAGCCATACTTTCCTTACTCTTGAGTTACTGTTTCAAAAATTGAAACCAGAGGGAGAACATGAGTGTGAACTCTTGAGGAAAATGTCTGTTTGAAATTCCATCTGTCTTGGTATTTGTTATCTTCAACTGAAGTGCATGTATAATTTTTTCCTTAAATGATTTTAGAGGACAAGGGATGAATTCCTCATAATAAAATTATTTCATTAGACTGATCTAGTACATCTACCTGTAGCAAAGTGATTCCACCACAGAAGATTTAGCAGTGATTCAGTTCAAACTACTGCCAGAATGAAAAATGTGTTGAATTAATACTGTTCATGTACAGAACAGGGTCAGGCAGAGATATAGGGAACTGTCATTAGTACATAAAACTAAGTGCTATTTTATATGATCCCCAGCTACTGACACAAAGTGGTTTGATTCCTGTGTTCTCCCGTCATTCGTCCCCTCTTTGTTTAACCTTTATGCCATGGACATATTTTTCCTCCTTGAGCTGCTTTCTGCATCTCCAATTCAGAGCTATCCAGGCCATGCTTGACCTTGACAGACTGTACAGTTTTTACTGGTTCATGTCTTGTGCATAATAATCAATTTACTTTTGGGACTTGACTGGACTCAGTAGGTGGGCCCAGAAGGTCCACATGACATGGGAAGCACGGGGACAGTCTCCCTGTCAGTGTCTTGGCTGCTGCAAATCATCTTGGATCTACCGATAAAGACTAGTTTGTAGGAGGAGGAAAAGAGCAATACTTCACTGGAAGACTATTCCCTAAACTCATTTGATTTGGAAAAAGCCTCCAAGATCATCAAGTCCAACCTTTGACTAATCCCCACCCTGTCAAAGTGAACCTGGCACTAAGTGCAAGGTCTAGTCATTTCTTGAACACTTTCAGGGATGGTGACTCCTCCATCTCCCTGGGTAGTGCATTCCAGTCTGTTCCCATCCTTCTGCTTTCGCACTGAGCAGGCTGGATACTTCTTCCCCTGGAAACATATATTCCCATCTGTAATATAGTCATGATGGATCCTTGTTTCTGTTAAAAGTTTGCTGTAGGATGCAAATTAGTAATACACATACCGTGTTCTGGCTGTTTTAAAAGGTCAGGTTATTTATAAGCCTGGTGAGGCAAATAGCCCTACACAGTGCCTTCACCCGTGTCAAAATGGAAAGCTGAGGACATCAGGGGAAGCACATCCCTGTGCTCCTCAAGAAAAAAGTGTCTGACATACATAGAGACCCTAATCATCAAGCAATCCATTTTACTCTTTTAGAATGCTGCTTGTACCACACAGGCTGCAGGATGGAGCCACGGAGAGCTTGGTGGATTGCAAGAATGTCACATGTTCATAAAAGCTGACAACTCCTCCTTGAATATGAAGCATGTGTTTCTCACATTTAGGAGAGAAAATAAGGAGAGGCTCCCCATACAGAGAAAGGGGAGCTAAGCCTTCCTCTCATTCTGGCCCTTCAAAAGGTCAGTGCAGAAAGTGTTTGTAACACAAAGTGATTTTACCATGACTCTGCTAATGTGACATTTGGAGCATGGCTGTGGCAGTCCGATGTGACAGCAGGCGAATGTTGCATTTGTGCTGTGTTAGTAAATGGCAGACAGCCTGATAAAAATGAGGGACTTGTGCATGTATTTAGTCTGTGCTTCTCCTCTCCAGAGGAAAAGACTTTGAAAAGTCTCTGAAGTGTGAATCCCACAGGTCAGTAACTGCACAAAGGGCTTGTTGAATTCAGAGAAGAGAACAGAATTTTTAAAATACCATTTGTTAATTTTCACACCCTGAAAATGTTAAGTTAGATTTAAGGCTGCAGTTGTATACAGAAGCTATAAATCATCAAGTTTTTTTAACTGCTCATATCCAGGTTTGATAAATTCAGCTGACAACCTAAGTGATAACCTGTAGCCAAATGCTAAATTATTGCCTGTGTGTTACTGGTTCATTTTTCAGCACTTAAGGACTATTTTAATCCCTGAAAGATTCAGGTAGCTTCAATTAATTCGATTTATGGTGCTAGCTAAAATCAGTGGTACACATAACTCCAACTGTGGAGTGAGTGGGTTTTACAGAAACATTAGTTCTGGAAAAGATGGTGGGCTCACAAGCCATAAATATGTAGATAGGTGTCCTTTGGATATAGAATGCCCTACTGCTGCCATGGACCATGGCCTAAGTTAAATATTTCATCCCTCCTCTGGGCTTGCGTTGGACTTGTGCTTCCGTTTCCCTTATTAATACATGCTTCAATTATCTTTTTTTTAATGAAAGTTCAAATTATTTTTTTTTTTAGCTCTCTATGATCTATCTACTTGTATGCAAGAGGCTGGCTAACAGAAAGGAATACAAAAGATAAAATGTTACGGGGAAAGACTTACAAGTCTCAAATTCTCAGGCATTTTGAAAATGCTACCCAAAGTGGATTTTCCCAAAAATTAGCTCAGCTAGTCAGAACATGGTGCTAATAATGCCAAGGACATGAGTTCGATCCCCATGTGGGCCATTCACTTAACAGCTGGACTCAATGATTCATGTGGGTCTCTTCCCACTCTGAATATCCCATGATTCTGTGAAGCTAGCTGGCAGCCAAGTCAACCTAGACATGCCCCATCCCAAATGGAGCAAAGCCAAAACCTAACTTTTGTAAGATGTGGCAGCCAGATAAATGCATCTCCCTTGGTTTCAGAACTGAAGATTTGAGCATGCAAGCATTTTTTCAAGTTTTTCCTTCCTTAGACCTTTGTTTTGATTGACAAAGGATATCTGGCCAGAAAAAATGATAATGTTTTCTTACTCTTTCACTGCTGAATAAGAGAATAACAGATTAGGTAGGAGCATTGCAAAGTTCTTCAGCTCTGCCTTGTGAAATTTAATGTTGAGATTTACTTAGCATGAGATCCTAAAAGGAATAAAAGTTTATCTTAAATGATCTGTCAGGTTCAATTTATTTGCAGTAATTGGCCTGGAGCTCTTCCATTTAGCAAAACCTTGGCTGCTCTTGCATGGGCAGAGTGCTTGGAAGAGAAGGCTCTTTTTGCTGCCTAATAATGCACCCATGCGAAACAGTCCAACAAGCATTCCTGGCAGGGCTTCCTATCCCACAAGGCCATGGACAGATGTACTGGAAGAGTAGCTTTGGGCCTTCACAATCTGCATGCATTCCTCCTGGTGCTGGGCAACAGATCCTACAGAAATGTGTACAGCCTCCTTCGTGACAGATTTGAGGAGTTCAAGAAATTACTGGACCTGGCACTTAGTGCCATGGTCAAGTTGACAAGGTAGAGATCAGCCAAAGGTTGGACTCCATGATCTTGGAGATCTTTTCCAACCTAAATGATTCTGTGATTCTGTCATTACGAGCAGCCTCCTTGCCTCAAACAGAACAGCCATGGCCAGGCATGGGTGATAGGGGCAAGGTGCACTCAAGCCTTTGGGCTGATGCCGACTGTGGCCTCTTGACATGCATTATAATCATGCATGTTGGAACCCCAGATTTAGTAGTGCTTCTCCTGAACTTCAGATAACAAGTTGCAGATGCAAAGGATGGGGAGAAGAGATGATTTCTAGGCCTTAGCAGCACCTGTTTCTTTGTGCTTTCACCAGCTCACCAATATATAGACTAAAAGAACAGGTGTAAAAGTGGCTCATCAGTATTCTTCATTGCAATATAATTAATTGATCTCATGACAGTCTGTAATTTACACTCATCCAAGAGGCATTCATTCCAGGTGACATTCATATTCTCATCATTTTGGATAAGTTTAGGATGAAATATTATGCTTTATTTAAGACTACATATAGCATCTTGTTTGCTTTCCTTTCATCTTGGCATTGTAACTATTGTTAAAAACAAGCAAAAAGTGGGGAGACAGGAGTAAGGTGAAATGTTACATTTGCATGTCATAAACCAAGTAATCAAAAGTCAGCAAGTAGAGGATCATAAGTGAAAGCTCACCAATAGTTTTTCCCTCCATTCCAAAGTATAAAATTACTAATGTTGAAAATCTCTGGCAATGAAAAGGTTACAAGCAGCTGAGCCAAACTCATTCAAGGTCCAGATAAGGAAAGTGGAAGAACCTGTGATGACAGACCTGATTTTAACTGGGTGAGAGATTAAGTTATAGAGTGGCTTTTAGCCACTTTGCATTAACAAAGTGAAATTCTGTCCCTGCTTTACATTGCTCAGGATGGAGATGGAAACACAGAGTTGAAATATTTCATAATGTTACTCTAATTTGGTCAAATTGTTTGCCACTTAACATTCCAAATAGTTTCTTCACTAAAACAGAAATGGGTAGACTGCCCAAGATGCACAGAAAGGAAGTACAATCTTCAGGATTCTCTGAATCTTCCCTTTGTCAATCGTTTTTTATTAATATTTGGAGGTATCCTCCCAGAGCAGAAAACTGTTAAAAAACTAGACCTTGAAAACTAGGTTAATTCTTCCTGTGGTAAAATTGCTAGGAATTTTACAACTGGTTAAATTTTATAAAAAAACCAGTGATGTGCATAATCTGTTGTCTCAGATTCAACATAAGCATCATGTAACATCCTCTGTCACCACCATGTGTGTATTTTCCACACTTTGTAGAGGGTCAGTAGCAATCAGTCCCTGGAATAGTGGTAAACTCCTTTGTGCTTTGACTAGAATATCCTCCTGTGTATTCCCTTTTCTCAGATGGTATGACTTTTCTGGGAATTGTCCTCATCTGAGATTTGTGAATTGCTTTTCAAGAAATTGCCACAGATTTTCCAAATAAAAGATGTGGGTGCCTTGTAGAGGTCTGGAGCAGGACGAAAGCTTCCTGTTTGTACACATGATAGGTTTCCATACCTGCAATTCAGCAGCCATCCTCAGTGATGGGATTTTTGCCTGTGGTCCATAATTACAAGGGTAGAGAAGGATTTACAGGAATATTTAGATTACATATTGGCCACATCATCAGATAACTTTATGTAATGGTCAAGTAGAAGAAGAAGCTGACAGGAAAGTTATGCCATTCAGATTTTATTTTTCTAAACAAGCTAGCTCAGTGATGGTGGATAATTAATCCCAATGGAGTGACCAAAGACAAACAAAATTGAAAAATAGCTGCTTCTCTTTTTCATCCGGAATGGTTCTATAAATTTTGTTGTTACATAAAAATCAATAGCTGATCTGTTAGATGGATAAAACCCAACCAACAGATAAAAAAAAAAAAAAAAAATGAACTTTCATCACACTGAATTGGGTCAAATTACACTGGAAATGGGTCAAGCCTTTAGGAATCCTTCCCTACTGTTGATTATAATGAGTGTGCAAGGTTTTAAAACCAGCTTACAGGTTTTAATCAGCAATAGCTTATGGTGTGATGAATTACTGCTGTGTATGTGCTGTAATTAAGCAGTGCTTTATGAATACAGTGGTGTTGAACCACTGTAAACTCTGAGCCTGATACAGAAAAGTTCTGAATCCACCTTGAAATGTTAAATTGATTGGATGTTCAGGACTTTCAGCATCTCACACAGTCAAACCTGTAAAGCAACAGACAGTGCAAAACACCTCGTTTTGAACATGGATTGAATATTCATCTGTGACTGTAGCAGCTTTTAAATTTTTATGGTATTGATCCACAGCCTACTTTGATCTTGCAGTATATAATCTGAACCAATGTTAATATTGAGTACCCAAATAGTGAAATTATGTTCTTGAGGCACATGAAATACAAAACCTATTTCCTTCAAGAAAAGAAGTTATTCCAGGCATGTGACAGTCTGTTGCAATGCCTTCTCCAAAGAGTACAAACAAAAAAGGTGTACATAGAGTTTTGTTCTTGCTAAAGTGTCTATGCAGTTAATCATGTGTCATTTTGAATGGGGGTTGGTTTTTTTCTGGTTTTTACACATGTGCAAATTGACTGGGCTTGCCAGGTGAAAATGAAATTTCAAATTTGAATAATATATTTGCTTTATTTGATAACTGAATATTATGGATTTAATTGAAAACTATTTTAGTTAGTTTACCAATTAAATGGTAAGAAAGTAGATCCTCAAGCTTTTCCTCAGATGTTTGCTTGATCTTTAACTCCCTTCATGCCCATATTTACACCAGTATCTGCTCTGGACTTAGACTAAAATATGGCACATCTAAGCCACATGTAAGCCCTAGTACCCCAGGACAGATTTTCTTTCAAGATGCAGTGCTGCTCAGGATGTCCCTGTGCGTAGCAGACAGACCACCCAGACTATAAAAAGTGCATAATTCAGATGTAGTTCCATCCTCTGCTTGATGCGGAGCAGGAATTTGCATCAAAACCTCTTTTATTCTGAAGTTACTGAACTGCTCCTGAGATGTCTCTGGGGTGAATTTCCAAGTCTTTAATGCTTATTCTTTTTTGCTGTGTATAAATAACTAAATAACCACACTGAAAGAGCAAAATGACAGTCCAGGAGCTGGGAAATTAATCTAAACTGGGGAGAGCTGAGTCTGGATGCCTCATCCAGATTTTTCTGAGAGGGAACTTAAACCCTTATTTAGTGTATCTCAGAGGAATGTTCCTGTGACTGACCTAGGAGGCTGAGTGGGGCTAGCAGAAATTCCTCTTTCTTGTCACAAAAAATATTGGGTGAGGTGTAGAATATATTTGCTCTTAATTATGCCCATATTTGGTTTTGACCTTGGTGGCCCAAATATATCAGTGCAACAGGAGTCGTCCTTGGCTGAGCTCAGTTTTTGTTGTCTATGTGCTGCACTCTATTTGTACAGGTGTAAGTGACAGCAGGATTATGTTTTGTGACCAGGTATTGTTTTCTTTAACGGCCTTTTTGAAAACCTTTCTTACAAAGATTTGTCCTCCAACTCTTTTCAGAGCTATGCTATTACGTGCAATAAATCATTGTGTAGGAAGGGAATAATTTATTAGTTCTGTGTTTGTTTTCCTTCACCTTCCTTTTGTAAGGTGGTCATCTCAGGAGATGAAATCGGTGTCATGTGTGATATCCATGAAAATTCAAACAACTTACCCAGATATTTGCATCTGGGCAGGTTGTCTTGAACCACCTTAAAGAGAGACGCAGGCAATTCCAGAATGAAACTAAATCTTAACCTTTGGTTATGTGTCTGTGGGAAATCAATCAAATCTTGTTCTATAAGAAGTGCCTGTTTCCCTCAACTTCTTGGCAAGGACCCTGGACAAGGGAGCTATGATACAGAAGCCTACACCATACCCATTGAAGTTTGGACAGAGGATTCCCAGCAAATCATCCTCTAACTAATAAACAGTGGCTATAAAAGGGAGGAATTAACAACAGCAATAATAATAAGTTAAATCAAGCATTACCTAGTTGCTTCTTCTGTAGGTTTAAAATCTTCAGTCATTTTCCATATAATAAAGTTCAAAATAACCAGTTCAGACACTTGTTATTTACTGGCTTTAGGATGCAAAAAAGTAATTTGGTGCTGCTGAAAAATAAATCAAACAAAATTAAATCTGTAAATACGAGAATTCTTCGCTGAGAAAGCCCAAACTGTATTTTTTAGTAATGCAAATTAAGATTAAATCAATTATAGATTCCTCCCCAACACAGTAATTTGGACAACAAAGCAAATCTGAAGACTAGTTCCTCAGTTCCTAGAATTGGTAGGTATATCACCCTGAATGACTTATTGTAGTAGGACAAGGGAAGAAAGCAGACTTCACCATCCTAACTTATACTGTCTTGGTCCATAAAGTTTTCTTGTACATGCCAGTCATGGTGAACGCCCAACAGTACAGGATCCAGAAACCAGGAAGCTTTAAGTGAGGTTGTTAACACCAGGCTCTGTTGCCCTTCCTACCCTCTGTATGGTGAACAGAAATATTCATCCACATTTTTCACCCATTAGGCTGACTTTAAGGCTGGTTGGGAATAACAATTTGCTTTAAAAAATTGAGCAAATTAGTTTTGTTAATAGATAAAGGTCTGATAATTTGTGTGTTTATGATGGCAAAGCTCAGCTGGGTGACCCAAGGTAGCTGAGTTGGTGACCCAACAGCTTGTGGAAAGGTGCCTTTCCTGTGTGTGGTGCCTTATGTCTTCAGCAGAAAGCTGTCATGAGCCATCCTGTGGGATGTGTCGCCTCAGGATGATGGGTTCCATGTTGGAGTGAATTTTAGAAGCACAGAAATTGTTAGTCATACTTGTGTTTTGGAGACTTTGCCCTGAGGCACCTCACTAATTGCTTGTTGTCTTAGGTTTGGAGGAGAGCTTTGGCTGTGTCCCCTTGTGCCTGTTCTGAGCAGCAAGCCCATTCAGTATCTAGTCACCTCAGCAGAGATTCCTGTCTCTCTCTCTCTTACCAGATTTGTTACCAACACAGAATATTTTGACAATCACAGATTTACAGAAACTGACCAACCAATCAAACAGAACAAAAAAAAAAAAAAAAAAAAAAAAAAAAAAACCAAAAAAAAGCCTGGGTTGGGTTATAATANACCAAACCAAATGCTGTGTTTGGTTATAAGTATATAATTTTAAATGTTTCTTCTGTTTCCTCTAAAAAAAACGTATTAACATTTACTGAATTTTGCTATATGTAGTAATCCTGTTTAGCATTTGGGAAAGAGATTAAATATTTCAAAAGTTGCATTTGTTGTTTTGATTGACAATCAAATGAAGTTGCAAGATAAATTTACTCAAAAAATTTACTTGAAAAAAATCATTTTTGCAGTATTGAAACCTATAATTCATTATTTAATTCATCACTTGTTTCCACCAAAAATTAAATGCTGATAAAAATTGTAATTTAATTTGGAGACAGTCCTTTTAAAACTGGCTTTAATACCTTTTTTATGATTGCTATAAAAGCTATAGTAATATAATTTTAGAAAAATATCGTCTTATCTGGGATGCTCTTACAAAAATTTGTTGTGATAATTCTGTTCAACTTTACTTTCAAGAGGCCTGTTTTCTTTCTGATGTAGAACTATATTAGTCATACACAAGTTCCTCTAAGAAAATGTCTCATGCAAGAAGCAGAGAAATTCAGATGGTTTTTCACCACTTCAAATTATGTGTATAGTGCTTTCTTGATTGTTAAATTACACTCTAGGCTAGGTCAAGTTATAGAATAATTTTTATTTTCAAGTGGATGGGAATTAGATGATTTAGAAGCATATTACTGGGTATCAGAGAGCAGGTAATTTTATGTTTAAGCTTAATGAAAGGTTTGTATGGGGTGTAAAGGAGGCTTTTATTAAGAAAATAGGAGCAAGAAATTGGACCTCTTCAAAACAGATTTACCCAATTTCTCTTACTAAAGTCAGTGAGTGGGTTTCACAAAACCAGTGTCAGCCATTGAAGGAAACAGACAATGCACAAGCTAGATCATGATAGATTTAGCTTTTGTTTTCAATTGAATGCAATTGTCTTTCATCCACAGAGGTTTTACAGCATGTCCTATAAAAAAATCCTAAGATATGAAAAGCCCCACTGAATGAAGTAAAAACAGGACCTCTGAGAACATCAAGACCCAAGTTAAAAATAGAAAAAAGATTTTATACATTATCAAAATGCAGTGTCAGTTTATGTTTTCTGTTTGTTCATTACTTCTTTTCATATGCAAAACCAGGAAACTCAGAAGAGTTTCCAAACTCAGAACAAACAAAAGTCTCGAGCCAAGTAGTTATTGCTGTTGGTGAATTGCTACTTTTGAGCTGGACCTAGCTGAATGATTCCTGTAACTCTCTCTTTGGACCTCTTGTCAAAAACTTCAAAATGATAGAGAGATGCCCCAAATAGGTGGGGTTATTTTGTTTTCTTTTGAGAAACTAGACAGATAGGAGGTTAAGGACTTAATAATAGGTCAAACGGCCTGTAGGTACTATTTCTTTTGGAGGTATGCAAGTGTTGAGGATATACATGGTTGTCTCTCAGGGCTCTGGTCTCTCCAGGATTACCTACTTTTGGCAATGAAGCGTGGACAGGCTCTGTCTGTGTCCTCCCATCATTCCTCTGTGCCTCCCACCACTTTTGCTACTGTTCACCAGGCACAGCATGGTTGCCTGACCTGACCACTGAGCTGTGTGTGTCCTACAGCAGTACCTGTGTCAGCCTGCTTTTTGGTCTCTCTTGTCAGTTCTCTTGGTCTTGCAAAGTATTTTTGACATGTTGAAGAGGGCAGGGTGGGGCACGTGTCAAAGCTGTGAAAGGATTCAGTATTTTCAGAGTAGGAGCATGACCAGGAAAGGGCTGTGTCATTAATGGCTAGTCCAGAAGGGTCCATGAACTTTTCATGGTAGCTCCACTGTCCCTCCCACATACACACACAAGACATACCAGAACACCCATGAAGTGTTACCCTTGAATAAAACAGCAGCTTCAAAATCTGCCAGAATGCCTGGGGGCATTCTGCACAGGGATGAAACACCCCACGTGCTGCAGCAAGTTGACATGGTCTCAATTCCAGTTGCAGAAGTGAGAATTGCTTTCCCTATGAATTGCAATACTCCTATTCTTTACAGCTCAGGGTTGAAAAACATCTGCAGAAACAGTCCATGAATAGGATACATCAGCTATAGAATATTTTTCATTTAACTAAGAAACTTCCATTTCTAGGAACATATCCACTGGTGTGTGCCAGAAATAATTCAGCAGAGCAAAGGCAAAGCAAGTTGGTGCTGCACATGGAAAACAGAGGTGCTGCCAAACAGCAGTGCTCTCCCCATCAATGGTGTGATTGAAAAGGAGCCAGCAACTCCTCCTGCAGCTAGGCCAGTGCAGAGGAAGATGCAACACAAGCCCTGTTCTGTTCAGCAGCTGTGTTTTCCCCCATGTTCACTCGTGGTACTGCTGCAATGAGGAGTGACATGATCTGGTTAAGTGAAAAAGTGATTTGAGCAAGGTGGGCTTAAATGCAAGGCAAACCTTAGCAAGAGCTCTGCAATATGTGCCATAAATCCTGGCCCCTCTGTTGTCTCTTCTTTTTCCTGGTACTGATACCAGAATCGTGGCCAGGACACCTCTGTTTCTCCTAGAAAGTCAGATGGTAATACCATTGAGGTGAGGAGGGCATCAGGAATAAGGAAAAGACTGTAGCTGGAATTTGAGGGTTCCAGATTTCCAAATATGCAAATGAAGATCCAGGGACTGGTCTCACACAAGTGTGATTTATTCTCTAGGTTGTGTTCCATATGTTTGTGGCTGCTGCTTCCTCATGAATTTTGACCTTTATTGCCTTATATTATTCTTGTTTAAATCACAGTTACTTAAATCTAGAAACAATAAATCTGTGCTAGATTTTTCTGTACCTACTCAAAACACAGGGAACAAGCAAGAGAACATTTTTACATCTTTTACTGAAAAAGCAGTGAGAGCACTTGACTTGCTCCCATAGCTCCCATGAATCTGTACATGCCATTGCAGAAGGAGTTGTTTGTAAGATGGTGAAGAGACAAAACTTGTGCCTAGGTTTACGTACTTTTTTAATACAGTTTTGTACCGAGGTTCTTAAAATTTGAGTAGTTAAAGATTTATGATCAAGTATGTATCTCTAACTATATAAAACACGTGATATAGATTATCATTCTGCTCCAGTCTGCTTTGTTTTTTTTTTTCTTCCTCTGGCTTAAATTTCCATCAAATGCTGTAAATATCAAAGGATTGGTAGCAGTTACTCAGATGCATAGACACTGAGATGTATACTCACTCATTTCAGGTAAGATTTAAAACCCCTTCCCACAGTTTCATCACAGTGCTTTTGACTTGCAGACTAATCAGAAATAAAGTTAATGGGACAACTGACTTCTGTACGTAGCTTATACTAATACTTTGCTATCAGTTTCAGGGAAAAGCTTTTTAAAATATTTTGAAGTGTTTTTAGCATTACCTGCTTCCAAATTTCTGCTTACTCTCATACTCCAAACAAGCTTCAGCTTTTTTTACTTATCACACACCTAAAATTTTAACATTGTCTCAGACAAAAGGCAAAAAGTTATGTTAGAACATATCCCTCTCACTTAGAGCCCTGCAATTTTTTGAGTTTTGATCTATAATGAAAAATTGATTACATTATACAGCAGTTTTCCAGAATGTTGTGCATCTTATGGAGGTTATTTAATCTATTATTTAATGCCCAAGCAATTTAAAAAAAATCTGCCATTCTTCAGGATCATACTTCAACAGTAATACATCAGAAAAAAATGCATACTTCTGCTTTTCTAGTTTTAATCAGCTTTTCAAGGATCTTTGCCTTATATCTTATTTCACTCCTACAGGCATAAATCCTGTCCTAACAAAACTGTGTTGCTGTATGCTATCAATTTTCTGGGCAGAAGAGATTCTCTCAAACTAGGAGTGTCTTGTCAAACTGTTTTCTCTTAGTACCTAAAATATCAGTTTTAATTCTGGAAACTCTTAGAGGAGTGTGTTTAATGTTATGCATAAATACAGTGCTCTGCTTATGCAAAAATGCTTGTGTGCTTTGCCACGCAACTTTATTCCAGAGCTGTCTGTCAGGTATATTATATAACTGCTCTATATTAATTATTAAATCCTTTATTATTTAGAGTAATTATAATTTAATGACTGTAGCTTTCCATGGGAGACTTTTTCTCTTAATGTTCGTCTGCTTCCTGCTTCAAACTTCACATGTAGGAATAAAAGGAAAAATAAATCAGAATTTAAAATGAAATGGCACAACAATGATGTATACCATATTTTAGGAAATTTTTTAAGCAATCATTAAAGATAAAATCAATGAATTTCACTTTAAAACTGTTCTTTGTATCTTAGTCAGTCTTCTACACCAATTCCTTTGCTCTCCGTAAAACACATTGCTCCTAATTAGTGCTAAAAGGAAATCACCAATGGACCTTTTTCACCCTTTTTTATTTTTTTTCCAGTGGATTAGTACAAAGAGATTATTCAAAACAGGTTAAAGCATGTGGAGGTTTGCTGAAGCAGCAGGAAAAAGGAGTTACTTCTCTGGAACTTTAACTAGTTCCAGTTGGAGTGTGTTTCTTTTCTCTTGAATACTGGATCAGCTTACAGGTAAAAGACCCAAATCTGACCAAACCAAAATAGTTTTCTTAATAAGTTTTCTTTTGCAAAGATTATTAATTTTGGGGTCTTTCTTTTTTTACTTTGCAAGTTTTAACATCATTAGATTTTAAAATTAAAAATAATGAAATAGTAGTGTTGATAAATTTTGAAATTCAAGATTAGATTTCCTCCTACTAAAATGTACTGGTAGCATCTGGAGGAAGTTGAACAACTCTATCAACATGAAAGGCCCGGTTCAAGGTGGGCTAAATTCTGAATTGACCATCATCTTGTGCTTTGGTCTCATCATGATGTACAACTAGCATGTATCTACATTTAAAAAAAGAAGGCATCAAATGGAAATTTATAAAGTGAGAAATATCCTTGTAGGGTTCAGTTGGGCTGGGCTGCTACACAAAACATCTCAAATGCTGATGTTTGAAACCCCACCACTTCTCTTGTAGCCAGCAGCCCCTTGTGAGGGGTTCCATCTCTTGGATCTGTCTTGTAAAGCCTGTGAGAACTGAGTGGGCATGGCCACTTTTCCTCCTCTTCCAGTGCTTGGGGTCATGGGGCTTCACAGCCTCACCACTGCTGTGCACCTCTCAGCCACTGCCCCAGGCTCTGGGTCTCTCCCACACGTGTTTACAGCCTCACAGCATCCCTCCACCAGGCAAATAACCCAAACTTGCCGAACTTCTCAGGTGGCCTCGTGGCGGTCAAAAACACAGACAAGAAACACAGGTTTTGAAGATGAATTTCCCAGCAGCCAATACTACTTGTAAAACACATTTCTGCCCACGGCAAGGGGGTTGGAACTAGATGATCTTTAAGGACCCTTCCTATGATTCTAAAACACTGAAATTTGCAGTCAGGCACACACTTTTCTCACTCTGAGCACCCTGCATTTTTTGGGTTAGACAGGCACCCTTACATTGCGTAGCACTCCTTGTTCTCTCACTCCCTGGTGTGCAGTCCCTGGTTGTAGCAGTGAGGAGCCCGTCCCTGGTGGGAGCAGAGGGTACCTCCCTGGGGACAGGGAAATCCAATCTGTGATCCTGTGTGACTTTTGCATGGGGAGCTGATGGCCCGGGGAGGGCTAGAGCTGCAGAGTCTCCGTGTCTCTGGCTTTAGGTAGCTCTTTGAGTGACAGCTCTCTTGTTTGTCTCAGCAGCAGAACCTGAAACAGTGATCTAGGTGGGGTATCACTACTTGAGAGCCTTTGTAGTCTCCCCTGTATCTCAGTAAGGGTTTGCTTGCAGTTGCAGTTTACAGCACAAGTGGGCTTTTTGTTGTTCTAAAGTTTTTCCTGAATTACTCCCCTACACTTAGTGAATAAAGTATTTGGAATAAACCAGCCTGCATGACTCAAAACTGTATTTCTTGTACAGGAAAAACCTTTGGCAGCTACTGTGGGAATCATAAGACAGGAAAGAGCATAGAGTATGCAGCATTGTATGAATGTGCTCAGCACTGCCTCGGCTCTCTTATTTTGTATCTTAGGATGAGGCCAGTGGGAATTCTGCCTTTGGGTTTGACCCCGAATCCTGAAGAATGTTCTTCATGAGCTACAGTGTTTTCACAGGCCACCTGGTGTAATGTCAGGAGTGGTTATTCAAGGACATAATGAGTAGTTCAGATCTATCACACATAATATGCACAGCAGCTGCTGCTCTCCTCCTGTTTCAGGCTTGGTAACTGTGAAACTACAACCTTTAAATAACACCCTCTTAACTCTGTGAAGGTTTGAGGATGCAGTACATAAGGAAGAAGCCAAAGCATCTTGGTTTAGGGCCTCTCAGCTGGAGCGGAGCAGGCACAGCCGGCTGGGAGGCTGCTCAGTGTGTGCCGAGCCTTCCTCTGCCCTGGGAGGGGGAACACAGCCCTGACAGGAGGTAAGGGAAGGCCCTAATCAAATAATCACAGGTATGCATCCAAACTTGCCAGAATGGAGTTTATGTTTTTTCCTTGCATGGTGTGAGGACACCAGAAAGCAGGCATGCCTTTCTAAGGGAAGGGAAGACAACCTTTCTGGGAGGTGTGGTTGCTGGTGTGATCCTTTGCTCAAGCACACATCTTCTGTGCTAGGAGACATTCTTATTTCTGTCCTGTTGTGCACTTAAGCTTGGTTATCATTTAAATTAGTAAGGGCTAACCAGCCCTCAAAAGGAAAACTGCATCATGCAGCTCATCCTGTACATCTGACTGGTCACTGAAAACGCGGTGGCAGAGGCTGAGCAGCTGTGTGCAGGTCAGCTGAAGCTGTCCACAGGCCAGGATCACTGACAGACTCTTGTGCTGTGAATCACCACTCTGACAAGAAAAGCCTTTCTGGGAAAAGGTAACCACGTCAGGCTTTCTAAGTAACTGATGTGGGGGTTTTAATTTGTTTTGTCTACTGCAAAAAATAATTGGTACTCCACATTGAAGTTGGAATTTCAGTTACATAAGTGTTGGGCTTAGGTAGTTGTAGTAAAACATTTCTTTTGGGCAGGCAAAAGAAAATCAAATGAAATGCTAGAATATTAAGCATACCAGAGGAGGGAAAGGTCACCTTGATCTTCTCTCTCATTCAATCAGACTGTGTAGCTGGGCTGGAGTCAGGGTCATCCAGGTCCCTGGGGATCCTGTCTTTCCTGTCAGGATATCCTCTATCACATCATCTGTCATGTTTGTATGGAAAGCCTAAATGCTGAGCTAGCAGATGGAAACTGGGATTAGGCATTTTTCAGCTGCATGTGTACTTCACCCTGATAAATCAGAAAAGACTGACAGCAGTGCTATTCCCAGTTTTTTCTTCCCCAAATGGCACTGCTTGGTGGATTTGACTTAAGTCCATGAGTAACTTTTGGCTTAACTGAAAAAAAAAAAAAATCTGATAATTTGGTAATGATTCAAATCTTTCTTTTGCCAGAGTCTCCTGAGAGTGCACACTGTGCCTATTCAGACTGAGTTCCCAGGACACCAGACATATAATAATTGCATTTATTCCCCTTGGATAAAAGATGTGAATACACTAATGCTCTGTAATCTTGGGTTTCTTTGGAAACACCACAGATTTTTGCAACAGGGGCACTGCAGTTCTGTGGTTCACTGTCCCTTACCTTTGAATGAGTGCAGTATCAGGGTGTGTCTTGGACTGTGCCTCATGGTCTCTGAAATCGAGTCCAGGAGACAAGAGAACGTGGGCACCGCCTCTCGCAGTGGCACCTCCACCCCCTGCCCAGTCCTGCAGCAGAGTTGTCCCTCTCCTGGAGAGACCCTGGCAGATGGAGCTGCTGCTGGGCCCTGGGCTGCTGCCAGGGGATTCTCTGCAGATCAGTGGCATCCGTGCCCAAACCTGTCACTGCCTGGATGGCCTTTCCAACCTGGGGAGCTCCTGGGAGTTCTCCTGGGAAGTCAGCCCAAGCCTGCACAGAACTGATTCCCTCACACACCCACTGTAGTAAATGGACTAGTGCATGGCACAAGTGATGAAGTTATCATTTAGTAATTGAGAAAATATCTTCTCATTATTTCTGCCTGTAGTTTTACATGTACAGTGTTATTTCCCACTGTAGATTCTGAGTCGAGAAAAGCCTGCTGGGCTTGGACTCTGCCAGGAAGAGGTGACTCCAAGTGATAAATGGTATAAATATCAATATTTTTAGACCCCCCTCTACATTTAGATATTAATATTAAAGAACACGTATAGTTACAGTGTTCAACTTTAAAGAATAATTTATTTTGGCAAATAAACTCCCCGAATGATGAGGATTTGCATTCTCTGAAAAGTTAATCAAATCATAAAAGACAATAAACAGTAGGACAGAAGAACCCTTGGCTAGACTGAGATGTTGCATTATTGCATGTATCCTAGAATATAATCATACCATACCCACTTAAATATATATCTTTGTCTTCTAATTTACTTAATAGAGTTGATTCAAAATAATGGCATGCATTTCAGGTTATACAATTTGATATCAGTCAAGATTTTATGCTATAATTATTAAATCCAAAATAAGTGTGATCTCACATACGACCTCATTTCAAAAGGATTTTATTAAACATCCTAAGAAACTGGAACTTCTATTCAGAAGAATTACTGTAAGCTCTGCTCATTTGCTTTATCACAACCATTGTAATGCTTCATGGGTGATCTGCCTTCATTTATTATATTTGTTTATATCTTTCTCAGTTTCCCGAATGAAAGCTATAATGGAGGTGTTAACAACTCACATTTTAAGAAAAAATTGTTTTAAAAACAGTCTTTATTTTTTTATTTCATCATATAGCTCTTTGATATATAATATATGAATACCTAATATATTTTGATGTTAAATCCATATGAACTATATTACTAAATTTCTGTGTACAGCTACAAGTCAATTTAACAAACCAAATAAGAGACACGAGTATAATAAGGAAGGTGAAAACAAAGCTTTAAAGGATCAGTAAAAACAATTTTTGTAAGCTTGTAAAAATGCAAAATCTTGAAACTTTTATAGAAAAATCTTCCTGGGCTACAAAATTACTAGATTCTTTTATGAATTCAGGTTATTTAATGGTACTCTATGTGCTACTTGCTTACTTGCTTGCTGTGTCGTTTTGGCTAAGTACCATTACTAACGTAGGGAAATGCATCCAAGGTTAAGACTCCTTAGTTTTTATCCTGACTTTAAGGGATACCCTGTTTGGCCTTTGTCTGGTTTGACCTTTCTGCCTGTTTTGCTTTATGGATGACTGAATGATTTACAGCCAGAGAACTGGCTATGAGGAGTAATTATCACTTGCTATATATACTGCTTTCATAACTCGAGATTTCCTGTATGCTGCATATATATGTTTCCAAAGCAGTGAAATCCAGGATTTCATAAATAAAACACATAAATAAAACTTTAAATGAAACAAATAACTATGCAGCAGTGAAAGATGAAGGTAGTATTTCATAGGGCAAAACAAATTTTAAAACTGTAATTACAAGGGTAAAAACTGTTGCAATTCAAATCCTTGCGAAGATAATGCCTTTTTCTTCCCTGATTCTTTCTTTACTGGCAGCTTCTGCTGAAGAATAATCTTCTATCTGACCTGACATTTTCTTCCTTATTTGAACTGTGATTCTTAATCTCAGCATTTTTGTCTTTAAACAAAGAAATGGTTGCCTCCAAGTGGATGAGATTCATGAAAAAAGGTTTTGCTCATTCATTATTTATGAGCTTCTATTGTGATTTTCTTTTTTTTAATTGGAAACTTTCAACTGGTGTTCGTTATTGCTGATATGTGATAAGGATAACTGAAAAGCTTCTCAGTCCTGTCTGACAAGGATATATTATGAAAGTTAAGATTGCATTAATTTGCTAAGACTTTCTACATGATCCGCAACATGAAATGTTTCTGTATTTCTTCTGAAGGAAATTAGCTTTCCTGACACTTGGTTTCATTCAGTATTGTAAAAGCATTTGAGACAGCATTTCCAGTCATGTGGTAGATTGTTATTTTGTGAAACAGCTTTCAAAACGAGTGAGACAGGTAGGGCAGGTTAGCAGAGATTTTGCAGGCAATTTGCACAGGATTTATTGAAAATGGGAAGTGTTCTTGGGCTTGGCATCAGTTTGCAGTCTCCTGCTTAGGTTTTCATTGCCTGTGTTTGGCCCATCTTCTTCCCCGTGACTTGCTCTCTGAACTCTTGTCCGCAGGATTGCTGCTGCTCAGTGCAGCACATAATCTCTTCAGAAGCCTTCCCAGGAGGCAAGAGAGGGAATGAGAAAGACCCAGGACCTGTCAGTGACAAATGATTGCTAAGTGACTGGCAGTGTAAAGTGTTAAAGAAAAGCATTCACTCTTTAAAAGGGAATGTGAGCAGAAGGTAAATTGGAGAGAGACGAGCCTCAGGACACCATAATGTGATGTGTCAGAGCACCCTTCATCCTTTCTCTGGACTGAACCTATCATTGAGTTGCCAGTAGCTTGCTAATGGTGAGCTTTCAGAGAGGTCAGATGTGTCTTTGAAAGCATGAGTACTTGTGCAGTGGTAGGATTTTTGATTCATGTCTAGGAGATTGATTTGAAATTTGAGATTAAAATCCATCATGGTTTAAACCCAGTCAGCAACCAAGCCCCACATAGCCACTCAGTCACTCCTCCACCAGCAGGACTGGGGAGAGAATTGGCAGGATTAAAGCATAAAACTCAGGGGTTGAGATTAAGACGGTTTAACAGGGAAAGCAAAAGCTGTACACACAAGCAAAGCAAAACAATCAATTCATTCACCCATGGGCAGGCAGGTGTTCAGCCATCCCCAGGAGAGCAGGGCCCCATCACATATAACAGTGACTTGGGAACACACATGGTGACACTCCAAGCATCCCCCCCTTCATCCTTCTTCCCCCACTTTACATGCTGAGCATGGTGTCCTATGGTCTGGAATACCACTTTGGTCAGCTGAGATCACCTGTCCCATCTGTGTCTCCTCCCAACCTGCCCAGCACTCCCAGCCCCCTGCCCAGTGTGGCAGCATGAAAAGCAGAAAAGGCCTTGGCTCTGTGCAAGCCCTGCTCAGCCATAAAACAACCATCTATATGATAACACTCCTGTGTTAGCACAAATCCAAAATGCAGCCCTGTACTAGGCACTGTGAAGAAAATTAACTCTATCCCAGCCGAAACCATCAGAAAATCTTTCCCGATTTTAGAGCCGTTCTCTTCCTAAGGATCTTCAAGTATTTCAGGTGTGTATGGACCATGCTTACTTTCACTTGTTGGCAAACACCTTTCCAAAACTCTTCTGAGACCTGGTGACTAAGTATTCCCTGTAGCTGCCAGTAGTCCTGTTGAGCTGCAATGCATGAATAAGGAATAATGCTCAGGAACTAAATGGTTTTGTTTTAGGTTAAGGTTTAATAATATTGGTTCCTGAGATAGGCTGCTGAGTGCTGATTAAGCAGCAAGATTTTCTAAAATGCTGAGCATCTAATCACTCCCACTGAATTAGGATGGTTAAGCAAGAGGGGCAGCTGGAAAACAGTGGGAGAAGGGATCACTAAACTGATGTCATAGGAAGGTTTAAGGGAGTACAGTGACCATTTACTGTGTGGAGAAGCAGGAGAAGCTGTGTAAAAATTTTCTGAAAAGCTTTTCAAGGAGGAGTCATGGAGAGAGCACCTTTTGCAGGCATGTTTTTTCAGAACAAACTAAGACCTAGGTATTTTGTGTGCTTTCTGCTACATGTAATATTATATTTCTGCTGCTTCTAAATTAAGAATAGCCTGTATCCTCTAGATGAGAAACCTCTGTGACCCTTAGCTATCTGAAGAATAGTCCATGGTAAGTTTATTAAGTTTAATTTAAAATTTACTTTGTATTTGTTGGAAAGTGAATACTCATCACTTGCTCATATTTCTCTTCGTAGATTGCATGGAATTCTAAGTTTATAAAGAGCTGCAGTGACATAACAGTGTTCTTAGCAGTGTCAAGCTATGGTAAACTGTTATGAGCTTTGAAATCCCTAATCTTCATTTGGAACCATGTGGTTTGGGCACTGCAGTGGTGTTAGGGCAGACATGTGACTTGGCTTTATCCAACCAGACATAGGAGTTCATGAATGTGGTCACTCATCAATATACATAATTTTTAAACTTAGTAGGATACTGTGTTTTTTCAGAGTACCCTTACTATTTACAGCATAAATTGTACTGCTGCTTATACTGGTGTAAACACTTTTATGTTGGCTTAACTGCATCACCATGAGGGTTTTTTCTACAACTGCAGTTAGACTGACATTATTGAGGGTGCTATTAGCTTCACATGTAGTGTCATTGAAAGCTAGACGTAGAGGAAAATTAAGGAAATCCATCTGTTCCATCTTTTATGTATTGCAAGTGTATTTCTTTCATCCCTAAACACTCTCAGTAGAAAATGTCTTCATGAGGTGTGAATAAGTAAACTTTAAAAAATGTGGTGAAAATAGAAATTATGACATATAGTGAAAGGAACTGAAACTAAGCATAGTCTCATCTGGAAATACTCAGTGTGAGTGGATAGCAGTCAGACTGGCAATCATAATACTGCTGTGCATTTTGGTAAGTTTGTTTTACTCAGCCTATATCAATTGCAGGATTTTAATTTTTTTTTTTTTGCTTTTATTCAGCAAGAACACGTAACTACCTAATGTGGTCTTGAAAATCCTCTGTACTAACTTTGTGAAATGTGAGCTAATTAAGTTGTAGTGTATCAATTTGTGTGGAGTTGCTTAAAGTGGGCTATAAAATTCTGTAATAAATTATGTAGAAAAAAAACATTTTCATATTCCTTTAAGAGTATCTCTTTCTTTGTTGGCAGAAGGCTTTCATCTTGGCCATATAAGTAATCTATTCTGTGACGATTAATTAACAACAAGGATTAATTGTTTATAATTCTGTCAGAATAATAGGCATAATTTACAGTCACATTTTTCTGGCCCAGTTTTATCTGTGTTGGTTAGTTTTTACAATTTTTGTCCCTCTGTGAAAGAACAGCTTCAAATGCAAGTTTTGAAGTTTCTCTGCTCCTGTCATGGTATTGACAAACATTATCTCACAAACCCAGTATATTTTCCCTCCTATTTTACTTCTGCATTTTAGTGTGAGCTTCAGTACAACCTCTCTATCATGAATATGTAAAGATCTAGTTAAAAATAATAGAAGCACTACAGAAAGAAGCCAGCACCATATTCTGAATATTCTGAAAAGCACTTTGTTGATGTGTTTCTTTGAAGGAGTTCTACCCCCTCCTGTCCTTTTGTTGTTGAACACTCAGAGGTTTCGACAGATACAAGTTGCATTATACAAATACTATCCTTACTTTAATAATGCAGAATTCCCAAAGGAAACTGAACAGAATGGCATATAGAAAAGTAGAGCCTGCAGTCCCATCTTTAGCTGTATTGACCTGTGCAGGAGAGCAGAGAGCCACAGTGCTGTCTCCTTGCATTCTTAATATTTGGAAGTCACTTTGTCACTGATCAGCACTTTTGCTTGGGGACCTGAAAAACCAGAAGCTGTACTTCTCCTTGCTAGACAAATGAAAGATCACCAAAAACCTTTTTATGTCTCAGCATCTCTGTAATCACACTATAAAATGGATAGTATATCCTTCCTTTCAATAAAAATATGGTTTATTTCCCTCACAGATTAACTTCCACAGTTGTCACTACTTTAAGATATCAAATATCTTTACGGGTTTTCTTGACTTAGGTAAAGTGTGTCATGTCATCTATGAACTGGGCTTTCCTCTTGGTAAGAGACAAGGCATTGATCATGTGGTTTCCTGGCAGTAAATGTTGGGTTTTCTCCCCACACTCTTGTGTTTCGAAGTCCCAAAAGTCTTGCTCTTCAGGCTGCCGTGGAAGTTTGTTTCTCAGAATGCTGAGCTCCATTCCTACAAGGGCTAGCTAGTTACAGGACACCTCTTGAGGCACATTCTCAGTGTTACTTTACCTGTGAAGGAAACTGTGTAAGAATTTATAATGTTGAAAGGAAAGGGAATTCTGTCACATGAAATAGCCACAGAAAAACTTTCTCAGTTGAAGTACTTTAAGCAGACCACAGATTTACACTGGTTTTGTATATGCTTTTCCACCTGTTACGTGCTACCTACATCTCATCTAGTCCCAGTAAACTCTCCATACAGAAATGGTTGCAGAGCAACCTTCATTTCCCTTCTATGCTCAACAGAGTTATGAGGCTTTAGCATGTTGCTGTGAAGTTGGTACTAGACCAACACCAAGGTGGTGTCAGGAGATGCTGTGGACTCTTTGGCATCTAATGTGCACACCATATATCAGTATGCATCCTGATGTTTGTCTCTCTTCCCTCTAGGTTGTGTTTTGATATTTTACATCCACAGGTAACAGCTGTCATGCTACAAATACAAATAGAAGTGGATCGGTTCTGGTTTTAGCATTAACCATTTTAGTTTTAGGTGACTACTGGGAATATTTTATTGTTTAGGGTTGTCAAGAATTGATTCATGTATTTATTTCACGGTGAATGTTCAGTCTGTGATGGAAATTATAAACTTGTATTCACTCCTAAGAGTATGTGATGCCATGTGGATGGGCTTTGTGAAACTGCTGCTGGACACTGGGGGATTTTGCTTTTTTTCCAAACTAGTCTTAGGTCCATCCAAGTGGATCATGCTCATGTGAAAGGCAAATGAGTCTTCAGAACTGCAAACTCAGACTTTTGTTGAGGGTGTAGTAAATGCCTAGAACTCTCAGCCAGATTTGCAGCCCAGTCTACAATTTATTGGAAACAATTTTAACAATATAACAATATATGTAACAGCATAACAATAAAAATAGTGGTTTGTGTTAAGGAAACTTTTGCCTCCTGTGAGCTATCAGATTAGTGTTAGTCAGCCTGTAGATTTTGCTAAAATGAAGCTAGCTACACTATTCAGCAGAGCTGAACAGGCAAAATCACTTTGAGTGAGAAAGGAGAAAAGGTTAATGTGAAGCTGTTGGGTGAAATACAGTCTTTTTGAATTTGCCATCTAGCTCAATATCATCAGCTCCCAAAATCAGTGTCACAAATAGGGTCATGGGCTTGGAATTTAAATGTAAATTGGGTTGTGCATGCCCAGACAAAGAGGCCTGAACGGAAATTTTTGTCTTTGCTGAGCCAGCTCTTCAAAGAAATCTCTATCCAATGGGCCTGTGGTTTGTAAGTCTCATCAAAATGTAAAATTCTTAGTGTAAAAAATTATAATTTAGTAAGCTCCTGCACTTTTAAGCCGTACCAAAAACCTGACAAAAGTGGCAGAAATTAATTGATGCCAGATGTTATCAGAAGTGTAGAACAAACACATGTCAGAGTTCCAGGTACAGTGGCCAAGGCAGCAAACAGACCAATTCCTCTATCTGCATACTCTATTCTGTCAGGTACAAGAAGGCCAGAGATGTGACCACAGTCCCAAAATAGCAGATGAGACTAACTGTAACATTCTAGCTCAAGTGTGTGTTGGCTTTAATTACATAACATAGTATGTTTTTCAGCTGGGGTACTAATGAGTTGCTAATTCCCATTCAGAGAAAGAGATTTGATTCCCAGCATATCTGCTAACTAGCCAGTCTACTCCACACTGGCTGCAGCCTGCCACTGTGCCTCTCCTGGGAAATACTTCACAGAGCAAGATGTCCTACTTGTTTAAATGGGAAGGGAATGTGTGATTTAGCTGTGCTTGTTCTCCCAGTAAAAATTTTGTGAATGTTGTGAGCCAGTAAGAAACTATGTGATCTTTAAGCTGGAGATGACCGTCCAATAACAATTTCCTGGTTATGTAAATGAGTTCTTAAAAATACTTTAAATTTCTTTCAAGAACCAGAAATGTTTCTTTTAACGATGTTAGCTGTCTGGCATTCTGATTTAATTATTCATGTCCTATTCTTTCATATTTCTTTTCCTTTTGACATACTGTCAAAAAAGAAGACAAAATCAGTTAAATAATTGAGAACATGTGAACTGCCATAAACAATCACTCTTGTTTGTTTCTCTGCAGAACAAAAGGAAGTAAAGGTGGGAGAATACAATGCTGTGGATGACAAATTGGTTATAATCAACAACAGCATCAGGTTCCAAGGTAGGAGACAAAACTGGAAAGAGGTACAGGAGTGATATGGGTAGATGTATGTAGTTTCTAAGACTGTGTGCTCTTAAAAAACTGGTTTCAGATTTTTAATATCAAAAAGCTGTATAAAAGTAGACACTGTGAAAGTAAAAGGGAACTGAGCTTTGCTTAAAAAACCAGGAGAATTCTGAACAGAAAATTGCAATGTTTTGATATTGTATACTTGGTTTTTTTATTCCATTGATAGGGGAAAATCAATTTTTTTAAGTGTACACAAATATTCTTTGATGTTTCAAGAAGCAGGTTCTTCACCAATAAATAATGTTCTATTTCATCATTCCATTTCCTGCTCCCCCAGCTCATCTCACCTGAGGGCTCTTATGTTCTGTGTTTTCAGACACAAGAAGGAGATGGTTGTATTTCTTTGGGAGGTGTTTCTTAGGTAGATAGAAAATAGGTTTTCAAAACACCAAGGCTGGCTTTAACATGGCCCATGTCAAACAGGGCCAGGAGGGTTTTCAGACCAGCAGCATTCCCAAGGTCTGCAGCAGACATATAGCCTTTGTTGCTGTATCTTGCTGGTTTTCATCCCAAGGTGCTCCAAAGATGACATGGGGACTTCTGCTCTCAAGAAGTTTGAGTGCAGACATATCCATGGTTTTCAGAGCCCATGCTCACAGCAGCCAAGTGTGAGCCAAAACGAGTTTAAGTGTATGTCCTGCTGAATATAGGCATATACATTATCTTCAAAGCTAATTTTTAAGATTTAATCTTAAACTCTGCTATGGTGCAGTTCAATGAGAGAAATTGAAGTCAGCTTTGTGAGTTCTGTGTGGTTTTCCCTTGGGAGTGGTGAGGTGTTGTATTGTCCTACACCTACCTCCAGCAGATCCCAAAACCCAAGGTCTGCATAAATACAGGTGGAGTTTCACAGCAGTGATCTAATTCATGACTACTTGTCCACCTGCTGGAGCTTTCCACCCTTCCTTTTGGTGTCCCTTGCTAGACCTAAAAGAATCCAGCTACACAAACTTCTCACATCTCTCTGGAGAATGGGGCTTTGGAAATGAAGAGTGCAGAATGTGTCCCAGCTGCTGAAGTCTGGGACACAGCAGATTATTTTTGCTGCAAGGAGGAACTAATAATGTAGTCGAACACTGATTCATTCCAGTTAATTTCCAGAGAATATTTTCAGGATGAATCAAGTTACAGGAGACAGCATTTGTTCATGACTCCCCTCCTTTAGGGACAGTATATGATGGGGAAAAGTCTCTGTACAGTCTTTTTTCTGGACAAGACTGCTAGGTGTCATTCTGACCACATCTAAAGGTGGTCTTTCCACCCATAACCTGTCTTGTGGTTGTCTTAAGATGTATTATGTGACTCACAGTGAATCTTTTCCTTTTACTCATCTTAGTTTTTCATTGACACAGTTGGATATTCAATGTGGAGGAAACTGACTTCCAGTCAGTATAAAAAGCCTAGTAACTTTAAGTATTTTAAATAGAGAGTAGTAAAAGTGTTCCTGTTTAAACCATTGCATAAAATTCCGCAGCAACAGGAAGAAATAGGATTGAATGACCAGTGCACAAAAAAGAAAATACATTTTGTAGACTCATTGTTTGTTTATATTTAATAAGTACAAACCATCAATATACTCTGTAGAGTTTAGAAACAGTAGGGTGAGGTTTTATTTTTTCAGAGTTAGTGCCTTTAAATCAGGCCTGTGTTTTATTGATTTTTTGGCTTGTTACTTGTCTAATTTTATGAATTGCCGTGGACTGTGAACACATGAAATGTGGAGGGAAAGAGGAAAATCTCAGCTATTTTTCTCCAATATCAAATCAACAAATGGTTCCTTCACTGCCACTTTTTTGTGATCGCCTAAAGGAATTCTGAAAGTTTGGACATAAGGACCAAAGGATGGCAAGTTTCCATGGTCTGAATTGTTTCATCTTAACTCTTATGGGTAAAGCTATTTTATTGTGCAAATCCTTTAATATTCTTTAAAGTGCAAAGCAGAAGAGTGAATGTAAAATTTAGCCATGGCAGCTGCTAGTCAGGTACTCACAGCTGTGCTTCTGCAGCCGTGCTCTGGATGGAGCTGCTTGGCTCCATGGCCCTTGCAGCCCCATGGAGAGCTGATGCAAAAGTTCACGCTCAGGAACCGTAGGGCACAGAAATCTGTTTCTGAAGGAAGACAGTGATGCAAAAGGCCTTTTGCCAATCTCCTGCACCAAGTTAAAAATTAGCAAGCAGGTGAAATGGAGTGTGGGAAGTCGGGGATGCAGAGCTTTATTGCAGTTGTCGGAAAGTGATTCTCCTCATTAAACCAAGAAGCCTTTAATTAGTTGGAGCTGACTGTTGAAGAAGTACACAGCTTTAAACATAGTTTTAAAGTTCAGACATTCAAATCCTCATGCAGGGATTAGCAAAGTGGATCTGTCTCTATAAAACTTTTGCTATCCATTTTCCCATATTGTTCCCTTCTGTAGAATCCTGAGGGCACCAAAAACCCTCCCTTCCCTCCTCCCGGGGGTTTTTCCACCATGCCCACAGGCCAGGACCACTTTTCAGCCCCGGGGTCATCAATCCCTGTCCCGCTGATGCCCTGCTAAGGCTGGTCTCCAGACAGGCTGTTTGAATTTGCTCTGGCAACAACAGTGGGCACAGAAATGATGCTTTCTCTTTTCCACTCATTGCTCTGTCACTTGTTTCAGAAAAGCATAACCTCCTGGTAAAATTTACACTCATAGTATGCATTTTAGTGTTTGTTTACTTTTAAATGAGGCTAGTTAGCATGTATGGTGTTCTGCACTGGGGTTTTGTTGTGTTTTTTCTTCCAAAGAGGATATTTACCTGCTCCAGAAATGCAAATTTTCATGTCAATCAATGTGACTAACATATATCTGTCAAAGTCAATGATTTCATCAACTACTGATGTGGTTCACAGTTGCTAAGTCTGCTAATTCAAGGTATAGTAGGTAAAGTTTCTTGCAGAAGTTCTACATTTGGTTGAACTTTAGCCTTTTTTTTTTTTTCTTCATGCAATTCTAGGTCTTGAGCCTCCAAAGGACAAAACAATTAAACTAGATGAGCTGCGCAAAATCTCCCTGCCTCTCTACAGCATCCTCTCTGCCCTCACAATCCTAGGAATGATAATGGCCAGTGCTTTCTTGTTCTTTAACATCAAAAACAGAAATCAGAAGTAAGACATTCATGTTACTTCTATCACAAATTCTTTCGTATTTAATGTCGTGTTTGTGGAACCAGTCACGGATATGTATCTATCTACATATACATGTGAGGAAAATGTAAAACTGTGGAAAGATGGTATTTTAGAACTATTTAATTTAAACCACTGGGTAATATATTCACATTGAAACAAACTGTATTTAAATTCTTTTATGCTGTCTGGAAAGTGTAATTTTCTAATTTATGTTTGACTGTCTTCTAATAACATTAACCCTGGCTAATTAATCCATCAGTAAAAGAGGATGTCTTTTTACTAAGCTAAAAACCTTGATGTTTTACTAAGCATTCAAAAACCTGAAACAATGCTAGACTTTATAAAACGAATACTGTGCATGCCTATAGATTTCATGGAGTTTTAGAAGAGTTAGCTGTTTACCTGGTTACAAAAAGCTCTTCTTTATTGCTCTTGTAGCCTAGCAGTAATCTTTTCCTCTTTAATGCACTATTACCTTTTGTCCATAGACTAATAAAGATGTCCAGTCCCTACATGAACAACCTTATTATCCTTGGAGGGATGCTTTCTTATGCATCTATTTTTCTTTTCGGTCTTGATGGATCCTTTGTCTCCGAAAAGACATTTGAGACACTTTGCACAGTAAGTAATTCCATATATTCTAGTTCAATTCTAGTTGAATTCAGTCTTACAGGAAGCTCTGTGAGGAATGCACACAGAAAAATTCAGTAGTTGGATGTGTCATTCCATTAAATCACTGATTCTCCTAGTTCTTTCCTGGGATATTTTCTTGGACCAAATTCTGAAACATGCACAAAGCTTCATTATTGTGCTGGTGGTGGTTGTTGTTGATATTATTATTATTATTATTATTATTATTATTATTATTATTATTATTATTATTATTATTATTATTATTATTATTATTATTATTTAGAGCTTCAGGTGCATTGGGATTTGATCTCAGACTGAAAGCGTAGATGTATAATCTTGTTTTGAAATCATATCTATGATGATGATTTACTAAAGCATGACATAGCATGACAACTTGTAATGCCTGTGAAGCTACTGTGTTTTCTTTATACATTCCGTATTATTTTAAACTACATGACTGCTGCTTGGCTAGATCTCTTTAGTCAGCCTCTTTGGCTGATTCTCCAAAGACTTCTACTACTATTTTGAGGCTACTCTATAAATTCTCACAAGCTCAGATCTATACAGAATACATTCCAGATAAATCAAAACAAGCAGCTCTGAAACCAAATTAAAATGTCCACCTAGAAATTTGTAATATCTTAATTGTTAGGTGTAATATGCACTTACTTTGACTTGCAGAGGCCTTTTCAAAGAAAGGGAAAGGACAAGAACTTCACTGCAAGGATGCCCCTTCCAGAAGCAGTACAAAACAGCATTTAAATTTATCCCATGTATCTTCTCAAAAAAATCAGGTCTCTGCTTGACCTGCTGCCTAAAATATCAGACTTACTCGGGAGTTAGCTTCACTACTGTTCTAATTCATCTTCATGTCTCTAGAAAGTTTGCAGCACCTTTTGTTTTGAGGAGTCTGAATTTCTGATGTCATGACTGGTGAGAGAGAAATTTTATTTCAAGTTGGATGCCTAAAGCCAAGTTTCCTGAAAGTTGGATGCCTAAAGCTAATTGATGCAGATACATCCCAATATGTCAACTGAAGCCCTCCAAACTGGCTAGAACCATTACAGACATGAAACACCCTGTGACCTGTTGAGTTAGACCATTTCAAAACACTGGAGACTCCATAGCACATGCCAAGATGGACTAGAAGACATACTATAGGTGAATGTACAGGATTGTCTGAGGAAAGTCTTAACCTTCTTTAGCTGGGCCTAGGCACAGCTGTACTTCAGACACTTAAACTTTAGCTCTAATTCTCCGTACAGCTGGTGGAAAGAGGTGCCTTAAAGATTTGAAAAGGGTGATCCTGTTCATCTCTCCCAAATTAGTCTATAACTCTATGAATACAATGGGGCCAACAGGAAGTGGAAGAAGAGATCATCCATTTTTTAGCCAGGAATTATGCCCTTTTTTGTGAAACAGTTTCTGATGGAGCAGAAGAGTCTTTAGGAAGACAGTTGCTGATGTCAATCCCCATTCTTTTCTCATCCTCCATTGCAGAAGGATCTAGTGGCAAGGGATGCAGTTTTTAAGTCCTGTGTCTGCTCAATCTTGAGGGGCTTGTATCCAGAGCTCCTGCCAGGCTGCAGGCCATTGTATGAGTGGACTACAGCCCTCCTCTGGAAGCAGCCATGCACTGCTGAACAGAAGGAAAGTAGGAACCAGAGGTACTTATCAGCCTCTAGCTGTTCTAGGAAACAGATTCCAAACAAATGTAGCCATATAAGACTAAATTTGAGTCCTTCTTTACATGTGAAACATCTCAGTCTTAACTCTGAAAAATGAACCAACATCCAAAATCCTGTGCTAGAACAGGAGCTGTCCTGAGCTAGAACATTTCTTCTATCTGATTTTTCTCTAATCTGCCTCTTAAAATGCAATCACTACTCTCATATTCTAAATGCAACGAAATTTAACTGTGGGCTGCTTATTATGTCTAATCTTACAAACCTCTTCCTTTTATTCCAATTTGTGTCTGTCACATTATGTTAGGTCTGTTTGTCTGCCATAGAGGAATAGATCTGCACCTGAGTAAAACACACTTGACTTAGTTGACCAATAAAAGAAAGGGTTGGAGAAGAATGCTGTGCCCTAAAGCCAAACTTTGATTTAGAAATATTACTACATGTCTTAAGCAGAGATTTTTTTTTAAATATAATTAAATCCTGTATAAACAGATCAGAGTCCAAGATTTCTTCCCAATCTTGGCTTTTCAGGTTTTTAATCCAATACAGAAACATTTCTGATTATGTTTCTCTGTGCATGGCTACTGATGTATCTTATCCCAGCTCTGTCAGCAATTAGTACTACAGTCATAGAAGCAACAAATCCTTCAGTAGGTGCTGATGGGGAAGGTTTTTCCAACTTCCTATTCATTAAAACAATTCTTACAAAATTTCTCCTCCAACTGTATTTTTTTTAATGGGGTAGATTATGCTTCTCTTAGACATCATCTCTATATGGCTGCCATTGACTGTGCTAATGCACTTTTATTGTATCTAGGAAATCCTGAATTAATGCTGAGAAATTCATAAATATTAGAGGCAAACCCACTTACCTTGGGTTGAATAACTCTTCTCTGTCTCCTCCTCTCCTCAAAACAGCCACCAAGTGCTGGGTACAGAGTATACGTTTGGCGTCATGTCATGAGCATCCCGGTTCCCATGTAGGCAATATGCTTAGGGATTTCATAAGGTCTGCTAACAGATACCAGTGCTTATAGGATCAGGCCAGGACAAATCTCTCTTCATCATCCATCTCCCTGGAAATGCATGATTTTGATTAGTCATTCTAGCCGTGAGAGATTAGTTTAAAATTCCAATTTTATTTCAGACTGTGGATTAGTCCTTTAAAAAAATGTTACATTTGAGAATGATCATAAAAAACCATTGAGGAAAGTCATCGGGGTGTAACAACTGTATGTCAGACACAGAGAAGAGCCATGTCAATGAAGGGAGATTTTTTTTTGGAAGGGGAGTAAAAACTTTCATTCAAGTTTTATAAGCACATGCAAAGCTATAAAGCTGTCATTAGTGTTATCCGTTGTCTAAGCCAAGTAATCACCCTTGTTGTCTTCCATATTTCAGAAGTGATTAGGTCTCACAAGGGTAAGAGTATATACACAATAGCCAGTGTACTTAATTAGATACCTTAAATTTCTGTTTAAATTTCTGACCATTTTTGGCAATACTTATAGGAAGTCCTTAAAACTTGTTTACTAAGGTGTTCCTGCCAGAGCAAGGGGATGGGAAATAGGTGGTCTTTAAGGTATCTTACAATTCAGGCCATTCTATTATTCTATACTCACAAATTCAGGAGAAATGGTTTCCAAATTGTAGGTATTGCATCAACTCTGTTGGGCTTGTTTCCTCGAGAGCATGTTGTTTGTAGTGCTGTTTGGAGGGTGTAATGCTTTGCAACCTCATCTATTTTTTACCTTTTTACACTTTATGTCTATACGTGGCATATGCCTAATGCTGTATGCTCTATTTCCTCTTAATTTTTCCCAAACAGAGACTGTACTATTCCAAGAACACTGAAACAGGATCGAAAATTACACCAGTAACACCTGAAAATTTCAAAGGATTTATTTGATAAGTTGTACTACAACTTTCCACTCTGTAAGGCACTCAGTGTAGGAGGATGTGGTCTATAAGTCATTATGCTGAAACATAGAAACAAATTTTAAATTTAGTTAAGAGTCAGTAAAACACTTTAAACATATAATCAAAAATTTGCTGGATAAGGGTATTATATTAGTCTTTAAAATTATATCTTGTTGACTCTGTGACAGAGTGATAGAGTGAGTAATTGGTTCCCAAGCACACTCATTTTTATCTTGGCATGTCCATCTTCTATGGAAAAGTAATCAAGTATATTTAAATACATAATAATTCTGGTTTTTTTCAGTAAGAACTCATAATAGCAAATATAGCATAGTTTAATTCCATGTCAGAATTAGAGATTAGGTATCATGTTTTATGACTCTAATTATGTGGAATTAAAATGATCCAGAGCAGTGAGTTCTGAGAAAGTGGTCAGTGTATTGTTGAACCATTTGATCATGTCTTACTTAATAGCAACTTTATTGGTTGCACAGAACAAGAAAAAGCAATGCAATATTTCATTACATGCATATGTATGCCAAAGTACAAAGTGTTTCAGATATGAGGGAGAGAGAGCAAATGAGAATGATTTATCTGTTTTTAATCTCAGAATTACCATGGTATGACAGCAAAAAAAAAAAAAAAAAAAAAAAAAAAAAAAAAAAAAAAGGAAGAAGTTAGAAGTACGGGTGTAAAATGAGATGTGATGCCAACTGGATAAATGCAAGCAAGTGGAAACATATTTGAAAGCATTCATTATATGGAAGAGAGAGACTCAAAATTAGCAATGCAAGTGACATATCCTGTGAACAGAGTTTAAGGTGACACACTAAATAGAGATTCTTAAAATAGAGATAATATTAGATAAGATCATAACATTTAGACTTCTGTAATACATTCCACTGAAAATTTCATTATTTACATTTGAGATGAGTAATGTCTTTGCAAGTTGGAACTGCTGTGGGATGAAAGACTACAATGGTCCTGAGTATGACCATAACCTTCTCTGTTATGCATCTTCCTCAAATAGGTAAATCCAATTATTAATTTGGGGCTGAAGGTGTTTTAAGTGCTCCACGCTGCACTCCGTCATAGTTCCACAGAAAAGGCCTGGTTCATTAGGTAGTAGCAGAGAGAACAGCTCTTCTCCTCAGTCGTGGTAGTTCTGGTGTGTAGCACGACTTCCTCCAAGGGAGTGTGCTGCACTGGGTCATTGTACTGATTGGGAAGGGTTAAATGATCTGTCTTGAATAATGGAATATAGGATTCATGCTTTGTTAGGAGATTTCTGTTCTGCAGATAAAAATTGCCTTTCAATACCCTTTACACTACAAAGTGTTCTGCAGAGGTGTCATATAAAATATAAGAGAATCTAAGTCTTGCAATTTACATAGGTATTAAAATGAAGCATGCTTTACCTTGTTCATCTCATTAGTTAGCATAGTTTATACACAGATGTTCTGTGATTTCAGGTGATCTCTCTGAGCCTGGTCAGTGTTTTGGCTTGGATAGAGCAAAAAAAGTTATGAAGGTTTTTGCACGCTGCAGACCGTGCTCAGGCTGTCAAGATTTCAGTTGGTTGGTTGGTTGCTCTCAGCAGTGATGTAGGCATTTGGAAACAGCCTTTGTACAGAAAGAAGAAGCCAGACCGTGGGATGGGATGGAGATACAGACAGAGAGAATGAGAGAGTACAGATATCAATGTGACAGACTACTGACAAAGTCCAGCTCCCTACTGCAGGGTGTGTGTGACTACCCAGAATTTGTGGTTTTCTCAGTCAAACTTTCTGAGGACGTGTTCATTCATGGCAACAGTGGATGTTACAGACCTTATATCTTCTCAAAGGTGCATTTTAAAATGTGACCTTTAAATGCATCCAGATATTCAGAAGCACTTGGAGTTTTCCACTGGTATTATTCTTAATTATGTGTCATGATCACTTTTGACTCTGTGTCTTGTGACAATGTGGAAGGCAAGTTTTGTTCTTTTTCACTGTTTTTTTTTTTTATAGTCTTATGACTGCCATGCTGAGAGAACAGCAAGGCAAGGTGGAACTAAGTACACATTTCACCTTTTCTAGGAAAACCCTGAACCTCTGCAGGGTGGGGATTGCAGGGTGATATAAGAGTGGAGAGACATCCTAAAGAACATATTAAACCGTCTGATAGACTGTATTGAGGAACAGTCAGGAAAAGACAGTTGTGAGCTGTTATGGAATGGGTTCCTGGGGATGGAAGCAGGCTGCAGGGTGAAGGCAATTTGCTAAAATTCCAAAACTGTCTGAGAGCAGCTCTAAAATGAGAGACTTGTTTCTAATGGTAAAGCAGGGAGAGGTAGAAGAGGTATGAACCTTCTATCTAGTTATTTATTTCTGCTTTGTCTTCCCTTGTCACTTTTGTTTTCTCTGTTTAACCAATTTTGAGGCAAGATACTGAAAGGAAAACATCTGGGCATCACCACCACTAAGGCTGTAGTTTTCTCTGTGGGCAAGAGCCACTTGGACTAGATTTTGTGCTACCAAATAGCATCTGGCCTTGGTACTTCCATAGTGGCTGATGATGTGGTCCTTATTAATGCCCTTTGTGCTCTTCAGGCATTGCCTAAAATGCAGCATTTTGTTTTGCTTTGTTATGGGGTTTTTTTGTTGGTTTTGTTTGTTTGGTTGGTTTTTTTG
>VXAC01004012.1:160307-181804 GCA_013399225.1 Rhipidura dahli
TTTTTTTTTTTTTTTTTTTGCTTGTTTAGGGATTTCTTTTTCAATATCACATTCAAGAATGTCACAAAGTGGCAAAACTACTGTAGTTTGAATCTAAACATAATTGTTTTTACTGGTTTTATTAATAGCAAGACTAACCAGCAATGAGTGAACTCTACATTCAGGGTCATTATCATCAATGCCACAGATAAACCACAACATTAGATGCCTCTAAGTTGTTAATATATACATGCAGACGTCTAAACACTCTTCTATACACAATCACAGCATTTTCTAATGTTAAGACTCATGGTGCTGTGTGTACTTTTCATAGAATGCTAGAATGGTTTGGGTCAGAAGGTACCTTAAATATCATCCAGTTCCAATTCCATGGCCATGGGCAAGGCTGCCACCCATCAGACCAGGTTGCTTAAAGCCAAATCCAACCTGGTCTTGAACCCTTCCAGAGATGGGACACCCACACCTTTGGGCAACCTGTTCTAGTGCCTCACAGCTCTCATTGTGAAGAACCACTTTTCTCTTACTAATACACCATTATGGACCACGTGCCTCTTATTTATTTTTTTAAGGAACTGCAGTAATTTTATTGCGTTATCAATAATTTCTAATGGGTATATTTTTTTTCTTTTCCCAGCCTTTATATCTAGTCACTAATCACCACTAAAAATCAGAATTTCTTTTCCACAGAAAGTTTTGTAGAAAAAGATCATGTTTTGAATACAAAAATGGGAATTCTGGAAAAGTTTGGAAAGATAGCAAAAAATAGATAGCATGTGTTTAGATATGAAACATTTAGATTATTCCTAAGGTTCATATTACATGTCAGGTTTTGAATCTTACTAGGACACCTAATTTCTCATCAATATGCATATCTGGAAATAACAAATTAAAAATCCCAAACACTTCAGAAGTTAGATGTAAAACTAGGCTGGTTTCTAATGAAAAGCATTACCTTTAGGTTCCCTAAAAAATATTTCCCAAATGCTTTCTTAGAACACCCTAGTTCCTCTAAATCAGACTGGTTTTTCATATCACAAACCAGCTCTATTGGCCAAGCATGCATGGTCAACATGGCCGAAAGAAAGCTGGTTTTCCCTTTTTCTAGCTTTCCTTTCCCTGTATTTAGCCATTCTCTCTTCCCATTTTTTAGTCTGCAAGGTGTGGTACTTTGGTTTTTTACTTCTTTGTTCAATTTTGTGCAGTCTCCCATTTCTTGAGCTGGTCCATGTGGAGTCTCTAGACAGAGGGTGAGATTATTTCTCCTACTTGTGATTTCTCAGGATTTCAGATCCAACTATTGGCTTCCAGCTCCACACTCTGCCTCTCACATGCTCTTCTGCCTGCTATGTTCTGTAGTCTCTGATACATCTTTGGGAAGAAAATGGCCTGTTCAGGGCAAAAGAACTTTCAAACAGACAAACCTGCATGGTAATGAAAGCAGAAACTTGCAAGGAGTTAGAGAGGGTTGTGCAGAGCTTACTGCAACTCTGAATGTCACTGTCCTAGCTCAATCCAAGTCTGAAAGCAAGGGCCTCTGTACAAGATGCCATGGGCAGGGGGGGAAATTGCAGAAAAAAGTTTTTTTAATCTGTGTTCTTTCCTTCTTGGTCAATTTGAAGCTTTTCTATTAAGAAGAAAAAGAAGAACTTAGTCTCGTTTTTATGCTAAAGACAAAAAAGTCTGTTTTAGTTTTAAAATCTCCTGTTTTTTTCTGGAAAGCTCACTATGAGGAAAAGGTCTAGATAGGTCTATGACAAAGCTGTGGCCAGCTCAGAGTCTTATTGCACCATTGCTCTCTGCAAGCTCACCACTTCCTTTTCCTTAGGACCCATTTTCAGGTATTATCATTGGCTCAGGTCTTGTTACTGAGGCTTGCTCACCAAGACTATGTTCCTGTTTTGCTGTTTTCTCCCATAGCATAATTTAAAATCTGTTGTTCTTATCTTTCAGAATGCTCAGGTTTTTCATTGAGGGATGCATATCTCACAAAGTAAAATCTTTTATTTAGTCTGAATTACATCTCTGTTTCTCTGTTCATTTCTGTTCAAAATGTTGCTGTTAATATTAGCTCCCTGGGTGCTTTTTATAATGTCTCTTGAGTTCCTCCACTGGTTCTTTCCTCTATCTGCAAAGAAGACAATAAAAGTGAAAAAACCCCACAGCAGAGTATTATAAGCGATTTATGGGTTTATATATGAAAGAGATTGTAAATTCAGCATCCAGATTTGTTTTAGTCAGAGGGGCCATGGACAGAGGAGTAAAAAAAGCAAGTAAGCAATGAATGAGAAATTCTGCAATATCAACATTTTTGTGAAGTTCTTCAGATTTGTTTTTTTTATCTCGGGGTCTTGACAAATGAGTTGGCTGAAATTATGATATCTGAATAACTTTGTCTTTTTTATGTATATACATTTTTAGGTCCGAACATGGATTCTTACAGTGGGATATACAACTGCATTTGGAGCAATGTTTGCAAAAACATGGAGAGTTCATGCAATTTTCAAAAATGTAAAAATGAAGAAAAAGGTGAGGGGAAATAGACTCTTTTCTTGTTGCCCTGTTAATACAGTTTTCTAATTGTTTTCCTACCTGTCTTGGATGGCCATATCCATGCTGACTGTTCATGTGTCACATTCAAAGATCCTGAATAGTTTGATATTAGGGCTTTTCGATTTCTTGTTTAGTCTCTGAGTGCTGGCATCAAGCATCAGCCCTCCAGTCTTTATAATAAGAGGTGGACAGTGGAGTGGGCTGTAAAATGTCAAAGTGAATTTGGATCCCTGCACCCTCTTAGTATGTCACTTCAGCATCCAGAGGTCTACTTCTGGTAGATTCACAGCTTTTATGAAATGTTTTCTGATTATGTCTGTCTGACTCAGGTATTACATACAGATTTCCCATAGATTGGTAGGAGGAGGCAGGAGAAAGTGCTGCTTAAATCTTCCTATTTCTAATTATCATTGAAATTGCATAAGTTTACTCTAATACTCATCAGAATTGAACCACAATAGTTGTCCCCATCATTTTTGGTACAACACATTTTCTGTAAAGGATTAGGCTCAGCTTAGGAATATTGCAGCTCTTCATGATATTTTTCCCATGAAGCGTCTTTTCATACATGAAGTACTTTTTATCAGATGGTTTAATAAAAAATTGGAAAAACACTGAACAGAAAGCATTTTGCTGGTAAAAGCATTAACAGAAATGAGCAGGAAACAGAAAAATGAAATTAATATTTTTACAGAGTGAGCAGAAGTGCCAAATGCAGTTCCTACGTGCATCTGAATAGTTTCATTCTAATAACCAATGAAGACTCATGTATAGCCAAATTAAGTAGAACAATGTTCCAAAACCTTGTCAGATTCATCTGTTTCCCTCTATGTGGGATCATGGAGGAGCTCTATTTTTTTTTTTTTTTCTTAGTACTCCCCTATTTTTTCCACAATTTTAATGTGTAGGGAGTCTGTCACAATGGGATACATCATTCCCTCAAAAGGAATGGACTTCAGATGGAGAGGGAGAGAGTTAACTCAGTTTTCAAGAGGATTTATGTCTGAGGTTATTAAGGAATTACATGCTGTGTCTGGAACTGGATCTATTATTCTGGCACTCTGACAACACAACCACCTAGTACTTCCCCCTCCTATTCAGTCATGCCGGGTTTGCTCAAATATTCAATTATCATTCATTGTAAAATTTAATGATGAGTAAATACAATATGTCTTAAAGCTAACTAAAATTGTAAAAACTTCTGTACCAAACCCAGGATACTCTGGGTGCAGTGAACTGGAAACCACCCTTTCTGCACTTGTGCAAAGAGCCCACTGTAACATATCAGTTTATACTACCAGAGTCTTATATTTATATATATTTTACAAGGATCTTACACTTCCTATATTAAAGTTTTTTAACCAAAGATGAGCCAGCATTTAACCTCCCTGAGAGATGAAATTTTATATTACGAATATGTTTTCAGCTATATTGATACAAATCTTTTTAAATTAGTGAAGTTACACATGACACTGACAGTCTAACACATAAAAGCATTTACTTCATAACCTTTATTATCCTCAGAATTTTATAATTTCTCCAATATATACTATTTCAAATAGGAGTGAACAGGTACTGCAGTGGACTGTCACTGAGCTTTTGCTTCCTTTTTTTTAAACATTACATTTTAGATCTTCAAGTTGCTACCCAATATTAAATTTCACTGTCTATTAATTAAACATAATCCTCAAATTCTTTATTGCCCCTGTACTTCAAGAGGCTCATCAACAACTGCAAATTGCAATTGTTTATACATATCTGGATGTTAAAAATTATTTAAAATCAGTTAAAAGGACACTGACCAGTATAAGGGTTATAAACTTTCAGACAATGACCAATGGGCTACTTTGCTCTGAGTGATGCTGGAAACATCAAGGCTATTAGCCCACCATCTTCAATATTCTGGAATTAAGTCAATAACACATTTTGTTCTGTAAACTTTAAAGAATTCTTAATTTAGATATCCCACTCCAAATCACAAGCATGAATCATGAAGTACAACAGTTTTCTTAGTGTAAAACAAATCAGCTATCCATGATAAGTGTTTACTAGTCATATATTTTCTGTCTTTGATTTCCCAGGATAGATAAAAGTGTTTTTAGGAGTTGACAGGAAAACATGGCATTCTTTACTTCTGTCTTGTAAAAATGACATTTCCATTTTATGCAGATGTAGTTTACAGCCAAAGTATTTTCTATCTATGGATGCACAGAAAATAGGAATTTTCGCAAACAATATCTAAACTGACAAATGCACAAATGTAGTGCTGCATGAAAAAGCACATTAATGTTTTCTGAATTAGTTGTGCCATGACAGAGCAGACTGGCATTACAATCAGAGGAGTACAAAGTTGCAACATTATTTAAGTGCTGCATATCCTATTCATTTGTGATTGCTTCAGTTACTACCTGTACATAAGTATGACAGTAAAATCTGTATGACCTTTAGGCACATCACCTTTGCCTGTCATCCTCAATGTTTTCATCAGGAAAATGTTTCCCAACAGTGAAATTTCTTCACAGGGTGAAAGAATCTCTGTGTGGCTTATGAAAATATTGGTTAATTAATTTCATGAAAGTGGGTGTTTAGTAAGGGAGAGAACATGATGAGTAAATCTGTTTATCTTCATCAGATAGGGCAAGCTTGCTTCTGTACATTTATTGTGCACTTTAGTGTACAACATGGCTTTTTGAAGAGATGAGTGGATGTCTGAGAAAATACATGGAATTTTAAATAATAATAATAATAATAATAATACAGTCCATATTAGTGCAGTGGTGAGTGGAACTGAGTTAAAGTGTCTTGAATTAGTTGAAGATTCTCATTAACTGATGTTTATATAGCTTTCAAAAGTCTATTTTATTTTCACCCTTTCATATATACACTCCTCTGTTACTAGGAATTAATAGACAATAAAATTCAGAATACACTCATTTTGTTATCAGGCTACTAAGGACAAATTTTGCAAAATTCCCAGAGCTCTGTTACCATGTTTGATCTCACTAGGGCTCAAAGGAAGCAAATTAAAAATGCATTAATTTTAGCTGGATCTGAAACAGAGGGGTGCAAGGGAATCAATTTTTGTCAAATGGAAATGACAAAATCAGTAGGGGGAAATAAATTATTTTTGAGTTTTGAAGAGGTTAGCAGAGATAATGGAAAGTGGAATAGAATTAGGATTAATTATAACTGTAAAAGTTAAAATTGAGGTGCAGTTCTGGTTTTCATACGTCTCCTTTCTGTTTGAGCTGCAGAATGTCTTCTGCTCAGAGAGAAGTGGGGACTGGTTTTTGTTTCCCTTGGCAGCAGGAGGGCTGGCAGTGGATAAGAGAAGAGAGAGGGGAATATCAGTGGCAGGAGAGCATGTGGTGTCCTGGGGAAGCTTTAGCTAGCTGAACCATTTACAGAAGCCAGCCCTTCTGGTAAATTTAGAAGGATGAGAATCTGTCTCTTTTGATGGGATCTGCAGTGTCTTGGGTTTTCGGGGGTGTTGAAATAGTCGTGCACAGAGACTGCTCCTGCACAACCCCTGCATGCTGAATAAAGCCCATCCACTTTGGATAAATACCAGAATAGTAAGAAATTCAAAGCACAGGTATTTAAAACCTCCATACATTTTATAAATTCTGCTCCTACAAAGACGAGCATTTGGCCATTTTTACATGGCTACACTGAAGCATGAAGATGGTCTGGGTCACAGTGTTGCCTTGTTGCATTTGTTGTATTTGAAAGTACAATCCATATCCATTGATGCTGCCATGGTAAGCTGGTCTTACCCTTAACAGAGTACATCCTGGCTTTGTCTATTTGGACTTAATTCTTCAATTGTGGCATCAGAGATGGGATGTTTTACCTTCAGTTTTCACTGAAAACATTATCATTGTACTCAGTTATTATTACCACTGTAGACTTCTGGTGGCATATGTCTTTATGCTGACAAAGTTTTAATAAGATAAATGCAGAATATAATGACAAAATAGATGTATAACAGAATCTTTTCTTGAGGCTTGTGCTGCTATAGTTTTGCCAGCATTATCCAACTCCTTCATGGTAATTCATAAGATTTTCTCTATATTGGTAATGTCACAGGGTAAGAAAGCTACAGCCAACCAGAACAGACAAAAATAACTTATCAGTCTCAACTGACTTAGCTATGCCTGTCAGGCTGCTATCTGGCAAACTTGTGTTCATCCATTTGGCCTACCAAGTCCTTATAAGAGTACTGAAGAGAGCTGGGGTCTCCATGCCTTGCAGAGATGGGTAGGCCAAAGTTTGTACAGATTACTGTGTTGATAGTAGGATGGGGAAGGGAGGCTGGCAGGGTAAGGGAACTTCAGGACCAAGAGATTGGGAGCTCAGGAAAGAGACTGAAGAGGAGAAATCAGGTTTGCTCTTAATGGCTTCAACAGAGAAGCCTGTCCAGATTAAAAAAAAATAAGGAAAATCTTGGGATTATACACTGGGAGAAGATATTGAAGAGGGAGACTGAATTTGGATAAAAATTCCCTTGGAAAGTAAGTTTCAAAGACAGGAAAGACAGGAAAGTCTGTAAGTAGTGATCAGGAAAGCTGAGCATGATGGAATGCAGAGCCTGAGCATGGTATTTAAGTGGCAAACTGTAATTGAAGTTTAAAATCTGGTCTGGTTTAAAATTAGACTAAGATTGAAATTTAGAGGCAGAATTGTAGGCTTGAAAAGTAGGGATGTAGTCTGGGAAAGGAAAACAGGAATGAGAAAGGAGAAAAAGGCAAGAAAGAAGTTGAAATAAGGACTGGTTGAAATGATTGCACAAGAAGTGTGGGCAGAGCCTAAAATTTGAACACAGAACTTTTGAATTTTACTGTTCTTTTTTTCTATTACTATGTATCTATAAAACCTACAGGCAAAATAGGTGCCTTGTCTTTCTGTTATGCAGTAGTACAGATCCTGATAGCTACTAGTGACTCTTTTAGCTCATGCTGATGAGGTGTACAAAGATGTAAAGGCTTCTCTTGCTGATGCATGCAGCTCTCTCTATTATTGAATTATCTTTCCATTTTCTTTATGAAGAATGGGCTCATGAAAACGTTAAAAGTTTTATGTTGTGGCTAAAAAGTCAATAATTGAAAAATTACTGCTTGCTAGGATCTCTACAATATACATTTCTTCCCCTGTGTGGATTATTAGGACATCAGTGAAGCCTTAGCTTTCTACAGGATGCCAGTGCCAAGGAGCAAATTCAGTTAGTCTGCTCTGGGCATGCAATAGGACTATGCAGTAAAAGAGACAGGTTTATATACAATCTTTTACATTTTAGCCAGAGAAAATGCATAATGAAAAAGTCAGTAGGAGTTTTGAGAAGGGCGGTCTCATGTGTAAGACAGTTAAGTGCCAAATGAAGAAAAATAACTACTTTCCAGAATTATTTGTTACCTTGTAGAAATCTCTCTGAGCATATTTTTCAGATTTTTTTTGTTTCATTGTTGCTGAAAAGCAAATTTATTGCCTGAGTGAAGCAGTGCAGGAATTCTCAGACATTTTAGCTTATTGCCTTCATACTCCATCTTTTGACACAAATCTGGCCACCCCAGCTCCATACTTTGTGTATTTAATGGCTCATAAACAGGTGCATAGAAAACTGGGAGGGGTAAGAGACCATCCAGGCTCCTTCTGGGGATCAGGGCACATGGGCTGCTCTGAGCAGTCCCCAGTCCTCATGTCCCAGGTCAGGGTGGGCAGCAGCTGGCCGTGTGCTCCTGCCCTGCATGGTGCCAGCTGCAGGGAAGCTGCCAGTTCCTGTGATTGCACAGTGCTCCTGGTGGGGGGAAATAGGGAGAAGAAAGCAGCTGGAGGCTACACAGTTATGAGTTTATGTGTTGCTCCCTTCTCTTCTCAACTTGTGTCTGTTGATTGCTATCCCCATCCCTCACTTGAAATTCTCGGTGAGAAAGTTTATAGAATGAGTCTAATCTTTAGCTATAAAGTTAAATAAGTTTTTCAAGCCACCTATGGAATTTAGAATCTGTTACAATCTACATTTTTTTGTCACTAAAGTCTTGAAGAGGTTTAAAAAAAGTTACCCATTATCTTAATCTTTTAAAAATAGATGAAGCAAAGTTCTTCAGATTACATTGACAGAGGGTTTAAGTCAGACCTTCACAGGCCATATCTCATTTATTCACTTAAATCCCATGTAGACATAGTTCTGAATTAGCATAAATGTAGTTTGTGTTATCTAATCGGTTCTTTCTGTAAATTCTATTATAAAATATTTTTCCAGGTCAGTTTTCAGACTGTAAATGTTTATGCTTTTCCAGGACTTTTTTTGTCAATCTAACTAGAGCGTTTTATGCATATAACAAACAGTTATATGATGGATTTCCCCTAGGACACACTTGTATTCTATATATATAAAATATATATATATACAAATATATTTGAGAGATCATAAGTCTGGAAAGGGATGCGTCAAGATCCAAAAATTTGCTTTGGGTAACCATACCAACAGTACAACAATCTATTAGGGACCATCTGCTGAAAATGAACCAGCATATGGATACCTAAAGAAACCTTCATTGTTATTGTTCAGTCTTTGACAGTAACAAAGAAGACAGCAGTTTGAAATTTGCTTATGTTTAGGATTTTTTTTCATTATGAATATTTACCACGGGGCCAAGTAATCTCTGATACTTACAGTGCAGTGTAAATTATTCAGGTATGTCTTCGTGGTTTATTAATACAGTACTTCCTAAAGTGATGCAAGTGGAAACCAAATTATTTTTATTTTTTTCCTCCCTAACAGCTACGACTATAAATTTTAAGTCCAAAGCTTTAAAAATATTCAGTATAATCTTATAATCCAAACTTAGATGTAAAATAAGCATCCTGGTTTTCATCGGGGCTGATCAGCCAAAGTGCCAACCAAGGAACAACAGGAATCACATTTCTAAAATTTGCATTCATATAAATATGGAATATGGAGCTACAACTCAAGCTCCTGTCACAGAAAGAAGCTGAGCTAATGAACTGTACATCTAGGAGAAAAATCTGCTTTTGAAGTAATTTATGTATGGAAATTTCTGCGTGGTACAGTTTGATAAGGCTAAACCTCAGTAGTGACAAAAAACAACCAAAACTCCATGTGAAATGTAAGTGCTCATAAATGGTGCTACAACCATAATTTCTATGTATTATGAGACTATTGGATGACAGAGAAATAAAGAACATGTTGCTATACAGTATGAGGCAATTTATTCTTGAATAGCTTGAAATTGGATTGTAAATGTAATCAAGTGCATTGATGTTCCCAGCTATTTGGTAACGATGTAGTATGCTTTCCCACAGAATTTTTCATTAAGGAAAATATTAAATTCTAGGTATTTTAATGTTATATCAAACAAAATCAGATTATTTCTTCCAGAACATTCAAATCCTTCATACACTTTTTTTTTCCCCTGAAGATTTTGGCTCCTTTTAATACCAAGGATGAGAATTCACTGTTGTCATAGAAATTCCTTTACATTTATGGCCCATGTGATCTTGAGCTCAACAAGTGCATTTCTCTCAAAGGTGAATTTGGCCTGCCATGTTGGTGGGATATGCAGGTCTCTAAAGGCTGCACTTCTTGCTTTACCTATGGTTGTGAGCAGAAGTTAACACAATGTTGAGGCTCGTTTCTAAGACTGTTCTCCAAACCACCAACATAAATGGTTGATTCTAATGCTCTCAAGTTGGATTTCTTAGTGCCATTTTTAGACTAAAATGCTTTTTATTTTTGTCCTTTCAAAAGAGTTCTGTGAAAAATAGTCATTTTATATCACTCTGTGTGCTCGTTATGGTTGGATTAGAAATGTTAGTAAAACAATCACCTCTCCAATTCTCTAGTGCATTGAAGTCATAACTGAGGCTCAGGCTTTCAAAAATGAGGATTTTTATAACTTTTTTTAAACCCATCACTTAATCCCTCTCCATCAGAAAAGTTTCTATCTTTCTTCATTTTCTATCTAGTTTTCTTATCTATGCTTCCCCTAGGGAGCACGGCCACTAGGATGTTCCCACTTTCTCTTAAATGAGTTGGGAAAGGGGAAAGGTGTCTCCTGATCAGATAGCTTCTCCTGGCAGGGGGGCATAGAGTCAACACATCCACATTTGCAATACCATTACTGGGAGGGTGAGTCTGCCCGATGACAGAGTTATCCTAAACAGGAGTCACCAAAGAAGACACATTTTAGAAATATGTGCTTTAGCAGGCTAGTGACTGTAGCTATTGAATTCTCAAAACCAAGGTTTTTGTTCATATCCAATTGTCCATTATTGTCAGGAGTACCACACTACTCTGTCCTGGGAGGCAGCCATCAGGTTCTCAGACTACAGGTGTCACAGTAGATCCTCACAGGAAACAGAAATATATTTTTTTAAAAATTTATAAGTAGATATACAAATCTTCCATTAAATCAGTCAAAATACCTCTAAGAGAATAAAACTTAGCTTTTTACTCCCAGTGACTTACTGGTCAAAAAAACTTACTACTATGACACATGTTTTTTAAAATGTTAGCATTCACTCATTAAAACTAATGTAATTGCAGCTTGAGGTATTGCCAATAATAATCACAGAATCTATTATTGGAAGTACTCATAATAGCTTATGAAAAAAACATTGTGGGATTACTGGGAACAATGCATAATGTGTTTTCAATAGTCCTTTTTTCTCATTCCATTACACAATAGAAACTAAGAACATATTACAGTATAGTTCTCTAAAATATTAATGGCTTTAATAACTCTAAGATAGAATCTCCCTCAGCCCACATGGGGTAAAGTTCACCCACCCACCACTGATTTTGCATCACCAACCCCCTGGCACCATCCCACTTGTGCTGACCCACCTAACGTAGGAGAGCAAGCCAAAGGTGTCCCTTAACCATCCGGAGAGAAATGAAAGGGCAGTTTATGCAATGGAGAAGTATCCTGAAGGCAAGTTCACGAGAGGTTTTATGGTCCCTTTTGCAGGCTCACAGACTGTGCAGGTTTTTTCCCTGGAAACTCTGTTTTCCTTCTTTCCCCTCCAGTTCAGAGGGAAGACTCCGATCAGCAGGATTTCTGTATGTACCAGGGAGAGGAATATTTGGTTTCAGATTTCTGATGGCTTTTATAATTGATGTCAGTGATATTCATTTAATTGAATAAGGTCTGGGAAGCTTCAGAGAGGGATCCTTGAAAGAGAGTTTCTCTCTACAGATTCCATCTCAGGAGTCTGGGAAAGAGACAACTGGAAAAAAAAAGTTAATTAATAACATTAAGTGTTTATCCAGCTAGTGCCAGAAGGCAATTGACTGCTCTGTCAGCTAGACTAGAAAGGGCTGATCTACATAAGAGAAACCAGAATTGCCTTCTTAAGCAGAAAAAACCCTACATTTTAAATTAAAAATAAAATATATGTATTTATCTCAAAACCTATGAATAAATGCAAAAGCACTCCCAGCTTTTCTATGTTTCCATGAATTCAATTAAAAACCCAACAAGCAAACAAACTAACCACAAAGATTTAGCCGATATAGCTTTAAATTTAAAGATATTTTATTCCGACAAAGGGGGGTGACATGGTAATAAGGAAAGTAACTCAGAAGTAAAGGAGTAAATTAACCCTTCAGTCATGCTGGAAAGCTGTTTGTGGAACTCAGAGAGTACAAAACTAATGTGGCATCCTGGAGAAAAGGGTAAATCTTCATATGAAAGACTCTTTCTTCCTGGTTTAGAATGGAGTTCAGCTTTAAGGTCTATGTCATAAACATTTTCAAAGTTGGTTTCTAGTAAGGTAAGAAATAACAAAAGGTTTTCCCTAGCCATAACTGTAAAAAACAAACCTAATTACTGTTGATTGCAAAATTGCCAGGTGATCCCACAGACTGGTGAATGATAGGGTCCTCCAGGACGCAATGGATATGCTTTAGAAAGCAAATGAAAAAAAGCCCAGCAAAGGTTTGTGCAATAATAGCCAAATGGACAGTTGAAGTTACCGTGGCAGGTGGTAAAGCCTGTGATAGTTCTAGAAAATCCTCAAGAGTTCCCATGAGCAGAAACTTTATCCCAGAGCTTTAGACAGATTTTATATCTCCTGTGATCCAATGGCAAGGTCTGTGGAGAGTAAGAACTTTGATCTCTCTCCATGGTCACAAGTCTTCAGAATAATTTTGATTTGCTCATACACCAATGTTGCTGAGAAGAAAATGGTCTACCAGCTTTTGTTCTGAGTGAATTTGTTTTGAGGACAGATCACTTCATATCCATATATATAGTCCAGACTGGTGGCAATGGCATTTACAACAGTGTGCAGATCTGCCAGGATGAGACAGATTCACCTATCCAATCACAGATGGTAGAAAATATGACTCACAGATGCTGCTGTGTGAGAGCTTGGCTTCAGCAAGGATTCAGGAGCACTTGCAAAAACGGATTTTATCAGCTACCATTTATTTCTCTAGGCTGATTTACTGTATGCTAGAAGGAAAATGAAAAGGGAAAAAAGGAGAACCTTCCTCTTAAAGAAGAATTACATTTTTGATTGTAAGGAACTTCAGTTGCTAGCTACTTTCTTTTATCAGACAGAGAATTTGTTGGATTCACAAGATGTGAGTCAAGTCTCCTTCCGTGCATCTGGTGTTTCCCAAGGAGTGAATGTACTGAACTTAAGGAGTTCTAGTGGGTGGGAGTGATGGCTGGGGAGAGGAAAAGCTGGGCTTCCTGCAGGTGTCAGGGGAAGAGCAGAAAGCCTTTTAGAAGTGCTGTTAGTGATATACCAGTGGCATTTCTCAGGGCAAGTCTCTTTTAGGACAAGCTGCTAATGACTGGCAGAAGTGAAAAATAACTGACCCTTGGTGTTTTGTTCTGAAAACTAGCATTTTGGTGGGGTGCTCTGCTTCAGAGCTGTATTTCAGCAGTGGTTTTGCCACAGACAGACCAGTGCCATGATGGGTGTGGAGGCAGCCCCAGGTGCTCTGCATTCAGCCTTCTCACCCTGCAGCAGCACCAGAACCACCGTGTTTTACAGAGCTCATCACAGTGGTGCAGGTCACCAGGGTTGTCTTATGGGCTTTCTTTTGCTGGCCTTCCTCCTGGCTGTCTGGCATAAGTAAGGCATGAATAATAACCAGCTGCCAGTGACAGCTGCTGTTATACAACTCCCCTTCTGTCCAGAAAAGGGAAGAGTAATGCAGGAAAAATTACTCCAAGAGGTATCCAAGGAAGAGCTCCATTGTTTGCTGTACTCTACTTTTTTTTTCCAATAACTACCTGTCCAAAAAAAGGCTACCAAATTTACAAGTGAACTAAAATACTGATCTGCAGTAGTGCAGGTCAGCTACAAATGAAAGAGGTACAAGAGCAAGGATAAGTGATGTGATCACATTAGCAATGTGATCACGAGTAGGAAGTTACTTACTTTGATCCTGTGAGTGGATTATCAGTATTGCTGCTTTTAATAATATCCTTTCACTCTTTTGCTTCTGGCATTGCTGTACCAGTGTGATTAGTATTGCCAGGGGCTGGTAAATCTGCATCCAATACAACCTTACTTTCAATACGAATATAGTCCATACAAATATGGAAGACATTGGGCTGCTTACCCATCCTAGGTAAAATGTGCACTATTTTCATTAGAAAGATGAGTTGTTTTGGGGTTTTTGTTTCAAGGAACCTTTTGGCTTAGGAGGGCAGAGGAAGACATTTCTGGCAAGATGCTTTTGCATACCTTTAAGTTTGTCAAATGCATATTTTTATCTCAAGTTAATTGTCTTCCCCTCCGCTTCTGGGGCAGGGAGTGAGGAAGCAAGGGACATGTTTCAGAACACTAGTTTTTCTGACCCTAAGCTGTACCCAAGATAGGTGGGATGAATTGTCTTTTAAAGGCTTCTGACCCTGCCCATTGGCTACTGAGAAAGGCTAAACACATCACAGTTCAACAGCCAACTTCAGTAAAATAAATTCAATCAGTTACAAAGAAAGACCAACTAAAATATGCCAATACAATAAATTCCCTAGCCATTTAAGAGGGAGGAATAGAAACTTAAGTTGAGGTGTCTACATTTCATCTAAATCCAAATCCACTTTGGACTTGACTTCCTCTTGTTTTTGCTTCCATGTCTCCACTCATACTAGAAGCAGTACTGGGTATGTTTCACCCAAGGCATTAGGAAAGAGATTAAAAAACACATGGGCTGTTCTAACAAAGGCTAACCTGTTCCTTTTCAGCTTTGATTGCCACTTGATAAACAGCTAAAAGGTCAGACTCAGTTCCGTTTTCCCAAAGAATACAAGGGACCAAGCTGTGTCTGAGAATCTTTTCTTAATATCTTCTTTCACTAACTCTGATGAGATGGATGTACTGCTCCATTACTGCCACAAACATGTGGAAAGCATAATTTTCCAGTCCTTTATGGTGATGGTAGCTACATGGATTTACATAACTGGTCTCAGGAAATGAAAATAAAGTATCGAGTCCTTTAGCTCATTCTGATTTTTAGCCTTTACTTTACTCTTAATTTATTCCAAATTATCTATAAAATAAACCAGCAGATTAACAAAAAGTGGTGCACAGTGTTGCTGAAACATCTTTTAAAATAAAAAATAAATCACACCAAGCAATATGAAAAGGAGACTTCCTAAAGTTCTTCTTACATTATTTCAAATTTTTTATCATTTACTTCAGCTTGATAAGAATTTAACGTAAATACAATTTATTCTATGCAGGAATACTAACCTTGACTGTATTTAGATTAGCTGACACTTCTGGCTTTTTAATGCATTTTCAAAAGCCTAATAATTTCATCAAATTGAACTGAAATAATCATAACCTTATTAAGCTTCTCAGGCTTAATATTTTTGAATATTTCATTTGGATTAAGTCAACTGTTTCCAAGAGTGAAAACTTGGAAAAAATAGGTGGGTTTATCCATGTTAAAGCATTTTGGCAATAATTTTTGACTACTGGATGAGTGTTCTTAGTAATAGATGTACATATTAATTAAGAAACCATGACCATAGACTCAAGAGGACTGAAATAAAATTAATTTAAGCCTTATATTTCAACATGCTTGCAACTTTGCAACTGAAATAATGTAATTGCAGTGTATTTTTTTGTGTGTTGCTATGTGTACAACAGTAGAAATGATACAGGGATTGCATGCAGTTATAAAAGACTCTAATACATGGTTTGGCTTGTTATTTTTATCAGCAACCCCTGTTTTCCTTTTTTTGAACCTAAACCCCAAGCAAAATTAAAAGCATGTTTTACACTGGATGTGCATTAAAGCCTCTGACCTTTGTAATATAGAAAAAACACATCATTCCTTTCTGCTCCCTAGGTAACAGAGGCAAACATTAAACACGTAGACACACAAAACCTCCAAAATAAACTTTTGATACCATCTGTGTTTTCCACATCCAAGAAGGTTATGAAGAAGTGAGCACTTTTCTGGTGAAAAGATTACCCCAATTCTGGCTTCTCTGAGAGGCTGGGGAACATTTTTCCACATTTGCATGCATAAACACAATAGTGGCTCCATAGAATATATTTCCCTCATTTTCCAGGAGTTAATATTAAGTCTGGATTTCAATAATAATGTTTAAGAGTCCTCCCAAAGTCTTTTTAGAGGTTGGAAAGCACTTCAAAATACTTCTAATAACCGTGAAATGAAATAAAATAATTTGTCTTGCTTTCATCCTTCTGTATTCTTTTCTTTGTTCATTGTTAAAAACCTTTATTATTAGCAACCTGTGTTTTTCTCCCTATATAGGAATAAAGATGTAAAGGATCTATCTGTGGCTCATGGGAATCTCCCTGCTTCTTTCTTTCTTTTTTTCCCTTTTTTTTCTTTTTTTTTTTTTTTTTTTTTTTTTTTTTTTTCCTTTTTTTTTTTTTTTTTTTTTTTTTTTTTTTTTTTTTTTTCCCCTATCTCTCCAGATCATTAAAGACCAGAAGCTACTGGGGATAGTTGGAGGGATGCTACTGATTGATCTTTGCATCCTGATTTGCTGGCAGGTTGTGGATCCTTTGAGGAGGACAGTGGAAGAGTATAACACGGAGGTATGTCCTCAAGCCCAAGTAATACTTGTGGTTGCATATCAGTATCTACATCTTTCCATAAGGTCAAGCTAAAGATGGGCTAGGTAAAATGAAAGCAAGTCAAGTTGTGTATTTTGGGGGATGAAGGGTTCTAGTTTTTAAAACCAAACAGAAAAGAAACAACTGCAACTAAAAGAAAATGTGTGAGTATTTGCAGGTGCCACATTTCTGTGACTTGTGAGAAATTTTATTTGCAAGGGTTGTAAACACAGGAGAGTCCTCTGCTAAGACTCTTTATTAGAGTCTGTTGCAATAAATAATAGATTATCAGAACCCATTAGTGGATTTCAGTAAGAGCTCATTCAAGATAACTGCAGGACAGGTCACTGCTTAGACTGCATTCTTTGTGGAGATGGTCAGGAATTATGTTACCCACCACTGTATTTATTTTCAGTAATTTTATGGGCATGCACCCATACTGATTGTTCCTCTTTTAATAAAGGTCACACAAGCAATTTTGATAGGCAGGAGGTAATAGCTTAATGCCAACTGAAGACACTTTCCAGCACTCTGGTTGGTTTCCAAAAGTGGAGCTGAAAAAGAGCTTTCTGGACAAACTGACAGCAAGAAACATGGCAGCAACAATTCATACCTAGGAAAAAAACATCTGTATGTAGATTTCGAAAGTTTGAAAGTTTATTGCCTCCAGCATGGAAACTGGTGATATCTGAAAACTACATTCTATGACGACAATCTAGACGTGTTAGTCTCTTCTCCAATACTTGGCAATTGGTAAGAAAAAGAACAGTAGTTTTCTCTTCTGATGTTAACATTTGCAAGAAAAGATATACTATTTTACTCTACTGCTTTTACTTTGTTCTCACTTTGCAGTGTAGCTCTGGAATTTTATTAGGAGAAGATTATACTTTTTATTTGAGTATAATTTGTAGAAGATACCCTAGAACAATGCCTCTTAAACTGCAAGGGATGCCTTAGAAGAAATAATTTTAGGAGTCTGAAAAGATTTCTCTCAGTCATTCCGTAGAATTTGAAAGACTTCCCAGCTAATACAGTTGTCAATAAAAAATTGAAAATGTAAGTGAAATTTGTCTTCTGGAGATACTGCTGATCTGTGTATAGCTTGAAGTCATAGCACCTTGTTGAGAGCCTTGTTTACTTCATTTTGCTCCAACTGTATTGTAACTGATATTTTGGTTGTCAGTATTGTTAAGAGTTTCTCTGCTCATCTAAACCCAAAGATATTATGACAGTTACAAAACCAAATTAAAATAATCTCAGATAAAAGGAACTTTACTTTTTACTTTTGTTATAACTAAAGATCCTGATGTCTACTAGATTGACTTAAGTAAAATGTCCCTAGACAGAAGCAGTAACTGTGAAGTTAAACCATAAATACCATATATTTGAAAAATAATGTTTAATGTAGTTTTAAATGATTGCAATTTCCATCTAAACTTTTCAGTGTATATTCTCTGATCACCTAATATATGATACTAAAAACTTAGTGTATTTCTTCCACCTTTGGGGCTTTCCAGACCATGGGGCTGCACACCAGTTGCCTGAACTTTGTATAAGAACTGAAATTCTCCTGAAATTACATAAGCCCATGCAAAGTGACATTCCCTGAACGTACACATGATAATATTTAATATTTTGATCCCTCAGCATAGAATTGACTTGAACTTACTGTTAGAGCTCTTAGCTATTACTGTAAGTTGCACAGAATATTTTTTAAGCTAATGGATTTGGGGTGGGAAGGACATAGAAGTATTGTGCTAGCAAATATAGTCATTAAACTATTATTGTATGTGCAAAAAATGTGTTATTATAAAAGCAGTGAGGTGAGTGCAGTTTGCTTTCCTGAGGTGCACCTCTTCAGGTCTCAGAAACTCCTGTGTAAAAGTAAATGACAACTGTCTGTGCTGTTACTATTATTATCATTATTATTATTAATATTATCATTATTATTATTATTGTTGTTGTTGTTGTTGTTGTTATTATTATTGTGGTTGTTGTTGTTGCTGTTATTATGTTATTTTTTAATTTTTAGGTTTTTAAAGTGTAATGGTGAATTCTTTAGTTGAGTTTGATTGAGCACATATTATCTTTTCCATGTTTGAAAAATACCTGCCAGATAGTAAACAGTACTGGAAGCAAGTTTCTGTTTTATTTCAGGAATATTTTGTAGTGGATATTTCTTGTCCCACTTGATTCTGTTAAATAATTTTAAAGGGATTATATCTGTCAGTTAATGCTAATCCAAGTGATAAAGATTAAACTAAATGTAGGCTCCAAAGTCATGAATGCAGTCGGTCATTCTAGCTAATGAACCATTTGGGTGCTGATTATGAATACTCATCGGCTTCCTACGTGATAGTTCCACATTTGGCTTCTATCAGATGCCCTCTGTTAGTTGTGTCTTCATAAACAGCTCGATCAAAGGAGCCAAGACCAGGAGCCTAAAGACTGGTAATGTCCTGTGCTCTTTGCTCTTTTTCACAAAATAGTTCATTTCAAAGAAAGAACAGCAGTAAATTATCAAGAACTTTTTAAAGAGCTCTTAAACACAGAACTTAAAAATTCAGGTTCATTTTCTGGAGTTGTGTGCAAGTCCATGCAATCCATGCATTATAAACTGAGGATAGAAGTGAAAGCATTTGTGGAGACTCTATGTCCATTTCTGCCCAGAAGGCAGAAATCGTATGGGATGTTGGGTCTGTCGGTTTTCAGACTGGTTTCTGGCATCCTGACCCCACAGGTATGGTTTCTTTAGGAAAAGTACAGCTATGGCTGCCTGTGTCAAAAGTTTTAATGACTGAACCATAAAGCATCCACATCCTCCAGTCATCAGTAGGGGAAGTAGTTTATGCTTTGTAGACAATAAAATTGCTGGATAAAAGCAAACAGGTTAAAGACCAAGGCAGGGATGACTTTAAAACTTTCCTGACTGTATACCGATCTGCAGAAGAGCTGTAAGGGTACATTTCCTAAGTTTGATTTTCACATAATGCAAAAGCATTTGCTGACACAAAGGGCTTCTCAACATCAAGCAGCAGTGTGAAATAAAAGGGAATTAATCCATAGTGTTACATCTATTCGTCGGTTTTCCTAGTTGCACTGGCTGTAACATTTCTCCTTTTGCTAATTTTTCAGACCAATGGAGAGACCAATCACTTTTTTCATCACTAAGTTCTTCCTAGGCTGAACTGGGAATTTGCTTTTTTCATTGTAGCTCACCTTTTTTGTCATAATCAAAAAGCTCTGCAGTTATGCTCAGATCTGAGCTAGGTTCCTGCAAGACTAAGTTTCTCACAGTCACATGAACTGGAGTGCATCCTTCCTGCACAGTCTCACTGGCTGGGCTCTTGGGCTCTACTGCCCATGAGGAATTACAGCGCTTCTGTGGATACAGCTGTAGAAGAGCTTTGCAAGGCTCTACCATTTTTTTCTTTTTTACCAGCTTTCTTAAGAAGGCAATGTATATGTGCTAGGGTGCTCTGTGTGGTTTTTTTCCTACTGCCTAGCAAACTTTGCCTATTTCGATCAAATCTGACAAATTTGAGTAGATGCAGCTCTTAAGGACATAGCACTGCAAAAGATTTGCTGGAAACAGCCACCTATGTGGAGGAGAAGTTCTGGTAGTGTCTCCTCTGAGAGAAGGATGATGAAGTGAGTTTATCCCTTTCTCTAAAGACAGATATTTTAAATGACCCACTGCAGGGAGCTTCACGCTTAGCCAAAGAGAATCCAGCCACAAGACAAAAAGTACTTAGGAAACCAGCTTGCTCTAATTTGAGTTGTTCAGCTGCATTGGAATGCAACAACAGTCTTAAATGGCAAAATCCTTTAGAAAGTGGAGTTTGTGCAATAGCCATATCATAATTCAATTATGTAGTTAGTACAGTGGAAAGGGTCTGTGTGTACACATGCACTCACACTCACCTCTTGCTCATAATTAACTCAGTTGGTCAGGGCATGGTACTCATAAAGCCAAGGTCATGTGTTCAGTCCTTGTATGGGCCATTCACTTGAGAGCTGGACACAATGATCCTTGTGAGTCCCTTCCAACTCTGAATATTCTGTGATTCTGTGATTTTATGGTGGAGTAACTCTTCTACTCTAGAGTTAACTTGAAAGCCTCTGACTGGCTTATCTTCTCCCAACGCAAATATGTTTTAAACAGATTGGATCTCTGTGGCCTTGGAAGGTAGACAGTGAAAATGTTTAATAAATAATAACTTGTAGGGGAAATGGACTACATTTTATAATTCCCAAGGTAAAAAGATTTTGCATTAGTGTTAGATTCAATAAAAGTAGTAACTTGCATACTGGATGCCAATATTTCTTGTAAAATTTTAAAACATGTTTATCCAGGGCAGCAGCCTTTGCATTCCTTGATGTCTTAGTACCAGTTAAGTAGCCACATCTCTGATGTTTCCTCTTACGCATTCTTATGATAACATTATCAGTATTTAAAAATAAACTTCATTCTGGTATCTGGAATACCAGTGTTTAAGTTTTCACCCTAATTTGACCTGGGATGGTAATAAATGTGAAATAGAGGAAAAAATCTGAACAAGGTTCTGCGGTGCTCCTGCCAGTTTTCCCCTTTGGGGCACCAGGTAATTTTCCGCCTGCCCCAAAGGGGAGGGAAGCCGATGGCAGCGCACGGGAGGGCAGGCAGAGTTCTGCCTTGGGTTCGCCTGGCCCACCGCTGGTCAGGGTGCTGCGTGAAGGGGGCAAGAGAGAAAAGAGAGGGGACTTCCTCAGGTGGTGGGAGAAGGGTTTATTGTCCAACAGAAAAGCTGCTGATAAAGCCACGCAAATCTGGCAGGTGCAGGGTCTTCTAACCCTGCANTGGCAGGTGCAGGGTCTTCTAACCCTGC
>VXAC01004013.1:0-34639 GCA_013399225.1 Rhipidura dahli
GGACAGGCGCGCGCGGGGCTGATGGAGCGCGCCTGGGGGTCTGTGGGGACATCGGGGTCCCGCGTGGGGTTTGGGGCGTTCGGAGGGAGGCAGTGGCCTCCGCGGCTGCTGTGGGGCGAGGAGAGGAGCGGGGTCCCTGCCCCGTGGGTACGGATTGGAGCGGGGTTCCTGCCCCGTGGAGCCCCACAGGGATGCCCGGGAGGAGCGAACGCGGCGGTGCTGGGCGCGCTGGGATGCTCCGGGACATCCCGGGATGCTGCTCGCCGGAGGGGATTTTTCTTTTCCCCGCTTCACCTCCCCATCTGAGGCTCCCGGGCGCAGCCGAAGCGTTTCTTTTGACACCACGTACCAGAGAGACCCCGCAGGGTGTGTGCATCACTTTACAGAGCCCTCGGCGGCAGGTAGAAGTGGTTGCACAAAGTAAATGTGATTTTTTTTTTTTTTTTAAACCTCTGCGATTTTTCCCTCCTCTCCGGGCATAAAAACTCTTTCAGAGCCTCTGTTTTTAAAATGCACGTTCGAGCGAGCTCGCTCTTCTCAGGAAACTGTATTTTACACAATGGCCTGTAGGAACTCGTGGGAGACACGTCTGTCATCGCTGTGTCCCCAGGCTGCAGCTTCCAGCTGAGGCTCCAATGCTGCACCGTTTTTCTGTCCTCACCGTGCCGGTGCAAAAAATAAAAATACCCTTAAAAATGAAATAAAATCGAAAAAAAAAAAAAAAAAAGCAGCAAGCCAGGACCTGATACTTTATTGTTTTAAAGATAGAGTTTAAATAGTGTCTCACCCTAATGAGTTATTAAACTTGAGGTGGATTTGAAGATAATGCTGGGGTATCAAAGCCAACATGGGAACTGGCATTAAAAGTTAAAAAAGTTGGAAGCACCAATTGCTCCTTCCTTTCTTTAAAACACGAGGAAGCTGCCTCCCTCCTGCCTCCTCCCCTGTCCTGTTGAAGGGCTGGGGAGAAGAAAATCATTAAATATGTCTGGCAGAGCCTGTACCTGGCTTTTTCTGGGCTGCCTTTCCCAAGGTGGCAGTGCTGCAACTCAGAGGTACTTGGGTTGAATTTCCAGCCTGGTACTCTGGAAATGGGACAAAAATTGCTGGGGAGGGGGACAGAACCATCCCTGACACAAAGGGAACAAGGTCTACAGCCTCCAAGGGGTTAACCAGGAGTGTGGGACTCAGCAGGAATCCAGATGGTGCTGGGGGGGGATGGTGGGGTCCTGGGTGGGTTGCTGGTCCTTGAAGGGGTGCTGGTGATCACCCCAGCGTGGTGGGTGCTGGCAGCACCCTGTGGGGTGCAGGAGGATGTGGCAAGGATGTGATGGAGCTGGGTACTCCACCAGGGGTGCTGGTGGAGAAAGGGGTGGCCAAGGACTTTTCTGAGGGCTTGGGGGATGGAGCAGGTGGGGTTTGTGCTGTGGAAAATAAAAATCCCCAGCAGATTTCTGGGGAGTGGGTGAAGAAGTTTTCTCTCCTGATGAAATGCACAGGGAGGGGTGACACCGTGTGGCCTCGCTGGTGGCTCTGATCTTGGGGGATGCAGAGGGTGCATTGGGGTGGTTGGCATGGCACAGGCTGCTTGTGGTGCCCACCCTGCTCAGAACAGAGAGGTCTGCAAAGATAATTGCTCATGCAGTTATCTTTTCTTGTTCCTTTTTTTTTTTTTTTTTAGAAATAAATGCAAATAACCTCATTTGTGTTCTCCCAGCACACTCTTCTCTCATGTTGAGGTCCTCTCCCAGCACCATTAGAGCACCTTCCCGCTGGGATGAGCCAAAAAATAAGGACAATTCCTGAGCAAAAAGCAAACTGCATCCCTCAGGAGCATCACTGCTGTGTAGTTACGTGTGTGTTAATTAATTACCTGCCTGCAGAAGGAGAAAGTTTGATGGAAGGTTTGAGATGCTCGGCACCAAGACCACCTCGGTCTGGCTGCAGCTCCCGGACTGGCTCAAGGGAAAAATATTTTGTAAACAGTTTGGAGAATAGTCTGCCCTCAGTTATTTCTCCTTTTATACTATTTTATATCAATTTTATTTTATAGTCATTCTTGGTTACATGAATATAAAGTTGTTGCAGCCCCTTGAGGGAGCTGTGAAGCTCCTGCTGATCTTGTGCACATCACAGGGAAATAGAAACTCCCTAGCAAGGGTTCTTTTTTTATTTTAATAGTCTGTGCTTGTGGGTGTAAAGAAGTGGCCACGAGTGCTCTAACGTACAAATTGTTCATATAACTTGTTTGTCACGGAGCTGACAGGCTTTTTCCACAACTTGTAACTGTGATTAGTAAGGATTTCTGATTTTGCAAGCGAGTGCGTTGGAAAATTAGGAAAACAATAGCAAAGTAACTGTCAGAAGTGAAGAGTTGGGATGGTGAGGGACTGCAGTTAAATCATCTCCTACCTGCAGCATCCCGTCTTTGTAAACAGCAGTGCTGCTCTTTGACTGAAAAATACTCTCATTTCAAGTACTTTTTGATTCACATCACATTTAACCACTTAATAAAGCGAGCTCTGGCAAAGAGCATCACTCCTGGCATGTGACACCATCCCAGCCAGGAGCCCTGGTGGGCTGCAGCCTCCGTGCCCACCCTCAGGTGATGCTCTCCAGTGTGTGCCCAAGCACGTGTGTGTGTCAGTGCCTCTTCTCGCCCCTGTGGCTGGCAGGGGTGCCCTGCTGCTGGTGCAGCATTGTCCCCAAAGCTACAACATCCTCTGCTCCTCCTTTCCCCTCACGGCGATGGCAGCGGCCACCGCGGTGCCCTCCTGCAGTTTGTCCTCTTGTGACGCTTCCTCTCCCTCTCCAAGAAATCCTCATTTGGCACCGGGGGTGGGCTAGTGTTCCACAACGTGCCAGGAATTGCTGTTTGCCCAAAATAATTTGGCACTTACAGACCCCTGGTGCAGCTGGTCTCAGGTGCTGAGTTTTTTTCTGGGTGCCAGAGCCGATGGTGGCAGTGCTGGATGCTGAGCTGGGGATCCCCCCCTCGGGATTCAGCTCTGGGATGCTCGAGGTGCTGCTGAGCCCTCGTGTGTGGGGATAAATCATCAAACATAGCATTCCCACTGCCACGGGTCACCCAAAGAAAACCCCAGATCTGTTGCGAGCGATGAGATGCTTTCGGAAAGGGAAAAAAGGAAAAAATTAAATAAATCCAAGTTTAATTGCGGCATTTATTCTGGAGAAAAAGCTAAATTAAAACAGAATTGGCAAACAAAGAGTTTCTTGTTTATTCCCATTTTGTATTTATTTTAGTCCCCCCTGCCCTGAGCTGTCACTTGAAGTTCAGTTTGCTCAGCATTGGTGCAGCTGCTGCCAGGAGGCTGCTCCGAGTCTCCTGCGGAGGGCTTGGACTTCACTCGGTGCTGTATGGGGAGGGGAACTTCACGTTGAACAGCCAGAGGTGGAATATTTCATTCCAAAAAGCCTGGCTGCTCTGTTCTCCCTGCTTGTTTTGACCAGGGGAGAAGACACAAAGGAAAGGAGCCCGCTGGTTTTTGGTGGCAGAAAACCCAGTGAGAGGGTGCCAGGGAGTGGGCAGTGGGATGTCAAGTACTTTCTCGCATTTTACAGATGGTTTACATAACCTGCTTGGCTATATTATTGTATTTTCCTCCTATCCAGTTACATAATCCCAGTTTATGAAAGCTTTAGGACATTGCACTCCCCACTGTTAATGTGTCTCTCTATAACAACCTCTGAACTTGTTGGGATGCTTGGCCCCCCTGCCAGGCATCTCCTGAGAAGCTCAGGCTGGTGTGGAACAGCTGTTTGCACACTTTATATTACTATATTTCTTTATTTATTTTGCTTTTGCCATCATCAAAAGCTGTGTCAGCCTCTCAGGAGCAGGATGGGTGCAGGCTGGTGCCTCTCCCTGCTGATGCAGAGCAAAGGCTTCGGGCATTCCTGGTTTTTCCAGCGTTTTGGGGATTTGTTCTTGTGGCAGAGACTTGCTGTGATTTTCGTGGTGGAAGCATCTGAAATCCTTGCTGGGGCCCAGGGGTGGCTTCGGGGGCAGGTGGGAAAGGAGCTGCAGAGCATCCCTGTGTGAAATCCTCAACCCCATCCTGCCCCTGGCACCTTCTCCCCTGGGGACAGCAGCTAACCATAAAAGTCTATGGATTTTGCTTTCCCCAGTGTAAGTCTGTCCTTCAAAATAAGGGAGGGAGAAAAGAAAATGCTGATTTTTCGGTTTTATTCCCTTTTACATGAAAGTGGAGGGTGTTGTGTCTCCGGGTACCCACTCTGGAAGGGATGCATCTCAGGCTGCTCACAAGAGAGTTCAGAGGAGCTTTATCCCTCTTGTTTTTTTGTTTGTTTTTTTTTTAATTTCGGAGCAACCTGGGAAAAGCACCAAGTGAGCATTTCCTCGCTAGAAAACCAGCAAGAGATTTACTTTAATAAGTAAAGATTATTTCTAATGGGTTTATATTGTAAACTGGGGGGATAAAACCACTCCTCTCTGAAAGTTGTGTGTTGCTGGCATGGGCGTGTTCACTTCGCTCCAGGGGATGCAGAGAGACTGAACCCATCTTGCTTTGGCCTGAGATATTTATTCTGGCAGGGGTTAGTGACCCGTCCTGCTCACTTGTTCCTCTCGCTGCAGCTGAGGAACAGCCTCTTATTCCACATATTTAAAAAAAAAAAAAAAAAAGAATCAGTTATGACCTGAATCTTAAATAAAACCATTTCAGAAGCTTAAAAATATTAGCTAGGCAGAATGATTAAGCAAGTGTGATGGGAACATCCACTGCTGTGTTTAAGTTGGCTGCATGTGGTAGTTTTTCTTTTCTCACTTTGTTACTCTCTTAATTGTTTTAAAACCTTCCCTGGTTGCTGCTTTTCTGGTAATAGGCAGAAACCTCCTGGTTTTTTGGGAGATGCTCAGGGACTGCATCCCTCCCTGAGGTCTCCCCATGGGGTGGGTGGCACTGTTTTAGCACCAGGGTTTCCATGGTGTTCACCCTGGGCTGGCCATGGATAAAGGAGCCCAGGGATTCTGCTTCAGTCCCTGGTGAATCAGGGCTCACCCTGGGTGCTGTGGGGGCTCGTCAGGGTGCTGGGCAATTAGAGCAGCTCTGTTTGCATTTTGGATTTTTGTTTGAATAGAAGTCGCCGTGCCCGGCCCGCCGGGGTGTTGGCCGCTTGCACAACGTGCACGCTAGGAAGTAAATTGATCCATGGCTGCTCTTAGCTGCTGAACAATAGTTTCAATTTTATGGCTTCCCTGTTTGTTTTGAAGGAGGGGGGAGAAAGTCAAGTGGCCGGGGTTAAAGAAAAAGAAAAAACAAAAAAAAAGAAAAAAGTATTAATTAATTGTGATGCATGAGTGTGAGAAATGGCACACGATGTCTGGGTATATCCTGATGTGTTGGGATGCTGCTGAGGATTATGTGGAGCTGATTGTCTGTCTTAAGAAGGTCATATTTTGTTAGAAATCTCAATTTTAACTCATTATCATCATCTTCCTGGGTCTCTGCTCAGCAGGCTGGAGCTGAGGTGTCTTAAAACACCCTCATCAGGGAAAAAATCACTGCTCTGGTCTTCCCTCTCCTGCTGCACAGGCACAGCTTGCTCAGCAGCAAGGGGTTTTATTAGAAAAAAGTAGTTCTTGTGATGGAAGAGGGACAGTGGAGAGAGTCAGCTGCTGCACTAATTGGGTTATTCTTCGTTCTCAGTCCGTGCTGGGGCTGGAGGATGCATGTGCAGCCCTGTGCTGCTGCCCAGCTGGAAGGGCTGGGATTTGGGGCAGTGATCACCAGGATCCAGGGCCCCACATCCTCCTGCTGTGCTTTCAGATTTGTTGTTTTTAAGCCTGACCTTTGCGTTTTCAAGAAACTCCCTCCTGTGTTGCAATCCGAAGCTTTTAGGGCTGTTGTGGTGCCGTGGAAGTGAAAGTGCTTTGTGCTAAGTGGGTCTTAAAAACCAAACCCCAGAGCAGCCGACTCTTATATTTTCGCCCCGTTAATTTTCATCCCAGTGAAACAACTGGACAGGATGTAGCCTTGGTTTGTGTTTTTTTACAGCTGATGGTAAGGTGCTGTTTTGTGGAAACGGCGAGTCAAAACAGGTTTTGGCCACAGTCTTCATCACCCCTCTCTGACCATGGTGGAGCATGATCTGTAGCTCCAAACTGCTCTGGTTTCCCTTCTTCTTCAACCCTGAAATCCTGTTTTAGAATTAAGCACATGTGGTTTTTTAATCTTTTTTTTTTTTTTTTTGTCCCTTCCTCTTCTTACCAGGTATTTCCCCGCTGTGTCTCTGGGCCTGGACTCTCCCTGGACCTTCAAACCTTCTCCAACCACTGCATGGTGGCAAGGTGAGACCCCCTCAAAACCCTGCCCAGCTTTGCTCTTCCCCGTCCCTTTCCCCTCCTGCGAGCCTCTGGGAGGGATCTGCAACACGAAGTTTCCATTTGGAGCTGGCAAATTCCCGGTATGCCGATTTCTAGGAAACGTGGCTGGGGATCGTGTGGTTGGTGAAACCCTAGCATGTGTGATACCTGTCTGTCCTCAGCCTGGGGTCAGACATCTGCATCCCATTCTCCCCTCTGGATTTTCACCTATTTCTCTGTGTTGGGAGACAGCAGCACCTGTGTGGAGAGGGAATTGTAAAGTTAAAAGGCTTGGTTTTATTTATTTCTGTGCTTCTCCGGCCCGTCCGTGTTTGTATCCCGTGGAAATGGAGCGGTGTGGATGTTCAGAGGAGGGAGGATGCTTTATCCTGCCTTCACTTACAGACTTACAACGTCAGTCCTGTGGGCAGCAGCAGCAATGGGAAAGCAGGATCTGCTTGGGGTGTCAGAAATACCCAGGGGCTTTTGCAGAGGGTAATGAATGAATGCCCTCCCTGTGTCCAGAGTATGCAAACCAGAGGATTCAGGCTCTGACACCCCCAGCACGCTTGCTGTGCTCTCAGTGACATCCCTGCCTGCTCGCTGTTTCAACCTCGGGGGAGTAGCAGATATTTTTTTTTCTTTGCCCTGCAACTGTTTGTTTCAAATTAATTGGGATTTTGGCCCCCAGCCAGCCTCCTCCTGCCACTCCAAATGGGAGATAAGTGGGAGCAGTGCACTCTTTTTCTCTAACCTAGTTGGAGCCGTTTTTGCTGGATGGAGGAGCTGTGAGCTCTTTCATAACGTGGACCACATCTCCAAAGCTGGGTCCTGTGGGCTCCATCCCTCCCACTGCTGCTGACGCAGAGCGTCTCCCCTCCCGCCCGCCTTGGCCAGCTTCCCTGGATGACTCCTCTAATTGCTTACGTAGAAAAATAATGAGAAGGATGCGTAGGGTGTATTTTTAGATGTCTCTTGGTGGGATTTAGCAACCGACAAGCCAGAGCCAGCACCTCCCTGTCCGTCTCCTGCATCCCAGCCGTGGCTGCTTGGTGGACCTGGGGAGGTTCTGTCCCAGGAGATGGCAATTCTTGGGCAAGCTTCCCTGATTTTTAGGCTTCTCCTGGTCCTTATGGGTGGGATATGGGTGCTGTGTCCCTGGTGCTGCACAGGATCTGTGCTGGGAAGCCCTGAGCTGGTGCCTGGTGCCAATGCCATGCAAGGATGGGCTCCTCCTCACTCCTCTCCGAGAGGAAGGCCACGGTGTGGCAGGGCAGTGTGGACTGTGGTGGCTTGGAGACCATTCCAGCACCCAAATCATTGAATCATGGAATGGTTTCCATTGGAAGGAACCTTTAAAGGCCATTTAATTCAGCTCCCCTGCCACGTGCAGGGACAACTTCCACCAGACCAGGTTGCTCAGGGCTCTGTCCGAACTCACCCGGAATGTTTCCAGGGATGGGGCATCCACCACCCTTATGGATAACCAGTGCTTCACCACCCACATCGTCAAACATTTCTTCTAAAGTAACCCATGGCATGTTTTCCAGTAAATACCTGTGAGATAATGGGTCTCACCACACGTTGCTTTGCTTTTTAAAGGCTTTTTAAAAAGATGTTCCCATCTGAAACCTCAGCAGCGCAGAGGAGAGGGAGCAGACGCAGAATCCTATTAAATACCACCCCAAAGACTGTGATAATTGAGCCTTGCAACAAGTAGTTCCTTTATTTTTCTCTTTGCTTCTTCCATTTCAGGCCTCTTTGTGTCTCGGTGGCTTCCTGTGCTGGGGGGGGCAGGCTCCAGTCCTTCCCTTTCCACCCGGGTGCGAGGAACGCAATTCTTCTCACAGCGCGACTTATCTGTCCTTGGAGCTGAAAACATCCTTTCTTTGCTCTTTTTGAACCCCCCAAATGAATGATTTCTCCTGCTGGTTAACATCAGCTTCCATGCTGAAGAACTGTGGGAAAGTTTCGCAATTAGAGTGGCTTTAATAGATCTGGCTTATGTCTTAAAAAACCCATCGCTTTCTAATTCTCCGTCACATGTTTCCTTGATGATGTGTCGCCCAGCAGTGCAGCTACCAAAATAGCCCCGTGGTCTGAAGGAAATCATCAGGAAATATGTTTTTGAAACCGTAGGCAATTCTTTTTTTTTCACCAGGAACCATTGGAAAAAGTCTGTGTTCAATGGAAAACGTGGCTTTTCTGGCACCTTGGCTGCTCATGTGGTGACATTTGGGAGCTCAGCGCTCCAGCAGTTTGCCCAAAAAACCCCCAGTCCCTTAGATTCTTGCTGTGAGTCTTCTCTTTATCCACCCAAATAGCTGGGATTCTTTTGGTGTTGGGTTTGCTTTAATATTTGGGGGAAAATGCTTGCTTGTGCATTGTCTTTGCATGCAGGGTGACAAACCCTTTCCTCTGCCACCACCTCCCGTGGTCCTGCCGGGCTGATGGGGTGTGTGCTGTGTCCCCCCAGGTCCAAGGAGACAATGACCACCGATGAGGCCACCAAGAGTGAAGGGGAGGTGCAGGCAGCAGCTCTGGCCGAGCGTGGGGAGGACATCACACCATCCAAAGACCGAGGGGTTCTGAAGGTAAGGGGCATCTGCCAACAGTGTCCCACCTTCCTGCACTTCGGGGTGGATGGTCACCTCGCTGGGCTGCATCCCCAGCCCCCTGGTCCCAGTTCCAGGGCTGTAGGATTGAGTTCTTTCATTTCAAAGGCAAAGGGGGTGAGCATCGCTCCGAGTAAAGGAGGGTGGAGCAGTGGTTGAGGCTGGTGGGCCCAGGCTGCTCCATGAGTTTCACTGCTATTGTGTCCCTAATCAGGTTATTAGCTGTAAATCCACAAAGCATTTCTGTGTGTGACTCACAAACATTAGAAGGAGCACATCACTGAGGTCATCCAGTCGGCTCCACAGCCCCTTTTTCATATTCAGGGCCGTTTCTGGATAGTTCTGCTCCCCAGCACTTGCACTTCTCCACTTGAACAGGACCTTTCCTCCAAGAATAGCATCCTCCCCTGCTCCATCCTCAGCTCGAGAACTGCTTGTTCCCGGCTGCGGCGTTCAGAAAAAAGTGTTGACAAGGAGCGAGTAGTGAACTGACACACCCCTGTGAGTAAAATGTGCACGGGCAGAGAGCGAGTGGAGCTGCATTCGCTGCAGGTCTGGGAGCACAGCCTTCATCCACCAAGTGGGGACTGGTCTGTGCTCCCAGCCCTGTCCAGCTCTGTTGCAGTGGCTCCAGTTTGAGGTTTATTTTTAGAGGCTGATGAAGGGCAAATTAAGGGGCAAACTGAATAGCTCCCCCCCTGAGCCTTCCTGCTGTTTAGGGCAGCACTGGGGTGTGTATGTATGTGTATAAATACATTTTAATGTAAATGTGTGTGTGTCTCCCTCTCCATATGCATCCTTTGCTCTCCCATGGCCCCAGCTCATGGGTGGTTTCTCTCTCTCAGATCATTAAGCGTCCTGGGAGTGAAGATGAGTCTCCCATGATTGGAGACAAGGTTTATGTGCACTACAAAGGGAAACTGGCCAACGGGAAAAAATTTGACTCCAGCCGCGATCGGAACGAGCCCTTCATCTTCAGCCTGGGCAAGGGTGAGCTGCTCCAGGGGTGCCCATCCATGGGATGGTGGAGGGTGGGATCATCCTGGGGAGAGAAGGTCAACTGACCCTGTTTCAGGACAGCTGGAGAGTGTCAGCCCTGCCTTAAGGGATTTGTGAATGTGGGGTTTTTTTGGGTGCCATCCTCTCTGCACCCAGGCTGGTTTTTCTCCTGGGTTGCTGGTTGCTCCCTCCTGCCTGACATCTGCCTTTCTCCTAGGTCAGGTAATCAAGGCATGGGACATTGGGGTGGCCACCATGAAGAAGGGAGAGATCTGCTACTTGCTCTGCAAACCCGAGTATGCCTACGGCTCTGCTGGCAGTGCCCCCAAAATCCCCTCCAATGCCACCCTCTTTTTCGAGGCAAGTAATGCTGGTGGGCTGGTTTGTGGATGAGCAAGCCTGCTCCCTTTCTGCCTTGCCAGCAAGCTCAGAAATAAAAATTAATAATAATAAAATAATAACAATAATAAAAAAACAAAGCCCAAACAACAAAAAAACCCCAGCTTGGATTCCTGAAACCTGTCCCTCTGCTCCAGGAACCGCTGCCAGGGCTTTCTCAGAAATGTGTGTCTGAGCTGGAGGGCTGGGACTGAAACTCCAGCTGAGGAGAGTCCTGGTGCTGGGGCGGGGAGTGGGCAGATTCCTGCTTTCAACATGCACATGGGAAGGAGAAAACAGCTGGGAAATGCCTCCAGGTGCTAAAAAACCATTTAGTGCTGAGGGGTGGTAGGAAAGTTAAGTTTTTGGCACAGAGTGCTCCCTGGGCAGGGCTCGCTGGGACATGGCAGGAGGAGGGAGTCTGTCCTAAATTAAGGCTCAGTCCTTCCAAGTCAAGTGTGGACTAAGCTGAGGATCAGAGCTGGACCCATCAGAGGATGAAGGGGAAGCTCCTGCCCACGCTGGGTGACTTTCACAGCACCTTCCAGCAGCAGCTGTGTTGTACCCTCACAGGTTCAATAAACTTATTTTTGCTGTTAACTTTGTGTGTTATGCTTCAGGTACTGGATGTGTCCCAGTTTCTAATAAACTGCGTGTTTTATGCTGTGGTTTGGAGCTGGGTTTTATGGGCAACTTCTGCTCGTCAGCTGAACGGAGAATTAGCTGGCTTGGTTCTCCAGCCAGGGGATGAACTGCTGCTCTGTGGCTCTTCTGTTGTTTTTCTCTTCTCCTTTCCCTCCTCCCTACACTCTGCCCACTTCTTTATTATTTTTTAGGTCGAGCTGCTTGACTTCAAAGGCGAGGACTTGTTTGAGGATGGAGGAATAATCCGGAGGATCAAGAGGAAGGGAGAAGGTTACTCCAACCCTAATGAAGGTGCTACCGTGGAGAGTGAGTGCTGGTCCCTTGTGGGACACCTGGAGGGACCAGCCTGCCCTGAGCTGACCCCTGGCAAGGAGCTGCTGGCACTGCAGAGGCTGTAGGTGGCCGTGCATCCTGGTGGGATGCAGTTACATCCATCTGGGGGCCAGATGGGATAGAGAGCAGCTGGGGATGCTCCTCTGAGCTCTCCTTGGTTGGTCCCTGTGGTGGCTCTGCCAGAGCTGCTGCCCTGCAGGGCTGGGTGGAAAACCAGCAGCCCAGGAAAGCCCTGGAGTTGCTCAGGCAGCAGCTGGGGGGAAGATGGAAGAAGCAAATCCCCGCGGGGTTTCAGAGCTCTGCCGTCTCCCCTGACCCTTCTGCATCCCAGTGCAGTGTCCAGGGTGCCAAAACCCCTGGCTCTGCCTTGCCTCCAAAGCAGCAGTTGCCAGGCCTTCTTCCCTCAACACTTGCTAATTATTTCGGGCAGTCAGCAGTTTCTCTGGCCTCCTTGTTCCAATGTTGTTGGCATTTTCAGGGGGTCTCACCACATCTCTTGCAGAATGGTGGCTTTTTCCTTCCTTTGTGGCCCAAGGACTGCTGATGGTGGGGGGAAGGAAATTACTACAAGGGGTTTGCTGTGGCTGGGGTGGTCTCAGCTGGCATGGGAGGATGAGGAGCTCACGTCCCACTGGGCTTTTCCTGTGCTGGTCCCATTTCTGGAGCACACATTTTGTGGGGCTGGACAGGGGAAGGCAGATTGGGGTTTGGGGTTTTTTCCTTCCCAAGAATCACTCAGTCACACACCCAGAGCTCGCTCCATATGGGAGGCATTTACTTTCTTTTCTTAATTCCACAACTCCTGTACACAAAGATCCTTAAGTCCCTTTAGCGACGGAGAAATTGAAAATGAGCTGTGAGAGTTTATAAAGCTCGCGACTTTAAGTGGCTGGTTCTTCTAACCAGGCTCTCTTTTAAGGAAAAATGGGATTTTTGACTGAGATTCTACTGTCTGAGTGGTGGTCACTATGCTGGGGGTGGCACAGCAGCTGTGGGGACACAGCAGTCCACCCTGGGGCAGGGCTGTGGTGGTTCACCTCAGCTGTGTATTTTGGGAGGTGCTGAATTAGGTTGGAAGAAACCACGCTTCCAGGAGCAAGCACCTCCTTTATAGGCTTTAAATTTTACAGACCCTAAATCCCAGTTCTGGTCCCTAAAACCTGTGCTGCAGTTGAAATCTGGCATTCCAGCTTTTGTTACATCCTTTCTCCCCCCCCACCCCACCCCTCCTCCTTCTCCGTTTTTAATCTGAGTACAAATTGCTGTCAGCACATCAAGTTCGTGTGCCAGCCGCACTCAGTACACTCTGTTCTCAGCTCTTCAAAAACAAAATCGCTGCAGGCACTGAGAGAACAATAAGTCAGAGCTGCAACCGGAGTGATGTTCCTTCAGTGACTTTTTTTTCTCTGTAATCCAAGAGCGGCTGAACCAGCTGACCCACTCCTGGAAACCCGAGCGGAGATTCTCCCCCCTTTGCTCCGTGTGTTTTCTGCACAATTAAAACAGCCGAGCTATCCTTGGAAGGAAGGATCACAACATCCTCTTGTGCATCCTGTTTTAAAGTGGGATATTCCCACCACGGGACCTGGGGGAGCTGTAGTGCTGCTTTTGGGGTCAGGGATTGTGGATCTGTGCTCGCTAGGAACGTGCAGGGAGGTGGCACAGTGCCGTGGGGTGGCTGGGTTACCTGTGTTTTAGGCAGAATTTTCCACATTTCCTGTGCCTAAAAAACCAGCCATCTTGGTTTTGGGTAGTGCAAAAGCAGAGGTCATCCCCAGAAGTGCTGGATTTGCTTTTTGTCCTCATTTTCCAAGCTGGGTGAGCTCACAGCAGCCCGAGCCCCATGGTCACTGTGCACCAGTGCTGGATGCAGGATGTGTCCCAGGAAGCTGGCAAGAACCTGAGCATCCTCTGCTTGAGTCCCAGTGTGGCTTTGATGGCAAGAGTGGGGTGAGGAGGCAGAGCCTGGTGTCCTGTCCCTGCAGTGAGGAATCCATCCATGGCAGCGTACAATGCCCAAGGGCTGGACCTGCCCTTGGAACTGGGGGCTGCCAGGTCTGGCTTGCTCCATGCCTCTCATCCTGAGGACTTCTGTAACTCCCAGAGCAGGGGATGGACACAGATTTCCTTCAGTCCAGGCTGCAGCTCTCCCGTGCAGAGCCCAGACCCTCGTGGCTGTTTCTGGTACCCAGCTTGTCCTGCCCCTCACCTGCCACCACAGCAGGATGCTCAGTGCCCTGCAGCAGCTCAGGTTGCATTGTGCTCCCCAGAAGCAAAGGTAAAGCTCCTGTCTTTGCAGGCTGCAAAACCTTTAAGCACAGTTGTGAATTTTTCCTGTTAAAAAGCCTTTTTTTGTTTGTTTGTTTTGGCTTTTATTTTTTTTTTTAACTGTATGTAGGAGTTCCTTGTGAAATTGCTTTTACTTGATGCCTGCTTGCATGTGTGTATGCCTTTTACCCTGCAAGCAGAATGCAAGGGCTGTAAAAGCGTCCCCAAAGCCTGGAACGTCTTCAGGTTTGAATAAATAAAGAATAATCTTGCTGTGGAAAGCCAGCCAGGAGTGCCAGGTGGTGAATGTGCCAGGTACCCAGTGTCCGCTCCTGCTGCGCTTCTGCCAGCGTCTGGGGCTGGAACAGCACGGCTCCCGGTTGAAGATTAAAAATAAAAAAGTTTATCTTGTACTTTGAGTTCTCAGAGTTGGGAGAACATGGCCTTGTTTTCGAGGCAGGAGTCAAGGCAGTATAGCACAGTATAGAAGATTTGTAATCACCGTGATAAACTCCGCGTGGCGCCGTGCCAGGAGCAATATCCAGTTCCAGTAAGACTTGACTCGTGCACTTGAGTACGAGGGGAACATATTAGTCACAATGTTTATCTGTTGTTTGGTCCTTGGTTAGAGGAGATAGGCCTGCCCTGCTTTTCAGCAGTGTTCCCAAGCCCTCCCCATCCCTGTTCTCCAGGCTGCCCCCAGCCCTGTGTCTTCCCCCTTCCAGGCTCTGCTGAGTTTTGGGAGAGATGCTTGATAAAATGCTTTCCAAGACACTTTGGAGCCCACCTTTTTGCAAGGTTTGGGTGGTTCTGGGTGCCATCCTGCCCCTCTTGCCCCTCTGCAGTTCACCTGGAGGGATTCTGTGGCGGCCGCAGGTTCGACTGCAAGGATGTGAAATTCGTCGTGGGCGAAGGGGAGGACCACGACATCCCCATCGGCATTGACAAGGCCCTGGAGAAGATGCAGAGGGGAGAGCACTGCATCCTCTACCTCAACCCACGGTAAGGAGCATCTCCACTGGGATGCTGGGTGGGTCTCAGCCCCCAGCACTTGTGGAAGGCAGCGATTCCCAAAAACAGGACTCTCCAGGAGAGCCTCAGAGAACAGCAGCAGGAGCAGCAGGAGTGACCAGTAAACAGGAATACTGAGGTGCTTCAAAACATTCAGGTGAAAGGGCTTTATCCAAGCCCGGTGTCTGAGATGAAAATGTCTCCCTGGAAATCACCAGGGCTGGAGAGAAGCCTGTGCAAAAAGATGGCTCTGATGCAGCCAGAAGGAAGGATTCCCAATAACAATGCATTGTACACCCACAGGGACCTTTGCTCACAGAGAGTAACATCACCCTGGCCCCCAAAATGTTAGAAAGCTCTGGGCATGGGGCTTGGGTGACAACCTGGGTCAGCATTTCTGGCCAAGCAGTGCCCAAATGAAGGTTTTCCCTCCTTGTCTGAGTGCCTCCTCCTGCCCTGCAGGTACGGCTTTGGCGAGGCTGGGAAGCCGAAATTCGGCATCCAGGGGAACGCTGAGCTGGTATATGAGGTGACCCTGAAGAGCTTTGAGAAGGTGAGGGCAGAGGTGCTCGGGTCCCTCCCCAGGGTTACAGGAATGTCAGGGCCTGGGTGGCCTCCAGCCTTTGTCCCTGGCCGTGTCTGCAGCCCAACCCCTGCTGAAGTGGACACGTCACCAAGGAGCTTCGTGTTCTTAATTTGTTCTTCTCTGTTGGTTTGTTTTATTCTTGTGGCTGAGGTCCAAGGCTGGGTCTCTTATTTGTTCCTAACCTTGTCCTTTTGTACTTTCTTCTTATTTTAATTTATTTTATTTTTCCTTTTTTTTTTTAATTCTCTTATTTTTCTGGTCTTTTCCCCCTCCTTTTTCCTCCTTTTCCCTCATTTTTTTCTCCTTTATTTCTCCCTTTTTCTCTTCTTCTCTCCTCTTTTCTCCTATTTTTTTCCTTTTTTCTCCCATTTTCTCCTCTTTTTTCCTTTTTTCTCCTTTTCTCTCATTTTTCTCCTTTTCTCTCATTTTTTCTCCTTTTTATTTTCTTCCCCTTTTTTCTCCTTTTTTCCTCTTTTTTTTTTCCCCTGGGCTGCACAGATAAAAGCTGGTGCATCCCTGCGGAGCTTGGCCATGCCCATGAGAAGGCTGGGGATGGGATGCAGGAGAAGTTCATGGGATTTGCACATCCCTGGATGGGTCCCCTGCCCAAAGCAAGGGCAGGACCTGGCTCCACACTCTGTGGTACAGCCCTGATGAGCCCTGAGTGTGACCACGCTGTCCCAGAGAATGGCATGGTGCTGCTGGGGCAGGGGAGGCTGCTCTGCTGCACTGGGAGTGCTCCAAGTGTTCCTTTGCAGGCCAAGGAGTCGTGGGAGATGGACACCAAGGAGAAGCTTGAGCAGGCGGCTGTGGTCAAGGAGAAGGGCACAATGTACTTCAAGGTTTGTGAATCTGGGGCTGGCAGAGGCAGAGGAGGGGAGCTGGAGCTGAATTGGGCAGCCATCAGTGTCAGAGGAGCCACGTGTCTCCAGATAGTGCTGGGGAAGGCGAGTCCTGCCCTCCCTCTGCCTTTTTCTCACTCCTTGATGCTCCCTGAGGCGTCTCCTCCTTTCCCAGCATTGCCTTGGCTCTGTGTGCTCCCTGCAGAGCAGGACTGGACATCCAACCCTGCCCAGCCCAGGGATAATGCTGAGGGGCTTTGCTTTCCCCTTCCCAGCTGGGGCATCCCAGCTCCTCACTGTTCTGACTCAGCTTTTCCCAAACCTGCTGGTTCCCTAGGAGCTGGGATCCTCCTCCTTTCCCTTATTTATCGAAATTCCACTTGTCACCTGTTCATGGGATGTTCCAGGGGCAGACTGAGCCTTTTCTTTGCTGCTTCCAGGAAGGCAAGTACCTGCAGGCAGTGATTCAGTATGGGAAGATCGTGTCCTGGCTGGAAATGGAGTATGGCTTGTCTGAGAAGGAGTCCAAAGCCTCGGACTCCTTCCTCCTGGCTGCCTTCCTCAACCTGGCCATGTGCTACCTGAAGCTGCGAGAATATGCCAAGGCTGTGGAGTGCTGTGACAAGGTACAGCTGCACGAGCCTGGGGGATGGAGCCTCCTCTTCCCCTGCAAGTTTTCACTGGGAGTTTGGTGGAGTTTCTTTTTAAAATTTCTTTTCGTAGAAGAAGGAATTTTCAAACAGCAGGGGGATGGTGGAATCCCTTCTGCACCTGGAGGTCCCTCTGGGGGAGCTGCTTGGAGACTGCAGCACCACAGGGGCCTTTTGGAGTTTAAAATCCACCTGGGCACGCATTTACAGCAGCTTTTCTTCCAAAGCCAGATCCATGTGAATGGATCTGTGCAGACTGAGGACCTTGGGATGCTGTTTGGGTCTGCCCAGGCTGGGGTTGGGCACTGGGCTCTGCTCTGGGTGTGAGACAGGACAGCTCCATGCAGCTGCAGCGGATCTCAAAGTCCACCAAAGGGTGGGATGGAGCTTTGCCAGTCCCTAGAAGATCTTTGACCTTGTCTTTGTCAGGAAACTCTGAATTATTTTGTAAAAGGCTTAGATTTAAGCATCTTGTGTATGGGAAATATGTGGGATATTTGTGTTAATCTAAAAGGTAAATCATGCCTGAGGCTTTTACTAGAGGAAAACAGGGAGACAAAAGGGCTTGGGTTTAGCATTTACCTGATCTTGCCTGTGGGTTTGTCTCCCACTGACTGCCACACTCAGAAGTATTTTAAGCAAGGAGAGGTAATAAAACTATATTAATGATCTGCCAACTGCTGATGGAGATGAGGCAATTTTTGGTGAGCAAGATGCAAGTGCTCTGGAGATTTGAAGCCACCTTGTCCTAATTTTGACAGATTTATTGAGGCTTCAGCTGTAGGGGATCTCTTGGGAGAGCTCTGAGATGTTAACAGGGACCTGTGTGTGTTTCCAGGCTCTGGGGTTGGACCAGGACAATGAGAAAGGCTTGTACAGGAGGGGTGAAGCCAGGTTATTGATGAACGAGTTCGAGCTGGCAAAATGTGACTTTCAAAAAGTGCTGGAAGTGAATCCACAGAACAAAGCTGCGAAATCCCAGATCTCAGTGTGCCAGAAGAAAACAAAGGAACACAACGAGCGGGACCGGAGGATCTACGCCAACATGTTCACAAAGTTTGCAGAGAGGGATGCAAAGGTGAGTGCTGCTCCTTTTTGGCCATCTAGGGTTGTGCTGAGGGATGCTCAACAGGTTTGTGATGAGAAGAGATGGGTTAAACCAATTTAAATTATAGGTCAGGTTGAGGATGGAAGAATAGAGCCTGCTGCAGTGGGAAGTAGTGTTTTACTTCTTGGTCTCTCTTATGCAGAGGCTGCCACCAGGTGCTCAATCATCAATAAAAGCTTTTGCAGTGTGAGCTCACAGGGGCTGATAACAGGGCTGGCATTGATGTTTAATTTTGCTGCTCCCAGCTGGTGGCTGTTGATGAACTCCTGGTCGCCAGTAAAATCATTCCATCTCTGGCAGGGGTATTTTGAGACATGATAGGATGGATTTCCTGAAGCTGGTAAGGCAATACCTGCTCCTCTGCTCAGGCAGGGAGATCGCTGTTTCAGAACAGGCTCTCATCCAAAATTCCACTGAACAAAACCCAGTGTACTGTAATGAGAGAGGACACAGCTTTGCAAGCCATCTGTGTGGGTCATTTTTAGTATAATCTCTTCTGAACCGGTGTCTGGAGGTTGAGGCTGTGGATTAAGTGACTGGTGCAGCCCCTGGGGAGCAGCGTGCTGGGCACCTGGCTCGGGCAGGGAGCGGGGCCAGCCGCTGGCACTGGGGTTGGCTTGTGTGGCCAGCTGTGATGGGCACAGTCACTGCTGGTGCAGCCATAATGCTTCCCTGGGCCTGAGTGCTCCTCTCCTGCACCTTCTGGATGGGCTGCACCCATGGCTCAGTCCTGTATCTCCACTCTGACACTGCTGCCTTTCCTCCTCATCCCTCTCTTCCTCATCCATCCATCCATCCATCCATCCATCCATCCATCCATCCATCCATCCATCCATCCATCCATCCCTCCATCCATCCATCCATCCATCCATCCATCCATCCATCCATCCATCCCTCCATCCATCCATCCATCCATCCATCCATCCATCCATCCATCCATCCATCCCTCCATCCATCCATCCATCCATCCCTCCATCCATCCATCCATCCCTCCATCCCTCCATCCATCCACCCATCCATCCATCCATCCATCCATCCATCCATCCATCCATCCATCCATCCCTCCATCCATCCATCCATCCATCCATCCATCCATCCATCCCTCCAGGCTCACCCTGTGTCAGTGCCCTGCCTCTGTTGAGGTGTGTCACCTCCCTTCCCCACAAGCTGGCTGAGCTGGCTGAGCTTTAACCTCTCCCAGCCACTGAGCCAAGAAAACAGAACCCTCCTGTGAGCTGCACTGTTCGATGGGCACGGGAGAGTTGGGGCAATTTTGCCTCCCCTTCCAGGCTGCCTGTGCCTATTCCCAGCATCCCTGTCACTTTCCTGACCCTTTCCTCTCCTGCTTCTCACTCAGTGTGTTTTATTTGCTGTTTGGCAGGAGGCAGCCAGCAAAACCGGGGCGGACAAAACAGCGGAGAAGGCGGCTTGTGAAAAAGGACCTCAAACTCCTGGTGCTAAAGGTGAAGAGGCTGAAGGACACGTATGATGGAGGAGAAGGATGGGACAGCCTCGTGCCCTCGGCCCACACAGAGAAAGGTTGCTGCCAAACCTTGGGACTTGCCAGTGTTTTCTTGTAAAGCTTGTTACAGTTTGTGTGATCGTGGAAGCAAAAAAACACCTCGCGAAGATCAGCGACCCCCGTCCCACCGCCCTGGGCACGCTGGGGGCAGAGCAGGAGTGGCAGGACACCATGGGACCACTGCACGTGGAACAAATAGCATTTAAACAGCAAGAAAAAGAGAAAATAATAATAATAATAATAAATTAAAACTCGTGGCTCTCGGGAGGTTTCCGTAGACAGCTTGTTCCAGCTCCCTCGGCTTTGTGTCCGCTCTCAGCACAGCATCCTGGGTCCTCTGAGAGGAGCTGGGATGTGGGACATGCTCCCTGTACCTGCAGTGCTGCCTCTGGTTGTCTCCAGCACAGCCCCCGGGGGTCAGGGACTGGCTTTGTGTCCTGCTGACTCCTTGCCTGTGGCTGAGGGGGCTGCAGTGCAGAGCCAGGCTCAGGGTGAGGACCCACATCGCCTCTGCTGCAGCCCCTGGCTGCAGGGACATCATCAGTCTTTAAGGCACTGTTTGGGGAGGGGGCACACATGGATTTTACCTTCTGAAGGAGCTGGTTCCTGTTTCTTTAGAGAGCAAAAGCCTTTCCAGCTTCACAGGCACTCAACCCACAGCCTGCACCCCATCCCTTGGCTCCTGGCTTTGAGTGGGAGTTTTATTGCTTACTTGGGCTCTGTATGTGGGGAAAATAAAAGAGCAGGTTGTTGACACGTGGTTCAGAAAGCCCGTGGCTGGGTCTGAGCTGGTGCCATGGGTTTGTCACTGAGCAGCCTTCCCATGGTGAGGGGGTCCCGGGTGCATCGTGTCCCTGCACCGGAGCTGCTGCTGCCTCCTCAGCCATCAGCCCTCTCCCTCCTACAGGGACACCATCACTACCCCCCATGAGAACAGCTTTCCAGTTGTTATTTTTCCTGTCTCTATAATAACACCCCTTCTGGAGCTTGAAAATAAACAACTGAAAGAAAAAAGGAAAAAAAAAAAGTGCTCCTTCTCTGGATCCTGCTCAGCACATGGGGTGGCTGTGGGGAGGAGGGGTGTGTACTCCATGGGGGAGATGCCCCAGCAGTTGAGGAATTATTGGTGTCTCCAAAGGCTGGTGCTTCCCCTTTTTATCAGTGCCACTGCTCTCTGGAGGGCCAGTGGAGGGCCAGCAATCCATGCTTTGGAAATGCCTGGCTGGAGGATGTTCTTAGGGGGTCTCAGCTATTTTTCCAGCCTGGGAGATTGATCCTTATGCTTCTTTTTCCTCCCATCCCCAGGGTATTCTTTTTGGGGGGTGGGGGTTCCTGAGAGTTATCAGGGTGGGTGGAGGAGTCATTCATGCCCCATGACCGGGCAGGGGGTGCAGAAAGCTGAGCTAGTGGGGATGTTAGGACTGCCCATCCCTCTTTCATCCCCCACCTCCACAATCTGAGGAGACTAAGCCAGATTTTGGTTAAAACTCCTCTTCTCTAGTCCCACCAGGTGGTACCTGAAGCATCATTTCCCAAGCCCGTCTGTTCTCCCACCTGCAGTAGTGGCACAGCATCCATGTGGCTGTTCCAGCTGCTCACCAAGTCTTGGATTTTCTACCACCATAGGATACACCTCCCTGGAGGCTGCTGTGAGACCCAGGGTCTCTGCAAAACACGGGTCTTTTTATTTTTTTCTTGCAGCAAGGCAAAAAAGTCCTTTGGGGGCAGCCCAAGCCACATTTTCCATAGGAAACAATCTCTACAGGAAAAAAAGCCACACAAAGAAAAACCCCAAAAATCAAAAACTTGCTTTGCAGTTTCTGGGCTTGCTCCCCGTTTTTAAGCAGATTTTTGGTTTATTTTGGCTTGGTGCTTTTCTGTCCCTTGGAAGAGGAACTGGGCTTGTGCGGGTGATGAGATGAGGTTTAGAGACGAAAGGGAAATCAGGAGGGTTTTGCAGGGAGGCATCAGAAGTTCCCGGTGCTGGTGGGTCTCGGTGTGCAGTGCTCAAATGCCATCTAGTGGCACCAAGCACGGGCTGGGGGTTTTGGGGGGGCCGTGGTGGGCTGGGCAAGGCCAAGTGTCCGGTGGGGACACTGAGGGACACTTGGCTCGTCTGGCTTTGCAACCCAGCAGCATCCGTGGGGGCATCTGAGGAGGAATATTAAGAGTTAAATGTTCAGTGATGTAATAACGAGGTGAGGCAGGAGGTTATGAAACCCATCACGCAAAGAGACCTCGGGACCCGGGGTCAGAGCAGAGCAGAGGTCGGTACAGAAACCTCCAGCACCGCCCAGAGCCGGGGGTGCTGCCTTCCCTGCATGGGCTTTCCATGCTCCACTCACACGGAGCAGCCCAAATCCTGCTCTTTGCTCACCCAGAAGACATTTCTGGGTGCAAAACAAAGATACCCAGGAAGGAATAACCCTAAACACAGTAACAGAGCTGCTCCTCTGCCCACTGGAGCGAGTGGCTGTGCTGTGCCAGGGACCCCACCCGGCACGGCCGGGGGGAACCTGCGCACCCCAAAAAGGCACCGAGGTCCGACTGAGCCCCTGCACTCCCGCAGAGCCCCCTTTTCCTGCGATTACTGCCCTGCCAGCTGCTCTCCTGGCAAGCCTGGCTGACAGCCCCTGAAATCCTATTAACCGAGTTTCAGGAGAAATAAAGTTAATCACCTCCTCCACCTGCTCTTCCTCCTTTCCCTTCTCCTCCTCCCACCACAGAGACTTTGCGGGGGCGGCCGAGCCGATGCTGTGAGGCTGCTCTGGCTCTTGTGGCTGAGACTGACCGCATGGCCTCGGGCTGCTAGGGGCTGCGGGGCCGGTGCCGGGGAGCAGGGCAGGGAGCAGGGCAGGGCAGGACGCTGGCAGTGGAGCCGGGGAGCAGGGCAGGACGCAGAGGCAGTGCCGGGAGCGATGCCGCTGCAGACGGAGATCCTGCGCGAGGTCTGGGCTGCCGAGAGGTGAGTGCCGGCGGGCAGGGTGAGCTCTGAGGGGTGGGTGATGTGCTGGACGCTCTCAGCGGACTCCCCACTCCTCCAGCGCTTTTTCTTCCCCCCGTTTTCAATTTAAACGCAGTTTAGTGAGCAGTTTTATCATAGTGGTTTTGCTTTGGGGGGTGGTGGGTTTTGCTTTGAGATGCTTGTTGAGTTACAGAGAGGAAAAGTGTTTGTTAGAGGGGGGTCCCCAAATTCAGCTCTTTGCTGTCCCCCTCGGCCAAGGCAGAGCCTGTCCTGTGCTCCCTGTTAGGAAGGATGATGTCAGACAAGCTCGACCCAGCCGAAATAGGGGAAAATGCTTCTGGAGCCAAATGAAAGACTGATCTTTCCCCCTTTACCAAAAGTCGGGGCAATCTCGTGCCCCCAGGGTCTGTTGAGGGCTGAAAGCCCTCACCCTTTCGCTTTCTGTGCCCCACAGCGGCAGTGAGGAGCCGGGGAGCCCCCAGCAGCACAAACCCAAACAGGTGAGAAAAGATCCTTCCCCTCCATCCCCTGCTGTGGGCTGTCCCCGAGGGCTGGGCACATCAGAGACCCTCAAACCCCAGAGTCCACACCAGGACCGATTTGGGGCTGGTTGTGCTGCTCCACTGGGGTGCTGCAGACTGGGAAGGCATGAGATTTTTGGGAATCCCCTCCAGAGCAGGAGGGCAGAGAAAATTCCACAGCCCTCCCTTCTTTGTGCCTCCTTCTGAACCCCCCCCCCCATCACTTTGAAGCAGCCCATGAGGAGGGTTCCTAGTTCTTAAATAACACTTTAATTAAGCCCCTCAGTTAAGCTGTAAACTGTGACTCACTTTCCCCAGGCCATGACCCTGAAAGCCAGACCCCCTCCTCCCTGCATTTCCAAACAGCCCCCGGGTGCTCCCCTGGCCTTGGAAGGGTCTCAGCAGCAATTTCATCCACCACCCAATTTAATTTTTAATCAGCAGCTCCTCCTTGAAGGGCTTTGTTAAGTAAGGGAGTGGTTGCCCACCCCGCAGCTGCTTAAGGGATTAGGGGGTGCAAAAGAGCTTTTCCATGTGAGCTCATGACACGGAAGAAAGCAGCCAGTTCACAGCTTCACCATGGAGCCCCCACCTCCCCTTCCCCAAATTCACAGTCCTGGGATCCATCAGGATCCCACCTTTTGCAAAGCACCTTCACACACCACCCTGGAGCATGCAGGAGAAGAGAAGCCCCTGCGAGGGGGAAGATGCTCTGTTGGGCAGCGGAAGGAGCCCTGGTGCACCTGGATTTGCTGAGATCACTTTCTGACAGCCCTGAGCTGACACCCACTCCCCAAATACCTCCTGTCCTAAGCCAAGTGCTGACCCATATGCTCCATATTTGGTAAATCGGGGTTATTTATAACCCCAGCTAACCGGGATTAGGTGTGCTGTGCCTAATCCTCCTGTCTCCCTGCTCCTGCTGACCTCCTTGCCATCGGCAGGAGCCTCTTGCGAGGGTGAGAGGAGATGGAGGTGAGAGGCCAGGATGTCTGCCCATCCCTATGTCCCTTGTCCCAGTTCAGGTACCCAGAGCGCCCAGCAGTGCCCAGAGTGGCTCCCAGCCAGGGTCCCCATGGCCACAGTGGGAGTTGTTCCTCTGTGCTGACACAGAGTCACAGCAGCATCATTGTCACATCCCTCGTCTCTGGGGCTGTCCCAGGGCAGATGGGACTGTCTGTCTGCTAACAGTCCTTTCTGTTTTCTTCCCTCTGCCTTCCTCGGGGGGCTGCCCCACGGTAAGTCACTCGCTGGAAGGTGTGAGTGTGTCCCTGCTCTGGAGCGCGTCCCTCGCTCCCGTGTTGGGCCAGGGAGAAGCTCGGCCGTATTTCTGAAAGGGACCCAGTGCTGTACGAGCAGGGGTTGCCTGGTAAAGGGAAAAGGTGTTTAAGGCTGGCACCACCTCCGCAGCACCGTCCATGAGGGCAGAAGCTGAAGAAGAAGAGGCAGGAGCCTGCACCGGAGCCCGAAGCCAAACCACGGCGGCCACGGGTGAAGAAGCCGAGCGAGGCGGGGGCTGCAGAGGAGCCCCCTGCCCCAGCACAGGGTGAGCACAGATCCCCCACAGCCCCCAGGGGAATGGGGGGAAGTACCAGGCCCCCTCCCGCGGCCCCATCCTGCACCTGAGGCTCTCACCATCGCGGGCATCTCTTGAAATGCACAGGGGTGAAGAAGGTGAGGAAGAAGAAGGAGGAGAAGGGAGAGGAGGAGAGCGACAAGGACCCCTCCTCCAAACTCACCAAGGAGCCTCGGAAGAAGAAGGAAAGCCCGGCTGCCCGCTCCCAAGTGGCCAAGGGCCCCAAGAAGCCACAAGGTGCGGGGGCAACACCCACCCCTCTGCAGCACTCACTCGTGGCACCTCGTGTCCCCTTGCACCGTGTCCCGATAGCGCCGTCGGTGCTCCCAGTGTCTGATGGGGCTTTGCTGCGGCTCTGCAGCGGCTCTGCACATCCCCGGCAGAGCTTTCTGGCTAAAACCCACCTACGGACCGGGGAGAAACGGGGATGCGGCAACGGGGATGCGCTCGCTGCCTTGGCTGGGGAGTTGGGATGGAGGGAGGAGGGGAAGAGGGGGTGGCACACTCCCTGGGAAGGTGCTAGTTTGGGTCTCCGGACACTTTCTGGAGCGAAAAGCGGCTCGGTCCCGTCCCCCGCACGGCGAGGCCGCGGCCGCGAGAGAGCGCTGTGGCTGCGCCCGCGGTGCCCGGCGCTGGACACGTCCCACGCCCCGCCGGACAGCGCGGCCGGGCCGGGCCGGGCCCCGCGGCCACCAGCCCGGGGTGACAGGATGAGCGCCCACTCCGGCCGCTGCTGCCCAGGGAGGGTCCCTCCTCGCACACCTCGAGGCTGGGGTCCCCCGCTGCCAAAGGACGGTGTGGAGGCTGATGCCGGGGTCACCTCTGGGCAGAGCCGGCGGAGGATGAGGAAGATGAGGATGAGGAAGAAGAGGTGGAGAATAAAAACCCGCCAAAAAAGCTCAAGAAGAAGCTTCCCAAAGAGCCCGTCTCGGGCGCGGGAGAGAAGAAGCTGAAGCAGAAGGGTGAGTGCCCAGGGGACAGGGATGGCTTAAGCCCAGCTCTGTTGCCACTTTCATCTGTCCCTGCCGGGACGGGGGAAGTGCCCGCACCCCATCCCCGTCACTGTCCCGGGAAGCCCAGGGGGCTGCAGAGCCACAGCCTCCTACCCGTGCAATATCCCCCCTGCTCAGCCCCTCCTGCTGCTCCGACCCTGCCACCTCCTTGTCCCCATCACTGCCCGTTCCCATCTCCCTGTCTGGCTGGTCATCAGCTCCTCTGTCCCAGCAGAAGAGAAGAGTGACCCCAACAGCAAAGCTAAATCTGCCAAAAACACCAAGAAGGAGCCAATGTCCGTGTTCCAGGTGAAGAAGGAGAAGAAAATCAAGAAGAAAGGTATGGGTTGAGCAGGAGGGGGTGGCAGCCAGTCCTGCTGCCTGATGGCATCACCCTGAGCCAACAGCACCCAGTGTTGTGTTGTCATCAACCCCATGTCCCTCACAGCCATCACCAGCAGTGATGAAGAGGACGATTCCGACTCCAGCACCAAACCCATCAGGTCAGAGAAGAAGAAAAACCCAGCGTCCCTCTTCCAGACTGGTGGGGACCCCCCAAAGGAGAAAAAATCCAAAAAGAAAGGTGAGACTCTGGCACTGGAGGGTGGTGGGTTCTGGAGGGGCTTCAGGGGGTGCAGTGGGCTTGGCCATGAAGAGGGGGATTACAATCACTGATGTTGGCACGGCTCTGTGCTGAGTTTGATTTTGGGGCTCAGTAGAGTCAGGATCTTCTCCCTTCTATGCCCCCACCTGTTCCTGCCTGCAGTTCCTCCCAAAGGGGCTGACAGTGAGGAGGACACCCCGGAGACCGTGCAGAAAAACTCCAACAAGAAGGGCAAAGCAAAGAAATCAAAGAAGGTACAAAAGACCCCTCAGAGCCATGGGGATCCCCTCGGGGCAGGGGAAGAGCAGCTCTTCCCCCCAGAGCGGGTCAGGAGGTTTGCAGAATTCCCTCCCAGTGAGACTGATCATGGTACTGTCCCCAAAGCCCCCGGCTGCAGAGCCACAGCCCGGGGGGGGGGGGGGGTATGGAGAGCAGGGAGCAATTATCTGGGAAGGGATGGCAGCTTTGGGGTCACCATCCCCTCTCATGCAGCAGCAGAAGGAGGAGAGGCCTCCGTCCCCTGTCATCGAGGTGGACAACCTGGAGGAGTTTGTGCTGCAGCCGGCGCCGCAGGGAGTGACCATCAAGTGCCGGGTGACACGGGACAAGAGGGGCATGGACCGAGGGCTGTACCCCACCTATTACCTTCACCTGGACAATGACAAGAAGGTGATTTGGGGTGGGGGCATGGGGACCCCTGGGGCTTTGCATCCATCCCAGGGAGCACCCTCAGGGTTTGGGGGGATGCTCGCCTGCATCCCGCTGTGCTGGTGTGTCCTGAGTGAGGCTGCTCTCCTCTCCTGCAATTCCTTTCTGGGAATGCCCCTGTGGATGGTACCTGGAGTGATGAACTAACTTTGGCCAAAGAGCCATGCTAAAGCTGGGCTGGTCTCAGCCCCTCCTGCCCCATAATGCATCCAGTATTTTGGGGATCAGCTTCATGACTTGCTCAAGGTCATGGCAATGACTTGTTGGGGGGCAAGCTGGGGACAGCAGTGGCAATGGCAGTGGCAATGTCCCATTCACACATGGTCCCACTGCTCTACCAGGTGTTCCTCCTTGCTGGGAGGAAGCGTAAGAAGAGCAAAACCTCCAACTACCTCATCTCCATAGACCCCACTGACCTGTCACGGGGTGGAGAGAACTTCATCGGGAAACTGAGGTAGGAGCAGAGGTGGCCCCCCATTTTGGTGGCACCCCATTACTGCAGCACCCTCTTCCCACTCCACGGCTTGCAGGCTGTCCCAAGCCATGGCTGGGGCAGACAGGAGGCTAAATTCAGCATTTCCCACTGCTGTGCCTGACCTGAGGAGTGGTGGGGGGCCGAGAGGGGAAAACAAGCTTGGCAGGTTCCTCCTAGCAGACAGGTCATGGCTAGAAAAGGCGCCTGGCAAGTCCCAGCCTGCACTGCCAGCAGCCACACAGCAATGCTGGGGGTCCCCGTGGTGGCAGCACCCTAAAACACCCTGATTTAGGGCTGCCTTGAACCCGAGAGAATGACTGAGGAGTGGGAAAGATGGCATTGTTGAGGTGCTGCGCCAGGGGTTTGCAGCCAGACCAAAGCCAAGGCTGTGCCTGGAGAGGGGTCACAGAGGGGGTGGAGGGGGTTCAGTGGCATCAGCCACAGCCATCTCCCACCCTTGGGTGCAGGTCCAACCTGATGGGTACGAGGTTCACCGTGTTCGACAACGGCGCCAACCCCGACCGGGCCAACGCTGACTGGTCCAACGTGCGCCAGGAGCTCTCGGCCGTGGTCTACGTAAGAGCAGCCACACTGGGAGCCCCTCCCCGGCCCTCCTGGGCAGGCAGAGAGGGGCTCCCATCCTGCACCCCCTCACTGGAGCTTGCAGAGGTGTGGGATGGGCTGGAGCCACCCCTGAGCCCTCGTTCAGCCCAGGTGAGAGGCTGCAGCCTGTGGTGGTTGCTGGTTTTAGAGATGGGGTTTCTCTTGCAGGAGACCAACGTTTTAGGGTTCAAAGGCCCGCGGAAGATGACTGTCATCATCCCTGGGATGAACGCTGACTGTGAGAGGGTGCCCATCCGGCCTCGGAACGTGAGTCAGGGGCCAGACTGGGAGAAGCTCCTTGGGACCTGGGTTTGCAAGGCACCACCTTGGATTTTACCCATCGTGGGGCATGGAGAGGCTTTTAGGTGTTCCTGAAACTCAAGGTATCCCTGGGAAGTGGGAGACATGGTGTCTGGTTTTTTTATCCATGATAGATCCCATTTCCAGCCAGGTACTGCTACAGAGCATCCCCCAGGCGAAGCCTCAAGAGGTGGCCAAGCTCTGGTGGGGTCACCCCAACTCTGCTCTGCTCCCTCTTGCCCCTCCCCAGGATAACGACGGCCTCCTGATGCGATGGCAGAACAGGAACATGGACAACGTGATCGAGCTGCACAACAAGGCCCCGGTGTGGAACGACGAGACCCAGTCCTACGTCCTCAATTTCCACGGCCGGGTCACCCACGCCTCCGTCAAAAATTTCCAGATCGTGCACAGCAGTGACCGTAAGCTGGGATGGGGGTGGGATGGGACAGGGGACAGATAGGGTGGGGGAGCACTGCCTCATGAGCTGGCCTCAATGCCCATATTTTGGCTGAGGTTTAGTTTTTTCATGCTCTGGGGTCCTGCCTGCCTTTGCTGGAGCTGGGATGAAGCCGGACAGGCACCTCACAGGAGCTGCCTGTGGGCACTGGCGCTGGTAGGGGCAGCGTGTGGGGCTCCTGTTGCCAGGCAGATTTAGGGCAAGGAGAGATCCTGTGGGGTGCTGAGCCCTCTACAGCCACCCACTCAGCCCAGGCCAGCCCAGAGCACTATCCCCACACCGCTGGCAGGCCCACTGTGCCTCGGGGACAGTCCCTCAGGGGTGGCAGCAGCAGCTCTGTCTGGATGCGACCGCTCGTCACCTGTCCGGCGCAGTCAGAAGCCCTTGGCCTCCGGGGTGTTGGGTTACGAGACAGAAAAAGCCTCTTGAGGGCCTCTGGTTATTTTTACAGATTTCCTGTCACCCGCCCTCCAGTAGCAGCGATCCCACCATCCGGGGCGGGGGGTGGGGTGAGGGGGGTCCCTGTCCCTTGGGTGGCTCCCAGGGCGGGGGGTGCCGGAGGGACCAGCAATGGGAAAATGATGCTTTTTGGCAATCTGTGCTGTGGAACAGCGCAGCCAGCACAGGACTCGGGGGCAGGGTTTGGGTGGGGGCACATGAGCAGCTCCTTTGGGATGCTGCCGCGTGGGCTCGCTGGGGAGAGGCGGGCTGGGTGCCCAGGTGACGTCCCGGTCGCTCGCCCTCCCTCCCGCAGCCGACTACATCGTGATGCAGTTTGGGCGCGTGGCGGACGACGCCTTCACCATGGACTACAACTACCCACTGTGCGCCGTGCAGGCCTTTGCCATCGCCCTCTCCAGCTTCGACGGGAAGCTGGCCTGCGAGTAGCACCTGCTCCGGGGCTGCCGGGACCACCGGGGCCGCCGGGACCACCGGGGCTGCCTGCCAGTGCCCACAGGGTGCTCCTGCATCCCTGTCCTGTTCCGCTCCCTGCCTTTCCACCTTCTTGCGGTCACAGTTGTTCTGGGGTGGTTCAAGGCACCTGGTGCCCACTGAGGGCTGTGGGATGCTCAGCCGGTACAGCCATCCTCTCCAGGCAAATGTGGGGCAAATTGCTGGGCTGGGGTGATGGCAGAGCCAGGCTGGGGGTATATTCAGCAGATGAGGCTGACTGCAATCCCTGTCTCATCCCTTTGAGATGTATTTTGGACTCAGATCCTGGAAACTCATCCTCCTCCTTTTTTTTCCTTTTTTTTTCTTTTTTTTCCTTTTTTTTTCTTTTTTTCTTTTTTTCCTTTTTTTCCTTTTTTTTCCTTTTTTTTAATTATAATTTGTATTTTTATGCTCAGTCTCCCAGTGAGAAAGGGGGTAGGTGGTCTCCTCACTTTGTGTTTCTTCATCCCCGCCCACACGCAGGTGGGCTCTGCCTAAGCTCCTGCCTAAAGACCCCCATCCCAGCTCATTGCCCCCTGGGCACAAAGCCCCTCTTTTGCCCCATTTTGCCCTGGTGTGAGCAGATGGCCAGTGCCCATGGTGTGTTTGCACCCACTGGGTCTCACCCCACTGCCCAGAAAATGCTGGGGGTTTGGGTCCCTGAGAAGCAGCCTGGCACCAGCAGCCGGCAGGCACGTGCTGAGGGGTGACAGTGCCAGCAGAGGAGGGCTGGCAGGCACGTGAGGCAGAGCTGGCATTGCTGGCAGGTGGCCCAGCTGGGTCAGTGCTGCCAGGAGGGACCTGGAAGAGAAAACTCAGGGTGCACCAGGAAGCAGTGAAGTGACTCATGAGGTGTGGTGTGGTGCTGAGTCACGCTCAGCACCCAGGCAGGCCCCGCCGAGCTCCCCGTGCCCGCAACACTCGCTGCCCCTTCGCTCTCTGTGATGTCCCTCCACACCTCATGTGCCCCAGGTGTCCCCACAGCTGCCTCGCTGGTGCTCCCTGTTTGTGGGAGGTGGTGGAAACAAGGTGCCATCCCGTGTCAGACTGGTGGGGAGCTGCAGGGAGTCACAGGTAAGGGGAGATGCTGAAGAGAGGTGGCTTGGTGGGAGCAGGATATCTCATGCTCTCAGTTTCACCACTTATGGGGTGAGGATTTGGCTGCACAGACAGTCCCAAATCTGATTAATTCAGTGGTGAAGAAAACAGGGACATGCCAAGGAGCCCTGAAGCACCGTCCACAGCTCTCTGTTGCTGTTTCTCTCACCTGCTCAGCTCACGCACTGACTCCGGGACGATTCGGGATTTCCTTCCCAGGACACATAGGGTTTGCTCCCCCATATTCTGGGGGTGATCTGAGTCCCCCAAGTTAATGCAGCTGAGGGGCAGCTGCAGCAGAAAGGCTGAGGAGCAGACGGATGAGATGGATGTGATTGTGCAAGAGGGATGCTCATCCTCTCTGGGCAGTGTCGCAACATCACCATGGCCCGAGCCTGCCTGCCTGGAGCCAAGGACAGAGGACGGTGACAGGGGCACCACGAGCTGCTGCTGGACCACTGGTGAACATCTGCTTCAGTGGCTTTGCAGATGGGAGTGGAGATTTTCCCCAGCTGTATGAATCTGGGCTTCATGATCCATGGGCAGATGCTTGTGGTGGGGTAGGCAGAGGTGGACAGCTTTGGGGACAAGCCAGCCAGCGTGGGACATCATCCATTACCCATGCAGCAAGCTCCGAGAACATCTTGTGAGCTGAAGGGAGAACCAGCCCCAGCAGTTCAGGGCCAGCATCCCTGGCGAGGTATGGCCAGCAAATGTGGGAAAAGCAAGAGCTTTCTGCCCAAATCCAGCCACAAACCCAACATCTGTTTGGAATCGGGACGAGCTCAGCTAACAGTTGAGCTAATACTTGTCCCCATTTCCTCCAGTGCAAGGAGAAAAGAAGCAGCAGGGTGAGAGAGAGGGGTTTGGGCTCCCCAGGTTCTGTCTGCTGTTGTCCCCTCTGCTCCCCAGGTCGATTCTCTCCCCTCACCCAAAATGCTTCCATTTTCTATTTGCCTGTTGTTGCTTGCAAACCCCTCAGGTTTCCTGGCCTGTCACCCCTGGCAGAGCCAAACCCCTGCCATGGGTGTCCCATGCAGTATCACCCACTCAGAGCAGCCACTGCATCAGCCGCCCACCCGAAATCCCTTCTGCAAACCCTCTAACGCAAACCAACTGTGGCAGAAGAAACGAATGAAAACCATTTGATGGGGCGATGGATATTCGGGCCCTTTGTTTGCGCTGGCTGTTAACACCAGAGGAGATGAGGGATGGAAGCAGTTGAAATGTGTATCTGCTTTGGCCAGCGGAAAGTGTGACGGATGCACCGGCAGACCAATGGCTGAGGATGCTGGGGCGTGCGTGGGTGTGAAAGGAATGCTCGCTGCAAGAAAAGATAAAAAAAAAAAGAAGAAGAAGAAAGAGCCTTATCAATGGTGTTTGAGTCCAAAGTGTGTGTGTATTCCTTGGAGAAAGGGTTTCCTCAATCCCCAGGGGTGATGTTCTCCCTGCAGTATGAGACTTTGAGGTTTCTGAAGCTTCGTTTTAGGGGGGCTGGCACTGGGCTGGTGCTGCAGGCATGGATTTAACCCCACAAAGTGCTCGTGCAGGGGCACAAGCGTGGCCAGCAGCCAGAGACGACTGTCGTCAGCTCCTCGGGGGAACCTCCTGGGAAATGCATTTTATTTCTGCAGAGATGCTTATAAGGCAAAGGGGAGGAAAGAAACAAGGCCCCACCTCGCTGCTGAGCAGCACATCCCAGCCAGGACCAGTGTCACTGCAGTGCCGACGGCTCTCTCAGTCGTTCATCGCCATCCCACGCTGGTGAGCGGAAAGTTGCTGGTCCAGATCTGAGCAGGAAGATGGACATGGGGCTTCTTCTCCAATCGCTTGCTTCTCCCTCTTCCCCAGACCCCTGGGCTTGAGGGTCTCCCTGCAGCCAGGCCTGAGCACAAGCTCAGCCCCTGCCCTCTGAAGGAGGCTGACAAATACTTCCATGGGTTCCAGGAGGCAAATGCCCCATGGGGCGGGCAGCCTGAGCAGGCAAGGGCTGGTACATCCTGGGGGGTGTGGAAGGGGAGACCAGAGCTGGGAAACTCCTTGTCCAGCAATGGAAAGGGCTGGAGCTGTTTGGTTCCCAGCAAGCTGCCATGGCCCCAGCCCTGGGGGATCTCTCTCCAGCTTTGAAGTGGCGATACTTTCATTAATTAAAGAAGTGATTGTGACGAGGTGTTCTTCTCTTCCCTCCCCCTTCCCCTTGAATTTATTTGGGTAACATGTTTTAGAGGGAAAGGCAGACTCATGGCTGGTTAGCTCAGCTGTGGCTTTGCAGGATGGGCTCCTTCTTGGTGCAGCAAGCAGGCGGCAATGGGAGAGCCAATATTTTTCAACTGCTTTTTAAAAAGAGTCATTTTTTAATTAGTGAATCCATTCTGGAGAAGTGTTGGAGTTTTACAATGTTGTAGCTGTTCTTGGTGTCTTGCCTAGACTTGGATGTTCTGGCCATAAGAAAATATTATTTATGGCGTTGCAGCTTGCAGCTCTTTTATATTATAATTTGAGAAAGGAAGTTGCTGTTCCCACCAGTGGACAAAAAAAAAAAAAAAAAAATAGCAGAAACAAGGATTATGGACTTCTGAAGGAGGGAAAGAAATAAAAATTAAGAGGCAGAACAGAAACAAACCACTGAGCCAGCCTTGAATCTTTGCACTCCTGAACAAGCTCATCCCAGCATCACTATCAGTTGTGCTGGATGCTGCAGCCAGACCCCTGCCCAAATGGCAAGGCCAGAGCAGCAGTGACCCCCTCAGCACTCCCATGCTCAGCGTTACATGTGTTCCCAAACATTTGTGGATCAGGCTTTTTATTCATGGGCTAATGCACACTTGTTTGCTCATGCCTTACTCAGCCTAAACTCCTATTGAACTCAATTAAAGCTGTCATCTCCAGGAGCTCTCAATGTCATTTTTGCCCAAGTAAGGGATGAGTAACGAGGCTCTGAACAGCCCTTGGAGAATAGCAGCCATTTTGTTGCAGTTTTTGGTCCAGATTTCTTACAAGTTAGCAGCAGGCCAAGGGTGGAAGAATGCGATATGGCTTTATGAATCACACACAATTGCTGAATGCGCTGGATGCTTCAGAGCCCGTCACTTCACGGTCTGAAGCGTTGGCTGTCTTGTCCCAAAACGCTTGAATACAACCAAGCTCATGGTGAAAATTAGAAAAATATGTTTCTGGAAGGAATGGGATGCAAAGAACGTCCCTTCTCCGAGCAGGGCACCGGGAGGATTCCTCCCCCAGATTTATCTCTGGGGGTTTGGGGTACCGTGGCACAGGCCTGTGGTGTGTGCTGGCCCAGTGGCCAGTGGGATTCAGGGTTTTGCCCCTTTTGGGGCTGCAGCTCCTGATGGTCAGGCTGGGTGGTGGCCAGGGACTTGTGCGTGATCAGCCTGCTGTAGCTTAGCACGTTACCACCCATCAGCTCACTCAGAGGAAGTGACCATGGCCTGGATCCTGGCTCAATTCCCTTGGGAAATCCCAACAGTGTGGGCTGAAATCCCCATCCTGGGCAGCATGGGGTGGATGCCTGGGAGAAATGGGGAATCTGCAGATTAGTGGGATGCAGCACTGAGTGTGTGTGTGTGAGGATGAGGAGAGGGATGAAGGTGTTTGGAAGGGGATGAAGTTGTGAGGATGGGGAGGAAGTGGAGGATGAAGATGTGAGGCAGGGCATTATAGTGTGCAGAGGACAATGAAGATGTGCAGAAAGGGGTGAGCACAGGGATGAAGGTGAGTGAAGGGGGGCGAGAATGAAGAGTGGGACGAAGGTGAGCACAGAGGGCGATGAAGATGTGCAGGAGGGGATAAAGGTGTACACAGGTGACCCTGGCTGGTTGGGGACGGGACAGGACAAGACGGGACAGCAGCACTTTCATGCCCTGGCCCAAGGCCGCATCCCAGGGCCTCATCCCAGGAATGCCGGACGGAGAAGGAAGACGATGAGGAAGGTGAGGAAGGCTTATAGAGGGCGCTCCTATAGTCCAGGCCGAGCCGAACTCCAGGGCTGCCCTTTCCCAAAAAAACCACAACTTCCCTGTAGAAGGGAAGTCCCGTACGCCCGCTGCCTGCTGCCCCGACGGGGAGGTCGGGAGGGTCGGGCGG
>VXAC01004013.1:35033-48201 GCA_013399225.1 Rhipidura dahli
CCGAAGCCCCCCGGGGGAGCGGCGCGGGAGGGTCCCGGGTGAGGTGCGGGGTCACCCGCGTGTCACGCTACACGTGTGTCACACGCATGTAGGGGATGAGCATACCCTGACTGTATGCTAAACACTTTGTGCCTCGTCATAGGGGTGCATTGCTAACAAGGCGGCAATTAGATGTATAATTTTCAGCAGTGTGTCATCTTTATTATTATTATTATTATTATTATTATTTTATTTTTACACCCTCCTTGGGTTTGGTGTTGTTTTTTTTTCTCCTTAACCCCCTTGGAAGGAAAATACGGCCAAGCCCTTGCACAGCCACCTACCTCCAACCCCCCAAAACTGCTCAGGCCCTGTACAATGTATTTGGCTTCTGTTGACTGAGAAAAAACCCAGTTTGGGGAGAAAGCAACTGGAAGTGGTACCAGTGGCCCTGCTGGAGTGGCGGGCACCATGCAGCCGCTCACTGCTGTTGGATGGTTGGCAAGGGGTGGCAGGGGGAAAGGTGAAAGCAGAGGTTTTGGGGGTTTTGGTGCTTTGCAGGGAGCCGGGACAAGCCGGGCTGGGCGATCGTCCCATCAGCGAAGCGATAATCTCCTGTGTCAGGCACGCCGGGGTATTTTGGGCTCCGGCATCCTCTATCCCCTCCTATCGCTTTACCCCGCGCGGGTACGTGCGTGTCGTGAGTCAGGGCATTGGCAGTGCCCGGCCACCCTGGGGGGCCCTGCCAGCCTGGCTGCCAACCTCCCCCCAGTATTGGAGCGCTCGTGATGCTGAGTGGAGAATTGGGGTTTGCCAGGCTGATGAGCCCCTCCGTGCATCCACTGGCCCTGGCACCTCGGTGGCTCCACAGCCCACACCCCTTGGGGGTCATTTCCTCCAAGAATGGGAGGAAGAGGGTCCCCAAAGCGGGTGAGGGGTGAGGGCTCACCAAGGTCACTCAGTGGTGAAGCTGGGAGAGAAATGTGTTGGGGGTGGGTCCCTGGTGACAGGGCAGGTGATGGTCACTGTGGCAGTGCCCCAGCACTCCCCCACCAGAGAGGACAAGCATGACTGTTCCATGGGGAGAAGGCACTGGATTTGGCCCTGTTAAGGTGTTAGAGGGTCAGCATTCCCATGGGAAGAGGCTGCAGATGGCTGTGGGGTGAGCAGCTCCTCCTCACAGCTGGGTGGCACAGGGGGACATTGCCATCCCCAGGGACCTCGAGCACCCAGCTACCTCCCCACAGCAGGCATGTGGCTGGCACCACACTGGCTTTTCTGGGAGGAATAACCCTTTGAAAGCAGCGGGTCCAGCTGCCTTCTATAAACGGCACCCAGGTATCTCAAGGAGCCCCATCCTTCCTGAGGTGACTGCAACACTGGGGTGCAGCTCAGAGCAGGGGGATGTTTCAACTGGGGCATTTTGGACAACATAACCCCCCAACACTGCCCCACATCTAACATCCCTTTCCTGCAGAGCAGAATCCTCCAGCTCCCTCAATAAAAGGGACTTGCATCCATTTGCCATGATATGCGGTGACTGTTTATCACAATATCAGGAACAGCATCCTTTTAATCGCCATTTAATCCCCATCTTGCCACCACCAAGTGAGTTGGGAGGCGAGTCCCGGTGGCCCTGGCACTGTGCCGAAGGAAGGAACCTTTTCCCGGTGTGAGCAGGTCATGGCACTGAGGAGGTGGGGGTGGCAGCGGTAATCAGCTGTAATTAATGTATTAAAAAGCGAGTAACCGCGCAGCTCCCATCCAACACACAGAGAGCACGAGGCTGGTGGCAGGTGAGCTCGGTGGTGAGACTGGGTGCAGGCGTGCAGCAGCCAGAAAGGGCATAAATGGGTAATTTTGGGCTGTTTGTGGGGGGGAAATGCGTTTTTCTGTGTTAGTACCTCTTCTTCTGTATGCGGGAGTGGAAAATGGAGAGGAAGAGGGAAGAAGGGGCTGCAAAGCCCTAACCAAGGGTGCTGCTGGGATTTGTGTGACAAGAGCCATCCTGAGGCTCTTTGTGAGGTTGGAATCTCTTCATCCATCACTGAACTGGATGGATGCTTTCCAAAAAATGTCCCATCTCTAGGAGCTTCCCTGTCTCATTAAATCCTTGCTAGCTACGGCAAGGGGCTGCTGGGGCAGCCACAGTGTTTACATCGCCTTGAGCGCTGTTGGTGGATGTGATACAACCTACTACCCCTGATTTTGGGAGCTTCCGTCCACGGGGGATTTGCCAAATGGCCGGGCCGTGCCCTGACCCTCTCAGCTGTTTGTCCAAGGTGTTATTTGGGGTCGGGGCCAGGCCGGGAGCCGCGGCGGCCGAGCCCAGGCACCTGCGTGTTGTGGTTGGGGTAGACACCTGAAGCGCATGGGCGTTCGCTATTGCCACCGTCACGTGGCGACTTATGAAATGTTTTTTTGGAGGGAGGGAGGGGAGGTAATGATGGGGTGAGCCGGCGGGGCCATGCCCCGCACCAGCCTGCAGCGGGCACGCGGCAGGAGCGGCCCACCCCGCGCGATAACGCACGTCCGGATCCTGCTGCGGGTCTGGACATGCTGCTGCAGCTCTCGCTGCTTCGGTTTTCCCCGCCTGCGAAATGGGAGCGAGGGGCCCCGGGAAAACCTCCTCGTGGTGCCGGGTCAGCCGCTCGCCGGCCGTGGCTGTGGGAGCAGCGGGGTCATGCGGTGCTGGTGCCATTCCGGGCTCCCCCGTGCAGTTCGTGGCAGGGTTTCCTGAGGAGCACGTGTGGCCGAGCCCTTTGGAGGTGACAGGCCGTGAACCCCATGGTCTCACTCTTGGCAGACGGTGGCCTTGCGGTGACAGTGTTCACGCAGGGCTCTACACTGACACAGCTGATCGGGTGGGCGAAGGATTCGGGGAAATACTGATCGCGGGAGGCACATCCCATCCTGGCTGCGCAAATCCCGATGGAGCACGTCCCCCCATCCGGTCCCAAACAGATGTGATGCTCCAATGCCCCCATCGTCCCCCATTATTGTGCCATGAGACAACGGCAGCACCGAAACCCAGCGCGCCCACCGCTGCCACCTCCCAGCGGGGCACTGGGTGTGTCACAAGCTGTGCTGGATCTCTGCTCTATAAAGGCGACCCAGAACTCGCCCTCGGGCACACTCCTGCGAGCCAGAGGCACAGAGGTGACTGCGGGGCTGCGCTGCTCCCGGGCAGCGCTGGCTGGCGGGTGGCAGGCGAGGTGTGAGTGATGGAGGAGGCTGCTTGGTCCCCTTCCCCCTTTGCTGCCGGGGGATCGGGACGGACCCGGAGCGTGTGCTGGCACAGCTCCCCGGGCTGCGGGGGGTGGCCGGGGAGGGGATAGCAGGGCTGCCGCTAATTTTAGGAGGTGGGCAGAGCCTCATGGGAAGCAGCCGGCTGGAGGGAGGTGTCGCACTCGCACCGCGGTGCCCACGAGCACCGACAGTGAGCGCTGGGTGACCCTGGCTCTGGAGATGCTACCCTGGGCTGGCAAGGGGGCCCTGCGCTGGCAGCCCGGTTTTCTGCTCGGAGGAAGAGCCGTGCCGCCGGCGATGCCCCGGCTGCTGGAGGGGCGGTGGGTCCGGGGAAACGCACAGGGGCAAAACCCCGCATTCCCGGTGTGCATTATTATTTATCCAGGAGGCGGGTGAGCCCCGCGCTGCTCCGTGCCTCGGTTTCTCCGTGACCGTCTCGCCAGCGCTCCCCCGGCGGAGTGCGGTGGAGGCAGGAAGGCTGGCCGGGCTCGGGGATCCTCGCCTGGGAGCGCCAAGCCTTATTATTTCCCCACAACTGTCTCCTCCTCGCTCCTCGTAAAATTAGATCCAGCTGTTCACAATAGCCACTAACTTCTCTCCGGAAGATGTTCAAAGTTTACAGACGCGGAGCGGCGCGGGTGCGTGGAGGATGGGCTGCCGTTCCCATGCCAGCTCCTCGCCGCCCGCCCTTCCCCCAGAGGCAGCCAGCTCCTGCCTCCCCCCCGCCGGCTTAGGCAATTCGGGTTTAGGAAGAAGCACACCCGCACGCAGGCATGCGAGCTCCCGACCCAACCGAGCGTCGGGTTTTTATTAGCAGGAAGATCTGGGCGCTTCTCAGTCCAGGAGAGAAGGTCTGGTCCAAAACCCTGCTTTTCCCTGCCCGGCTCTGTGCCCGCGTGCTTGGCGGATGAGTTGGGCAGGGTTCTGCTTTCGTGCTTGCCAGCACCTGTGCCCAGCTGTGGCATAAGTTTGGGCTCCAGCTCTCCCATGGGGTGGCTGCTGTGTCCCCTCGCAGCCTTGCCTGGGTGGCACTGCAGAGTTGTCAGGGTCCAGCTGGGGTGTTTGGACATCAGTGTGCTGGGCAGGGGTCTAACTCACTGTGCCGGGCTCTCTGGCACTCTTGGGCCATGCTCCTCGCTGGAACTCCTTCTTTTACCAAGAATACTGCCTTCATGTATTTTTAGCAGTTTTCCTCCCCAAGGATTCCAGAGCAATTTTTCAATCTGCGGGAGCTGGAGTCTCTGTGCCCGTCTCCAGCTCTGGGCTCGGGCAGTGGTGAGAGATGCTGGGAGAAGGCGATGAGCTGCCATGGACTCGCAGCACGCTCCTGGCATGCACAAGGATTTGCTCGCTGGGACTGTCTGGGGTGGTGGCAGTAAAGTCAAAATATCCCTTTCTGGGAATAAGTCACTGATGGGGTTTGTGCAGGGCTTGTTTGTATCTGCTATCACAGCTCCTGCAGGACCTTAGCTGGGCACTGCTTTGAGCTTCTGGGCTCATTGCAGGAGGGCAGGGAAGCCTGTCCCCTCACAGGGGTGATGGTGACAGTGCTGTGTCACATTCTGTGCCAGACCCTGGCAGCCAGGGACATCTCCGTGTCTTGGCTGGGGTGGCCTGACAGCCGCCCTGCCCGGTGTCTCAGGAACCGATACACCCCCCCGGTCAGTTCTCACACGCCCCATCCCATGGGGTTTCTCGGGTTGGGAGCTGTGAATGTGGCAGTCTGTGCTAACCCTGGGCTCCAGCGGGTGCCACAGCACGGGCAGTGGGTACAGCTGCTGCCTGGGCAGGCTTGGGTTTCACGGGGGTGGAGGCGGCTGGGGGCAGGTGTGAAATTCATTGCGGCCTTCCTCCTCCTTCTCCTCCTCCTCCTCCTTGCCTGGTAGGGTCCCCTAGGAGATGTTTTCCCTGGCCCTGCTGCAATGGCACAAAATGGGGTCAACTGCACCTGGAGCTGTCCTGCGGAGGCTTTCTCCTCCTAGGAGCAGGACAGAGGCCTGGTGGGGTCCCTGGGATGCCTGCCTGTCCCCAGTGGTTGGACACTGTCCCACTGCAGGCACAGAACTGCCTGGCCCATGCCTCCTGGTGCTCCCCTAACCCCAGAGACCCTTGGCTTCCCCTTGGGACAAGCTGGGAGTCCCCGAGGACTCAAGACTCGTTGGCCACTCCAAGCTCATCTACAGGGGATGTCCAGGGGGAGACATCCTGAGATGGATGTATTTGGGCGAATTCAGCAGTCCCCAGTGGGTGCTGTGTCCAGCACTGGCTGTGCCATGAGCCACCAGCACTGGGGGTGTCACGGGACGCATGGGGGTGGCCCATCCCCAGCAGGCAACTCCAACCCTGTTGTTTCCATCCAGCTCGTTTCATAACACAGAGAGCAATTAATGCTCTAAAAGCTTTCTATTTATGCGCTGCTGGGTGAAACGCCCCGTCCTGGCTGGGCAGGGCAGCGTAATTGGGCCAGGGAGGCACGCTGGGTTACAGTGTCCGTCTGTCCTCTGCCCTCGGGTCCTGAGCCTGAAGACTCGAGCAAAACCGGCTCAGGTCCTCCAGAAGCCGAAACCCAGCTCTGCCACCCTGCCAGGACTGGGGGAAGAGGAGGGGATGGAGGGGTTGGTTTGGATGCCTGTGATTCTGCTGTTAGGAGGGAGGGAGCCCTGGGTTTGCCTCATCCCCTTCCTCCTCTCTGCCCAAATATTTTGGGAGCAAATTGCTCACATTTTCTCTTTGTTCATCCACATCCCTCTGGGATGAGGGGTCTGAGCATCCCTCGACCTCACACCGCTAAGCGAGGATCAGCCACATCTCTGCCAGGTGGAGGCTCAGGGCTTTGCTGGGAGCTAGGGAACCCTTTGGCTGTGGGGGTCCAGCTGGAGCTGGGGGGCATGGGGAGCCTGGGGCAGCCCTGGCAGTTCTTCAGACCCTGGTGGGATGCTGCCACGTGGCTTCCTGCGGTTTCCTCTCTCCGATTGCTTCCTGAGCCGCCCGCCAAGCCGGAAGGGACAGGAAGTGATAGAGGGGAGGAAATTAGCTGGGCTGTCTCACGGGGAGCTGACCTGGTACACTGGGGGCTCTGCCACCACCTGGGTCCCCAGATTGTGCCACGGGACCCTTCAGAGAGGACGTGGCCAGACAGGAGGTGCAAACCTGGGTGGGAGAGAGCAGGGTAGCCACCCTTCCCTCCACGAGCCAGGGAATCCCTCACCGCAGCCTGAGAGCTGTTTGGGAGAGGAGCGCAATGTAAACAAACCTCCTTCCACCGCCCTCCTGCCGTGCCACGTCCTGCTCGGCCTCAGTGAGCTCTGGTTGTCCCTGGGACAGCCATGTGCCAACCAGAATGGTGTTTCCCTGCGGGAATGGGGCATGGTGTTCCCAAAGGGTCCCTGGGCAAGATGCCAGGGATATGGGACTCCTGTGAAGAGCTGCAGGGTCATCCTTGGCAGAGCCAAGAGCATCCTGCTCTGAGCACTGCAGTGGACAGACAGGGCAACATCTTCTCTGGTGTGCTGTGGTCTTGCTGGTGTCCCCCAGGAGCTCCACAGCTTTTGGGTTTCCTTCGAGGAGCTCTGCAGAGCTGGTGGCTGTGTGACCATGTGGGCAGCATTCCTCCTGGCCATGTCACCAGGTGGGGAAAGGCAGGAGCAGGGACACGGCCCCCAGCCAGCACTCCCCTGACTGAAACGAGGGGCACGTTAACGAAAGCCTCTGCCTGCCTGCAAACCACTGCCTGTATCAGGGTCCCAGCTGCGCTCCCACTGAGCCGCAGTGTGCCAGGGCACGCAGGAGCTGGGGTGCCCTGGATCCTCGGCTTTGGGGTCTCGCAGAGCAGCCCCTGGCAGGGGCTGCATGCTCAGCACTAGGGAGGATGGAGACCCGTGTCCCCCTCGCCTCTGGAGTGTGGGTGCCGTCAGTCTGGTGATGGGGAGGGGGTGACAAATGGGGAGGGGGTGACAGCAGCCTCGTGTTCCCCCACAGGGCTGGTGCGGGCGGCACTGAGCCGCTGCGAGGCTGAGCTGCTCTGTGCTGATCCTGCCCAGGCTTGTCATGAACTTTTATCCTTTTGCCGTGGGGTCTGGGTGCAGGGAGGAGGGAGAAGGGCTGCATTTCCCTGGGCCCCCTGCATGGGGAGGCGGGCTGGAGCCAGGATGCAGCTGGACCCCTCTCCCTGCCTTTGCAGCGTTCTTTGCCTCCACAGTGTCCCCAGCACCTTTGCAGAGTCTTTTTGTCCCAGTGTCCCCCAGCTCATGGCTGGGGTCCCGTCCCAGGTAGGATGGGGTCCTTGGGGCTGTTCTGCCCCACACCCTGTCCATCTGGGCAGTGCCGGCTGGGGACATGCTGTGCTGCAATCCCCCTTGTGAATGCTCTCCAGTCCAGGTGGTTTGAGGAGATGCTGTCACAACAGCCACCACCCCCGTCCCAGTTTGGGTGGGATACAAGCGTTTGGGGCAGTGCAAGGGCTGCTGGGGCTGTGCCAGATGGGATGATGCTTTTGGGGCTGACCATGCTGGGAAAGAGGAATTTGCTGATTCCCAGCTCAGTGGCAAGGCACAAGGATGAGGACTGGGCACACAAGGGCATTGTGGGGGCGACGGGCACCTCTGCCCATGTCGCAGTGTCCCTGTACTCCCAGCCCCAAGTGCTCTCCCCTGTGCCACCCTGCACGTCCCTGACCCGATCCCTATCACAGCTGGTTGTGCTGGATCCAGCAGCACCTTGCTCCCGGCTTTTGACACTCACGGGGTGCCCACGGTGCTTCTCTGACTACAGACGCTGCCTCCAAAGTATTTCCTTCCCTCACTCGCCACAAAACACCCATCTCTCAGGCACCCTTTCCTCTTTGCAGCCCCCTTTGCTTTTGCAGGGATTAAAGAGGTTTCTCGTTGCTTTCGCAGGGTCCCCGGCCCCAGGCAGCTCTCCCAACAGGGTGGCTGCCTGCTCAAGCCCCAGGTTTCCCTCACGTCCCCCGCACGTGGTGCTGGGGCCAAGCTCTGGGAGCCGTGGGAACACCGTCCCGGTCTCCTGGGCAGCCTTGACCTCGCAGGGAGATAAGGGCTGCCCTGGAGCATCCGCTCCTGCCTGCTGTAGGCACCGCGTCCACTGGGGGACCTCACAAGGGTGCAGCCCCCTCCATCACCCTATAAGGCTGCGGGCTGGAGTGCGTCCCCCTCATAAATTCAAGGGGCGAGTGAGCTGGATGTGGGGACATCCACAGTGACCATCCCCACTCGTGGGTGGCGAGCATCCTCAGAGCGGGCAGGCATCCCCTGGGGATGGGGGTCAGTGGTCCTGGGATCCCCAAACCCTGCTGTGGGAGGGGTGGTCTTCCTTCCCTGCTCCCTGGGGAGCAGCTGGGAGGCAGGAGCCGGTGATATGTTTTCTGGCAGGTCCGGTCGTCTTCCCTGCCCTGAGCAGGTCTGGCCACGGTCTCCGCAGGCCGTCCAGCCGTGCCGGTTCCCTAATTGCTGCTGTTGTTGGTGTTTTGTAAGGGCAGGGTGGAGCGGCACTCGGCCGTGCCTTGCGTCAGCGCGGTGCTTGCACCCTCCCTCCAGGAAATCCAATGTCTTCGCCTGGCCAAAAGCAGGTTCGGTGGAGGAGGAGGAGGAGGAGCTGCTTCCTCGCACCTTGGCCGGAGCCCCAGCATCACCCTCCCTCCTCTCCCAGCTTCCCTGAAAAGGCTGGGCTGGGATTTCCCTGCTGGAGNGCAGGGTGTGGGGTCAGCCGTCACCCTGCCTGTGCAGGCAGTGCCTGGCACGGGGACCCAGGGCACTGGGCACGTTGCCTGCAGTGGTGCAGCCAGCCCCGTGGTTTTGCTCTCAGCCCTACAGCTTTCCCCTTGGCCCCCAAAGCATCAGCTGGGGAGGGCAGGGGGTCTGGTGAGTCCCTGTAAACTCACCCTCTGGCACCAGCTCTTGGGGCTTTCCCCTGTTAGGGTGAGCTGGTGTCAGCCCTGTGGTGCTGTGGGGCCCTGGGATGCTGCTGCGTCCTGGGCTGGCACCGGGCTCCAGGGTCCCTGACCACTGGGGTATTTTGAGACTGGGGGGCTCCTAAGCTGCCACAGTGCTGAGGGGCCTGGGGCTGCCACGGGGCTGCTGTGGGGTCTGAGACCATTGAGGTTTTTGAGTGCTGCTGGGTCTTGGGCTGCTGCAAAAGCTGAGAAGTCTCAAGTTCCCCCATGTCTGGGGGTCCTGGCCTGCCAGGGGGTCTTGGGCTGCTGTGAAGCAGCCAGGGTTCAGCACCAAGGCAGTTGCACCCCAGTGTAGGTGCCCCACTGGGACAGAGCCCTGATGCGCTTAGAGAGCTGCAGGGGGGAGTGAGGGTCCCCCTGGGGCTGTCCCCACATGCCACCCTTGCCGTCCCTGTGCGGTACCTGGTCCCGGTCTGCCCTGCCATCCCCAGTACCCTGCTGGGTTTGGACCCTGCATCCATGCCAGGGGCTGCCCCACGGAGCCCCCAGCCGCTGGCCCGTCCGGCAGCGCTGCCGCCATCCCTCCCTTGGCCGGCTGGCTCGATCCTACAATCCAGTTCTCCTTATTTGGCCACAGTGCTCAGCAAGAGGGGGAGCGGCAGCGGGGGGGACGCGGGCAGGGACGGGCGGCGGGACCGGAGGGGCTGACATCACATCGCGACGAGGGAGAGAGGGATGGGGGGGCTAAGTTTCTTTTTTTATAAAAGGAAAAAAAAAAAAAAAAGGCAGCAAGGCCTCGCAGCGCACTTGAGCCAGCGCGCTCAGCAGTTCCTTTAAAAGGAGATGTCTGTGCTGGAGACCTTTGTACACTCCCAGCCCGTCCGGGAAGCGCGGCGGCGCAGGAGACACCTCTCCGCTCCCACCGCCGGCAGCTGCCGCCAAACATGTTATTGCAAAACACTGAAACGCTGCTCTGGGAGCTGGGCGAGAGCAGGAGGAAGAGGAGGAGGATTGAAGGCTCCCCAGCATCACCCACCAGCTGGGGAGGGTCCGGGGCCTCAGCTGAGCATCCTCAGGGTGGGGGGCCTCTCCTGGTACCAGGGGAAGGGCTGCTGGATGGCTCTGGCCACCTGGTTCCCATTAGTGGGGTCTGGCTTGGAGCCGCTCAGCATCTCCCTTAAAATCCCAGCTCTGCCTTTGCCAGGCATGGTGGAGCCAGGATTTTGGGGCCTAGGGGTGGTTTTTTGGGCCAACTTGCCCAAAGAGACTGCTGTTTGGCAGTGGGTACTGGTGCAGGGTCAGGGTTCACAGGCTGTAGGGCTGCCGCCACCCTGTCCCGAGGTGTCAGCCATAAACACCATGTGCTCAAGTTCCTTGTATGGATAATACAGTAGCCAGGGCAGTTTCCTGCCCAAGCTGTATTTGGGTGGATCCTGGGTGGTCACTCATGACTTGAATTTGGGGGTACTTGTAGAAATCATGCTCTGCCCCCAAGGAAAGCCTGTTCGTGTGTCTGATGCCCTACAATGAGATGCCACTCTGGGCGCAAGTGGGAACAGGGCCAGGGCCGGGAATGCTGCCACTGCACCCCGTGCCCCCAGCAAGGGTTTCTGGGTCTGACAGGTGTCCCCCGTGTCCCAGCAGGTTGTCGCGTGTCCGTGGGGGCTCGGGGTCGGAGCCCAGAGCAGCCAGCACCATAGCGTCCAACAGCTGGAACGCCAGCGGCAGCCCCGGGGAGGGGCGGGAAGATGGCCAGGACGGCATGGACAAGAGTCTGGACAATGATGCCGAGGGTGTGTGGAGTCCAGACATCGAGCAGAGCTTCCAGGAGGCGCTGGCGATCTACCCGCCCTGCGGCCGGCGGAAAATCATCCTCTCAGACGAGGGCAAGATGTACGGTGAGTGACGGGGGCGGGAGGGAGGCACCGGGCACGGGCACCGCGCCGCCGGCCAGGACGGGGGGCGAGGGCTGAAGCGAAACCACCTGCCCCAAACCCACGCTGGGACGTCGCCCTCGAGCATCCCCCAACCCCGAAAGCAGCTGGCCCAGGTTCATCCCAGAGCGGGAGTGTGGGGAGGTGGCAGTGACCTGCGTCCCCTCCCTCTGCTCTGGCTCTCCCTCCCGCTCCCTCCCTCTCTCGGCCCTGCCGGACCGACTGGTTTGGTGAAGCCGTCGGGCAGGGAGCGGGCGCGGGCAGGGAGCAGGCACGGGACTGCGGGGCCGGGGCAGCCCCAGCCCTCCTGCTCCCCTGGGCCTCTGCATCCCTCCCCAAACCTTCCCCAACCGGACCTGGTGGCCAGAGCGCCCTGTGGCAATAGCCACCCACCCACCCTGAGCCACCTGCGCCCCAGCTCAGTTTTTGGTGACTTCATTGGTGGCAGTGGGGCTGGTCAGCCCGGCTGGGGCGATGATTTTGGAGGTGTCAGCCTTGTTTTCGGTGTCTCCCAAAACTCCCTATCCCTGCCAGTGTAGACTGCTTCCTCCTCCCCTCCACATCCCATGATGTCACCCCCAAGGGCCCGTGACCTCAAAGTCAGGAGCAGGCTGCCATATTACCCTCACTCCATGGTGATGACAGCACCAGGGCTGGCGTCTCTATCCCCAGCCTCCAAAATACACCTGCCCAGGGTGCTGCTGTCACAGCAATGTCTCACCCAGTGCCAGCAGAGGAACAACAGGGACAAGGCTTTCTGGAGAGCACCATGCCACTGTCCCCACACCCTTGACAGCTACCTGTGCCCCCCCATTTGCCAGGGCCCCCAGCCCACGGCATCGGGGGTGGTGGAGGAGCGGGGTGAGGGGGAGGTGGGGGAGCACAGGGCTTCCCAAGCGTGTGCATTTTTTGGATTTCTCCGGGAATAGCTGAAGTGCCGCCGGGAGCCTGGCCCTTCAAGCACGCCCCAACCGGTTTTTCCAGCCTTTCAGAGACATCTGGCAGCTGCTTAAAGAGACAGCAGCCTCTGCCGGCCGCCTTTCATCTCCCCCCACCTTCCCCAGCACCTCCCCACTGGGACCCCCAGGACCCCTGGCTGGCATTACCGAGCCTACCAGGGGCACTGGCAGCACAGGCAATGCCAGCATGCAGCATAATGATGTGCCAGTGCCTCTGCTCTCCTTCACCACCCCTCTTTTTGGGGGTTCCACGGGTGCCCGTGGCCGTGCCAGCCCCTGCCAAGCCGGTGCCAGCACTGCGGGGGTGGCAAAGCAGGTGGGAGCTGGAGAGCCAGGACCCAGCACGGGCACACTGGGCCTTGCTACACTCGGCTGCTGGACGGGTTATTTTTAACCCAGCCTGTCCAACTGGTTCACGTGGTGGTGTCAGGGGAGAGGAATTTGGGGAATGTGGTAATTTGGAGGAGGACGTGCCCTCTCGGGGGGAATGGCACGGTCCAGATGAATCACGGGGAAAGGGACAAGGGACAGAGCACGTGGGCACAGGGATGGCTGTGAGGGTGCAGCCTTGGGCATGGTGTGAGGCAGGATGGGTGCAGGCGATGCTGGCCCTGGGCACTGGGCCACTGAGTCCAGGAAGGCACCCACATTTCTTTCCCGTATTTTTCCCCCATGTTTCTTTCTCACGGGCAGGGTACAGGGAGGAGAGGATGAGACTGACGAGGAGGGCGTGCAAAGGGGGATGGTGAAGGTGTACCCCCAAAATGGGGGGGCTCAGCAGCGGGATCCCTCCTGCCAGCACCCTGCTGCGGGTGTCATCTCACCTGGGCTTAAAGGACACCCTTTAAGACCTGGCCCCTGCTAGGTGCTAATGAGGGAGAGCCAGCCCGGGGTGGGAGGCAGGAGGGGGTGGCAGCTGTGCTCAGCGCTTCAGGGTGCCACCAGGGTGCCATGCTGGCTGTGCAAGGGGTGCCCCCATTGTCACCCACCCACCAGCTCCTGCCTGGCGCGGGCACCCCCAAGGGGCAGCTGTCTCTGCGTGGCACCTGGCCCTGTCCGTCCCCGTGTGTGTCCCCCCTGGAGGGCCCAGTTGCTGTGGGGCTGGGAGGGGGCCAATCGGGGTGGAAGGGGGTGGGGGG
>VXAC01004013.1:48319-59348 GCA_013399225.1 Rhipidura dahli
GATGGGTTTTGAGGGGGTCTGCGGTTTGAGGCAGCGCTCTGGAGGGGGTCCCCGGTGACTGTCACCTCCGTCTGAGCCCCGGGGCTGGCAGCGCAGCGGGGCGGGGGGCGCGGCGTGGGTACCCTGGCCTGGCCACCCCCCCGTGTCCCCGAGGTCGCCCCGACATTGTCGCGGCAGCGCCACCTCCTGGCAGCGCCTCCCTCTCCGGGCCGGGGGGGAGCGAGGGGGTTTGGGGGCCGGTGCCCCTCGTGTGCCGGGGCTGACCCCAGGCTCTGCCCGCAGGTCGCAACGAGCTGATCGCCCGCTACATCAAGCTGCGAACGGGGAAGACACGGACGAGGAAGCAGGTGAGGCGTTGCTCTGCTTTTTCACCTGGGGTGGGCTCGGGGCGGGGTGGGAGGCGATGCCAGGTAAGCCCGAGGGGGAGCGGATGTCCGGCTGCATCGCCCATCCTCTGTGTCCCCTCCTCAAGCCGCTGCTGCTGCCAGCATCCTGTGCGAGGAGCTTCGCCTGTGGGCACAAAACCCCTGGGGTTTCCTGTCTCCCAGGATGCCTGGAAACTGGGGGTGTGGGGCCAAGCAGCACCCAGGCCCCCCGCCTGGCTGGGGTCACCCTGCGGGTGGCAGGAGCCCTCCAGCTCTGTGTGGGCAGTGTGTGTGTGTCTGTGTGTGTCTGCACGGGTCTCTGTTGCGCCTCCTGGATCTGGGGACTGCTCCTATCTCTGCCCCTTGCTAGGCTTTATGCCACTTGTGCCAGGTGCCACAGCAAAGGCACTCCAAACCCCGTGGGCTGAGAGCAAGGCATCCCCATCCCAGCCAGGGATCCAGGGACTGGCTGTGTAGAGCTGTGGTGCTGCTCCTGGTGGGGCTGGAGGCACCACTGAGCCCTTGCCCTGCTCTCTCTGCCCTGCCCAGTTGGGTGCTGGGGCAGGCAGGGATGCAGGCAGAGCTCAGGCAGCGATGCTGACAGGGCAGGAGCACACAGAGCTCCCTGCAAGCCCTTGCTGCCCCAAGCCTGTCTGAGGAGTGGGCTGCTGCAGCCCTCGATGGGACATGTCCCTTTGTCATGTGTCCAGTGGCTCTTCCCTCCCTCCCCTTGTGGTGACCCCCAGCTGGGAGCCAGGTCACCTGTCCCGGCAGAGCCGGTGGCCTTGGATGCTTGGGAGCATCTCCCACCACAGGGAGATGGTTTGGTTTGGGACACTTATTCTGGGACTGTCACATGCCACAAGTCCTCACAAGAGAGGGACTCTGGTCCCCAGACACTGCAGGGGTTGTTCCTCCAGGACTTATGCTGAGAGGGACCAGGGTTTGGCCACTGGTTTTGTGTTCCGACCAGTGCCAAGCAGCGCTTCATTTCTGGCTTAAACACTCAGCTGCACCCCCCCCCTCTCCATGGGGGAAGGATGCAATGCCGTGGGGGGCTTGGGAAAGGCATGGGAGAGAGCACACATGGCACTGATCCCTCTGTGCATTCATCTCCTGGACAGCCTGGTGTCTCTTCCTGGACAGCCTGGCACTGGTGGGAGCAGGTTCTTGCCAAAATCAGCCCTGTGGGTGCGTAGATGCCCACCCTTCCTGTGGGTAGCCTCATAGCCATGTTGTACCTTTCCTGCCTGGGCATCAGCCCCTTCTCTTTAGATCTTGCTCTTACAGGGGCCTGGACACAAAATCCCAACCTTCCTCACCTCTCCTACATGCACAATCAGCAGGAGCCCTGGGACAATGTGCCAGTCCCTCCTGGACCCTCAGGCCCCACTGAGCAGCCCGGGGCACCTCAAACCTGCCAGGCTGTGTCATCAGCTTGTGGTGCTCACAGGGGCTGGCAGGGCCTGTCTGTCTGTCCATGGTCAGTGGGCACCTCCTCAACTGCAGCAGCTTTACACCAAGGAGCTTCACCCCAGCTGGGGAGGGCACAAACCAACATCAACCAGCACCGGGGCCCCCTGCAGTTTTCCTTCCTCTAGCTCTTGGCAGGTGCAGGACCCCGAGCATCTCCAGGAGCAGCCAGAGCGCTCCCCCGTTCCTCCGCACTCCCTCCCCCGGGGACAGCATCCCGCCCTGCGGGGGGAACGCATCTTCACGCTCTCTGTTTTCCTTTCCGAACGGCGTGGCGGGCGCTAGGTGTCCAGCCACATACAGGTTCTAGCTCGGAAGAAGGTGCGGGAGTACCAGGTTGGCATCAAGGTACGTTGACGCCCTTGCCCAGGTGTCCGCGGCGGTGTCTCTGTGAGCATGGGCAGCCCCTCTCCTTCCTCCTCCTTTCCTCTGGTTGACGGCTCTGCTGTTCCCCCTCTCCTTCTGCTCTCTCTCTGCAGGTCTCTAGCCACTTGCAGGTTCTTGCCCGACGGAAATCTCGTGAGATTCAGTCCAAGCTGAAGGTACGCCCTGCCTCGCCTGGCCCCCACCTGCTGACGACTAATGCACTCGGCTCTGCGGTGTGCTGCTTGCTTTCCTGTTTTGCCTCTCTTTTTTTGGTGTTTTTCTTTCTTCCCCCTCACTTGGCTCCTTGGATCAGACGGTTTTTACAGGCATCATTGTGGAATTGCCCAGAGAGAAGTGCAAGGAGGGGCAGCAGGGCCCTTCTCTTTCTTCCAGGAGGGTGAACATGGGTGCCAAATCCCCTCTTTGCATCCAGGCAAGGACTCTGCCATGGGGAGATGTGGGTTTAAACCCTCCTCTGGTGATGCACGAGAGCTGCCCCCTCTTTTGGGCCATCAGGGGTTCTCCCATGAGGAGAAGGGCCCCCCAGGGCAGCCAGTGAGGCAGAGTGAGGTTCAAGGTGTGCAAAGGCCCACTGCCCTCCACAGCTGAGACCTGACCCAGCTCAGAGCAGCTGCTGGTGCAATGGGGACAGAAGCAGGGGGGCTCCAGGGGTCCCAGCCTGGTGGCTTGTGATGCACCAGAGTGTGAGTACAGCCCAGGGCTGTGAGTGGCAGCAGGTCCAGGTGGGGCCATGCTGCTGGGAACAGGGGCACAACAGTGCCAGGAGCCAAGGGAGCCAAGTGAGAAAAAAAATGGATCATTCTCTCTCTCTTTTCTGGTTGGCTTTTCTTTTCTTTCTTTCCTTCCTTCCTTCCTTCCTTCCTCCTAACTGGAGCCCAACTAACCTTTCCATAACTGTTCCCACCAAGCTTTGTGGTGGCAATGGGGAGGGTGATGATGGGAGGGCATGGGCAGGGCTGAGGGCATCACCAGAGGACCGAGCCCTGCTTGGGTTGGACCCACATGGTGCAAGGTGGGGGACAGAGAAGTCCCCACTGCTCAACCACCCACTGGGGACAGCCAGCTCCTGCGAGGTGCCTGAGTTCATCTCTGCACCATCACACCAGGGAGCATCTCCTTGGGCAGCTCCAGGGGTGATTTGCTGCCTTGCTGTGTGAGTGGGAGCCCAGAAAATCTTTCAGCTTGCTGACCTTGAAGTCCCAAAGGCATCACCAGCTCCCCCTGTCCTGGGTGCTGTGTCCATCTCCAGCACTAAGGCTGGCAGTGGAGGCCGCTGTCAGAGTTGGCAGCAAGGGGCACTGTCAGAGCTGGAGTATCTTCATCCTCCAAGCTTTAACAAACTCCAGCTCATGCTGTCTGGGAGCCCACCATGCTGTCTTTGGCCCCCAAAGCCTTTCAGCAGGGGCCCCAGTGTCCCATGAGCAGGATGCCAGGAGGGCTCCAACGGCCAGACAGGTTTGGTCTGCTAGGAGAAGCCAGGGGAGAGCACCTGAAACTATTTTGGGATGTTCCTTTGGGCTTCTATGTCTTAAACCCAGTCTCCAGCCCAAGAGGGGCAGTTACAGAAGTGAGGAGGGCAGCAGGGTCAACAACAGCAGAAGCCTTTACAAAATAAATTAAAATTAAAAAAAAAAAAAACTTTCCTTGCCACGTGGCACAGTGCAGAGCAAGGGGGAGTTGGAGGCAGGAGTGACCCCAAGGGTCCATGGCTGTGCTCTCCAGCCCCAGCCGTGCTGCCTGAAGGATTCTGGCAGGGAGCAGCCAGGGCAGAGATCCCCCTGAGCAGTAATCAGGGGATACAGAACATCCCCTCTCAAGATCAGCCCCCTGCCCTCACCCAGCACTGTCCTGTGGGATGAAAACTCACTTCCATGAGCAGTATCTGTGTTTTTGAGCTGCAGTCATGTGCGTGTTCGTGCTCCCAGCGTGTGGCTGCACGCCCGCCCTCCTGCCCTGCCCCAGGTGAAAATAAATGAAGCATTGATCCCTGGGGAAGGTTCAGAGGGAAAGCAGAGGGTGTTCACTGGGACCAGCATGAACGTGTCCTAGCGCTGCGAGTGGAGGAGCAGCCCTGCTCCGGGCAAGACCTGGGAGCCCTGGAGCTCCTGCCCAGCAGTGCTGTGAGCTCTGGAGCAGAAAGGGAAGGGAAAAACAATTGGTCTCCTGTGTCACACACTGCACAGGGGGGTTGTGCTCGGGGTCTTCCTTGAAGTGCCTGTGGGGCAGTTGGTGCCCACATTCCCAGGGCATCCCAGCAGCTCTTCCTTGGCTGCAAGCACTGGGGAGCCATGTGGAGGATGGTAAAGCCTCTGAGGAGGCTGTAGAGGATATTAAAAAGCCAAGAAGGGCACAGGCCTGGCTCACCACAGTGACCCTTTAAAAGAGTGGATGATGGGGGGATTCCTGGTGGGATTAAGCCTGGCCATCAGTGGTCCCCACGTGCATGGTGAGCAACCAGGTCAAGGGGTTCACTCCCCATGTCGGGCTGTGGTGATGAGCCAGGGTGGGGGGTACCCAGCTGTGCTGGTTTCAGCTGGGGTAGAGTTAATTCTTGTCACAGCACTTCACAGCCACCCCATGCCTGTGCTGTGGAGAAAATTAACTCTGCCCCAGCTGACACCAGCACCGACGTAGGGGGGGTGTACAGAGTACCCAAAGGCTCCCATGACACTCTAACCTTTTTTTTTTTCCCCTTTCTTTTTTGGACAGGCCATGAACTTGGTAAGTTGAGCTTGAATCTGAAATTCCTTTTGTTCCCTATTGCATTTTGCCCTCTCCAGTAGAGGGGCTAAAAACACTTCGAATCACCAAGGGGGGAGGGCCACCAGCTGCAGGAGGGGGACATTTCCCGGACCCATCAGCTTTTGCCCAGAGGATATTGGCAAGCTTCAAATGTTAATTAACATTTCAGAGGGGGTGGGGGGATACCTCTGCACCGGTTCCTTGGCTGGGCTGTGGGATTGGCTGCTGGCTTTGCAAAACCTGTCAGGCACACTCGGATTGAGGGTTACAGTGTGCCCCTGTAACCCCACTTCCCTGCTGTGCCCCCTTTCCCCCCCAGGACCAGGTCTCGAAGGATAAGGCTCTGCAGAGCATGGCTTCCATGTCCTCGGCGCAGATTGTGTCGGCCAGCGTCCTGCAGAACAAGCTCAGCCCCCCCCCTCCTCTTCCTCAGGCTGTCTTCTCTGCTGCCCCCAGGGTGAGGACATCCCCATGTTCCTCGTGCGTGGGGACACCCCAGGGTGGTGGGGACACCGTGAGCCGCACAGGGGGCAGGGGGAGATGTTCAACAATCATTCTCAGCCGTGGTGGCAATGGCAGGGGCTCCCTGCTGTTTGCAGCAGGTGAGGAGGGAAATTTTTGGAGTGGGGAGAGTCAGAAGCCGCTGACTATTCCCTGTGCTGTTTCCCCAGTTTTGGAGTGGGCCTATCCCAGGACAGCCTGGACCCTCTCAGGAGTAAGTACAGACCCCTCCACACCTGGCACCAGGCAGAACCCTGCCTTGGCAAGGGGCTGGGGCATCGTGGGCTTGGTAACCTGATGATGGTTTTTCCTTTCCAGCATTAAACCGTTTGCACAACCAGCTTACCCCATCCAGCCACCCATGCCTCCATCACTAGCCAGTAAGTCATGTCCTTACCCCCTTGGAAGGCGCCCCGTGCCCCTGCCAGGTCATATTTGTCCTCTGTCCCTTCCCATCCACTGTGCCACCCACCCATGTCTCCTCCCCAGCCCTACTGGGGGAAAAGCCTGGGTTTAAATCCAGCAAAAAGCTCCACAGGGAGCAGGACCGTGCTGCTCCCAGCTGGGTCCCCTCCAGTCCCTTTCCACCCAGTACCTCCCATGTTTCAGCCACCCCGTGCTGGGCAATACAGGAAGGTGGGGGATGCCGTGGGGACAGCAGCACTGCACGGGGGGCTCACCCCAGCTCCTGGCTGCCCCTCCACCCCCACATTACTCCCCCTGCCCCAGGTTACGAGCCCCTGGCCCCGCTCCCGCCAGCTGCCTCGGCCGTGCCGGTCTGGCAGGACCGCACCATCGCCTCCAGCAAGCTCCGGCTCCTCGAGTACTCCGCCTTCATGGAGGTGCCCCGGGATGCAGAAACGGTAACGCTCCCCTCCTCGTGCCCACCCCCAGCCTGGGATGGTGCCCATCTGTCCCCGTGCCTGGTGGCATCCTGCTCTTGCCTGACCTCTCCTGCTGCTGTCCCCACCCCGCTCCCTACAGTACAGCAAACACCTCTTCGTGCACATCGGCCAGACGAACCCCTCGTACAGCGACCCGCTGCTGGAGGCCGTGGACATCCGCCAGATCTACGACAAGTTTCCTGAGAAGAAAGGCGGCCTCAAGGAGCTCTATGAGCGTGGGCCCCAGAACTCCTTCTTCCTTGTCAAATTTTGGGTATGCTGCTGGGAGGATTAGGGTGGGGAGGGTCGTCCTCGAGCCACAGGCTCATTGTGGGTCAGGGACATCTTGGGCTGCTCTGAAAGCTGCTGTCCCTCATCCCCGTGGAGAGCTGGGTGTGGTGGTGCCTCATGGGACCCTCTCCCGCTCTCCTCTCTCCAGGCGGATCTGAACAGCACGATCCAGGACGGGCCAGGGACCTTCTACGGTGTCAGCAGCCAGTACAGCAGTGCAGAGAACATGACCATCACAGTCTCCACCAAGGTGTGCTCCTTCGGGAAGCAGGTCGTGGAGAAGGTGGAGGTGAGTTCCATGCCCCGCTGCATCGGGCAGGGCTGGGAGTTGGCCCGTGGTGGGTCCTGGGATGGAGAAAGTCCCGGAGCTGGGTGTAGGACACGTGGGTGCCTATAGCATGTTTATGGGTGGAATGGAGAGGACATTGCCATGTTGGCCACCACCACCCATGGGCCAGCTGCTCAGCCTGGCTGTCCCCTGCAGACGGAGTACGCACGGCTGGAGAACGGCCGGTTTGTCTACCGCATCCACCGGTCCCCCATGTGCGAGTACATGATCAACTTCATCCACAAACTCAAGCACCTCCCGGAGAAGTACATGATGAACAGTGTCCTGGAGAATTTCACCATCCTGCAGGTACCTCCCCTCCTTTTCCAGGGGGTATGTCCCACCAGGAGCGTGGAGCCCACACTTGCCTCAATCCTGCTGGCCCCACACGCACCTGGCTGTGCCTGAGCCCACATAACCCCTGAATTCCAGGGAGCAGATCTTGGTGGTGCAAGCAAAGGGGCTGTGCCCAAGCCTGGGCAAGTCTACCAGATAATGGGAAGCAAAATTTTCATAGTGCAGTTGAATTGGCTGTGCCTGAGTTTGACTGACTTCACCAAAATGACCCAAATAATGGGTAGCAGTTTTTGGTGGTGCAAATGCAGTGGCTGTGCCTGAGCCAGTGCAACCTTCCCCAAATAAATTTTTGGTGGTACAGTACAGGCTGTTCCTGAGCCTGTGCGACCTCCCCAAAACTGAGTAGTTAAATTGTAATTAAACTGGCAATTAATGCAATTAAATTTTCTGTGCTACTGCCCATGTGACCCCACAAATAACGGGTAGCAGATTTTCTCGTGGTGCAAAGTGGCTGTGCCTGAGCCCATGCAACCCCCCCAGGTAACAGCATCTGCCCACGGGCACAGCACTCCCCTGACACACTCTGCTCTGCTGCAGGTTGTTACGAACAGGGATACCCAGGAAACCTTGCTCTGCATTGCCTTCGTTTTCGAGGTCTCCACCAGCGAGCACGGCGCCCAGCACCATGTGTACAAGTTGGTCAAGGACTAGGAGCCCCTGGGGACAGGCAGGGGCACGAGGGGCATGCAGGGGAGGGAGAGGGCCGTGCAGAAAAGCCACTCGTGCCTTTTGCCTTGTGAGAAGTCATTTGAAGACAGGAGAAGGAGGAGGAAGAAAAACAATAGCCAAAAAAGAACTGACTTGTGATCGCAGATGTTTTCTACTTAGGAACAGTTTTCTTTTTTTTTTTTTAATAAATAAATAAAATTACAAAAAAAAAAAAAAAGAAGAAGAACAAGAAGAAGAATGGGAAAGGAAGCATAGGGAGAAAGGAAACCCACATCTGGCGCTGGAGAGGGAAAGACCGGCCCTCGGTGCTGCTGATGAAGGCCAGGACCCCACCGTGCCACCAGCAGCAGCAGCAGCAGGACGTGGCAGCAGAGAACGATTCCTCCCTCCTTTCACCCCCGCCCTCGCTCAGAAGTGGCCCTGGTCCTGAGTGGAGAGGAGCAAGCACTGATGGTCAGGAGGATGTAGCACCGTGCCAGGTCTGGCTGGCACGGCAGCGACAGCGGCGTTGGCAGCACGTGGCACAGCCCAGGGCACTGTGGGGACATGGGGACAGACGTGCAGGGCAGGAGCAGGGCAGGGCAGAATGGAGGAGGGGACACTGCCACCTCCCCAGGGATGCTCCTTCTCCATGCCCAGCGGCAGTGAAGGCATGAGGGCATCGACAATGCAAACTGTGGGGTTTTATGGCTCCTTTTCCCCCTCTTTTTTAAAAAATTAAAGTGATTTTAATACTTTTTTAAAAAGACACCATGCTTGTAATCAGGCTAATGACCCTCTGCAGTGCCCAGGTGCTCCCCTCCCACCCTGCACGGGAAGTGTCTTGTTTTGTTTAGGGAAAGGTTTGGGATGTCCCCGTCCCTGGCTGGGTTTTGTGTGGGATCCCCTGAGCTCTGTGTTTGCTTTCAAGAATTGCACTTGGGGGTGGCCCAGGCTCAGTGTCCCCACTGTGGTCACTTGCTGAGGAGTCACGAGTAGAGAGCAGTGAGGACAGATTTGCCTGATTTACTTTGCATATGTACATTTTCCTTGTTTCGGATTTTTTTTGTTGTTGTTCCTTCACCTTTTTTTGCCTTTTTTCTGCGATGACTGTTCCAGACTGCTCCGTCCGCTCGCCTGCGTCCTGTGGGAAGTGGCCAGGGAGGTGACTCGTGCAGGGAAAAACATATTGAGCATTGCAGGGCCAAGCTGTCAGTGGGCAGAGTGTGGGACAGAGAGGACAGAGACAGACAGGGGACAGAGAACAGGAGGGATGCCAGGATAAGGGACTGGGTCAGCGTGGAGGTATTTTTGTGGCTGCAGCCCAAAGCAAGCCAAGGCAGCGTGCCCAGTCCTGAGGCTGCAACTGCAAGGGCAGAGTCTGGGGAAAGCATCCCCAAGGTGCAGGAGGGTCACAGAGGGAGAGAGGTGGCAGGGAGCAGGGTGGGAGGAGGCTGGCAGGGGGACAGGGAGCCCGAGGTGGCCAGGTCTGAATGGGTTTCTCGTGTTGGCAGGGGAGTGAAGGCAGGTGGAAGGAGGGCAGGAGTGTTTTGAGGGGCACTGCGGCCCCTTAGGGAGGGGGACAGGGCAGGTTTAGGGTCAGTGCTGGCAGTGCAAGGAGCAGGAGCAGCCCCAGAGCTCAGGAAAAGTGCCTTGGCTGCCACCTTGATGCCACGTGTCCTGTAAGGCATGGGGACTTCGACCTCTTGCTGCTGGGAAAAGCCACCCATCCCTGTGGGACTGGGCAGAGCCACCCCGGCCCTGTGCCAGGCCAAGGGCTCAGTGGTGGGACTGGACTGAGGCGGCTGCTGTGAGCAGGGCAGACGGAGCAGGGGGCAAAGAGAGGGAAAAATCCAAGGCCAGGCACTGGCATACCATCCCAGAGCTATGCTGGGCCTCTCTGGCCAAGTTCTCATATGTAGCATGTTTGTTTGTTGTTTTGTAGGTTTTGGGGTTTTGTTGTTTTTTATTTTCTTCTTCTGTTTCACTCACTGATCTAAAAACTCTGGGAATGAAAACTCAAAACTCCCCCACCATATAAAACACAGGTGTGCCCCGCTCCCAGCCCCGATGGGGGATGAAGCTCTTCGTTAACTGGACCGGTTTGTGCCTCCATCCCTCCATCCCTCCCTCCCTCCCTCCTGCCTGCACCGAGCCCAGGGCTCACACTGCACCCCACGCACACAGACTGGTGCCCCCAGCAGCCCTGGCCGGGGTTTAGTCATGATCCCAGAGACACTTTCTCAACTCCCCCGCCCCCCAGCCCCTCCGTTCTCCTCCAGTGTATTTATGAATTTCACATGAAGTACTGTTTTATTTTTTTAAAGACTTTGTAAAGCTTACCAGGGTTACAATCACCATTTTTAGAGCTGCGTCAGTCCACAATGTTAAAAATCCATTTTTTTATGTATTATATTTTTTGTGTATTTTTTTTTAATCCAGCTGTGATGGGTTGTATCATATATTTGTTGTGTTTACTGTATCTGTCCAACTTCAAAGAGAGGAGACTGTGGAGCTCCGAAAAAACTACGGTCTGCTGAAAAAAAAAACCATTAAAATTATTTGTTCATGGGTTGGCTCAAGCAGTTTTGAAGTTCTTGTTTTATTCCTTGGGATTTCAACAGCCAGGACTATGAGAGCTGCTATGTCCCATGTAACCCCTTGGCTGGGGGTGACGCTTCTCCTGGGACCCCAGTTCTGGGTAGGGGGATGCCACATCCAGCTGTGTTTCGCTCTGGTTTGCATCAGTACCGCACGATTTGGTGGGGAAAACTTGGCTTGGCCACGGCAGACGCTCCCCCCGTGCTTCCCCGCAGCATCGCTGAGTTCACGAACACACGGGGCCCGCAGCGGCAGCTGCCAGAGCGCTGCTCCGTCCCACCAGCCACCACCACCCCTGCAAGCCCTGCTCGCTGTTCGACACACACACCCCGACAAACACTCAGGGGACACAGGCGACGTGTTTCACCACCGGCCGCTTTCCCCCGTCCTGCGAGCCGCGCGTACCCCGCTGTCCCTCCCGTAACCCCCACCCGCACTCAACCGCACCCCCC
>VXAC01004017.1:0-102328 GCA_013399225.1 Rhipidura dahli
ATAACTGGAAACACACAGATTTTATGCACAAGTATTGACTAGAGACATTATTAATTTTAAAAAGAAGCCAAGAAATGTAATAATAACTGGAAACACACAGATTTTTCCTTCTGCTTCATGTATAACAGTTCATCTTGAGACATAAATAATGAAATTATTTGAAAGATGAAGATGGTCCTAGGAAAAGAACTGAAAAAGTTCAGCAAAATGTCATTTTTTTTCTCAAACACGATGCTTTTTTTCTTGTGCCTGGCTATTTTCACTGAATTTTATTTCTGTTGTATTAAAGTATTTAACCCCAGAACTCCGCTGAGAAATAGCCTTTCCATTTCTGACAGGGCCTGGGGACGTACAATGGAACAGCACTTTCCTACAAACAATCATGCAACAGGCTGGAAACACAAATAACACATGTGGGAAATGGTTACACTCAGATTTTCAGCTCATTCTGCAAGAAGACTGCAATGTAACATAGTTAACCTCAGTGGATTCCTTGTTCAGGGAAGCCGCTCAGGATTCCTTGTCTCTGTAAAGCATTTTGTACCTGTGTATGAAAAAAAAGGGCAAGAGCAGAGCATTACTGTATTACTGTAGAAAATCAGAGGTTTCAGAACTGTGTGTCTTACTAAAAAGAAGCCAAAGAAAGAAGAAATTCTGATTGTTGTTGTTGTTGGTTATTTGTTTGTTTGGGGTTTTTTTAGGTTTGGTTTTGGTTTGGGGTTTTTGGGGGGTTTCTTGGTTTGATTTGTTTGAGTAGTCATTTCAATGGGTTTGGTTGTTTGGGTTTTTAAATTTTAATTTATATTTTTAAAGGATTATCACTTTATGGTTTATTCTGGCTGAGTTATATACTGAAAGTTTAATTTAGACTGTAGTCTTCAGGTCTAAAGAAGGTTTTTACTGCAATCTTGTTTCTCTGAGATTTGTTGGAATTTTAACCTCTCTATGACCTAAATTGTTGATCAAACTTCTAACAATCCTTCTTCAGGTGCAAGGAATATGCAATCACTTCAGGAATTATACAGATGATATTGTGGAAAGTTAATCTTTGCCTTCATGTAAAAATACACAGATAAATAGAAAGCCCCAGACTTCTACTGATAACTCAGCCACACGAACTGGTTAGGAGAGAGTGAAACAGGTTTTTGGCAGGAAACATAGTTCTGTCAAGATGAAACATCTTATGTAGCAGAAGGTTGTAGAATCGTAACTTTCCTCCTCCAAATTATAAGACAAATCTCAACATGATTTCAATTGCAAATATTTGTCTTCTATTTAATGTCTCTACTCTATTCCAAAGAAACAATATATGTGTTTCAGAAATCTTCAGATGATGCCACCAAACGCAGGCAAATAAATTATTGATCAAAAATCTGCTTTCATATTCAACAGGTTTGTGATTTTGGTTCAACATACATTTTTATGAGGAAAGAGCAATCCTCCTTTCCATTAAGTGGCAATTATTTATCCTTTCAGAGTTCAGTTTCCTCCTTAACTCTAATCCCTCATATTAAAACTTTAAAATTTACATAAAAGGATGTAAGTACTTTATTTAAAAGGGAAAGTTAAATATAAACTTGAGAGATACCAATATTACAGGTTTCCTATCTGCTGGCAGAAAAGGGTATGAGTGTTGAAATATTTAAGTGTGTGGCATCCTGTGTTATGGATGAGAGGATTAGAAGTATTTTCTGAACCCTCTAGAACTTATTTTCAAAGGTTTTGATGTCAGGAAACTTGTTCTATTTTAGAAAACATTATTTTCCATCATTTAAAGCATTGTTTTTCAAGTAAGACATAATTACTAAAATGTGGGGCATTTAAAATACTGGAAGATTTAGCCAAGCCATCAATAAAATATTTTTGTGTGAAAATAAGTCTTGCTCTATTCCTAAAACTACTGAAGGATGTGATCTAGACATTTACAGAGGAAGCCAGACACCTTCCATTTTGCCAGAGACAAATTTAACTACAACCTCAGAAGGTTCTGTATAATGTTGTAATTTGTAACACACATTCTTAATTTTCTCACATTCCACTGCCATATGTATGTGAAGGGAAGATGAGGAAATAAATATTGTCTGACTATGAAATAGAGAGTTGGGTCCCTTTGGATCACAGGGTTCAGATGGGCAGAAAGATCTGATCCCATCTCAAATGCTTAGGATATTTTGTTAACTATCACTGAGACTGAAAGTTATGAAACTGGTGGTATTTTTATGCTAGTAGTTATATTTATCTCCTGAATTTATAAAGAATATACAAATGTGTTATTAACATATCTTCAGACAATTAAGTTATACATCTTTTTAGAGAAATTAGAGATTTCTTAATTTCATTCATTGACTCCTGAATATTCGTGGGACTTAAGTCAGGGACACATATCAGCTGCAATCTAAGTTTCTCACGATGTTATTCTAACAGGTTCCTAAGGATGCAAAGTCAGAGCAAGTCGAGTACATATTATCTACTTTGTTTTAGAGATTGGATAAACAGCATCCCTTTTCACTGGAAACCTATAAATTCCCCTTGAGCTTTTCACAATACTTCCCATAGTGATTTTTACAAGTAAACTTGGAATGTAACCAAACCTTGAGATCTCCTCTCCTATGTTTCCTTTGTCCACACTGATAAGAGCAACAGTGATTTCAGTGATTTCTTCTGGACAACATGAGAAGCAATTAACACAGAATCAAAATTAATTATTCACTCTCTTTTTTATATTGGCTTTTTTTTGTTTGTTGGCCTCTACATTGTTGTTCACAATGCTAAAACACTTTGTAAAAAAATGCACAAATATAAATTGGTAGAATAAACTGCTAGAAGCAATGGCATCTTACTCCCAATAAGTAAAAGCCATAATGGACTGAAACTAACAACCTGATATTGACAACCTTTGTCACCAGCTGCATATGGAAGAGTGCAAAATCAAATTAATGGAAGGAGGAGAAGCTTAAATTTTTTAAAAGGATATCTTAGAATAAATAGTATTAACCCTGAATAATAGCCACTTTCAGAGAAACTGGTAAAAGAGAGCGCAGCTCAACTCAGATCTACATTGCATTGACAAGAAAAATACAGCAATAAGAGAAGAAAACTACAAAAAGAGAGTAAGTATTAGAGCTTATTAAAAAAAAAAAAAAAAAGGAAAAAATATCCCCAACAACTGCCACTTAACTTCAAAGTGCAATTTTCACTTTTAAAAAATTATTTTGAAATTCCTGGATGCAATCTGGTTGATTCTCAACCCACTGAAGTCACTGCAAGACCCTTCACTATCTTTAGTGATATAAGGGAAAGCTTACATAGAAGAGAAAATAAAAAATATCCTATTTTTAATATGGAACAATACAGTATCAAGGAACTTCTAAGTAATTCAGGTTTTGTCTTTCTGAAGGCTTTCTCTCTTTCCTCTTGTGTTCTTCCAACACTTAGCTGTAAAGCAAACTTAAATTTTTTTCCTGCATTTCTGCATTAGAATAGAATAGACTTATTCAGCTGGAAGGGACCCAAAATTATCATCTATTCCAAGTGCTTAAGCAATTCAAGGATGACCAACAGTTAAATCACATTATTAAGTTCATTGTCCAAAAGTCTGTTGAACTCTGGCAGGTATGGGGAATGAACCATCTCTCCAGGAAGCCTGTTCCAGGGTTTGGCCACCCTCTAAGTAAAAAAAATTATGCTTAATGTCAAGTCTGCACTTCCCTGATGCTGTTTTGAATACTCACACACACCCTATCAATGGGTACTGGAGAAGAAGCACCTCCCTCTTCACTTCCAGTCCTCCAGAAGCTGAAGAGAGAATGAAGACGCCCCTTAGCTTCCTTTACTTCAAACTAGACAAAGCCATGGTCCTTAGTAGCTCCTTGTGGGAGCCACCTCACCAATTTCATTGCCCTCCTCTGGACACATTCAAGTACCTTCACATCCTTCTCAAATAATGGAGCCCAGAAGCACACAGTGCTCCAGATGAGACCACAAGAGTGCTTCATACAGCAGAATAATCACCTCTTTTGACTTGAATCAGATAACATAAAATATAGTTTTAATTCTGTGGTCAAAAATTATTGTTGTTTGAAAGGGGTTTTTTGGACGCTTTTTGCTATTTCAAAACTGATATGCTTTGTTTTTACATTTGTTTACAGCACTGCATTCATCGAGATAGTAATAAACATTTGAGGAGTATTCAGAACACAAGGATTCTCATTAAAAATTCCCCTAATCTAGAAAAATTATGAGAGGGACAGTAGGCTTTTCTATAAGAATACAAGTATCTTTGTTTCTTTTGCTCAGGTTAATATATGAGGGAGTGATGGTTCCTGGGAGTAGGCTGGCAGAGTATTATTTGTGCTCCCCCTCCTTCCATGGTCTCTCTGAGTATGCCTGTGAGTGTCTGGATGAGTTTTGTCATATAACTTGACCTCAACCTTAGAAGTTAAGCACAAGCCTAAGTCTCTGAAGGCTTTTGTAGGCAGGTCCAAATGTCACTTGCCCATACCCTGACCTGGTTAGCTGTACACTGGCTGGGCAGCACAACACACATAATTGAGATCCCTGTCCAGCCAGAAAAAAAGGCCCAAGAACAGAAGAATTATTTCACTGTACTCACAGTACAGACACACGACTTTACCTAATTGCCCACTACCATCTAAATATTAAGCCTTTCATTTATCTGCACGTATGAAAAATAGGTGTCATAAAACCTGCCTAGTTCATTCACTGAGGCATTGTGAGACTGATGATCACTGAATTATAAAACTAATGTTATTTTTACAAATTACCAATATTTCTCCAGATAGGAAAGTCTGAAGGCAAATGCTTTTGGTTTTCCCCCACTGTTTTATTTTCATTCCAGCTGACTATGGTCCTGCTCTTCTAGGAACTGAAGCAGGTCCGTGAGTAGCAGCCAGTAGCTGAGAAATCAAGGATCTCAGCCTTAAAGAGAGCCAAGTCGCAGCTCTGTCTTTAAAAGAATCTGGTATTTGTTTGCAAAATCCTTTTAGATTTTGTCTCTTTTTTATCCCTTGCTATTCATTTCCTGTCGTCATCACATTGGCACTGAGGGAGCATAAAGGCCAGTATTCATTCTGCTTAGCTTAAAAACTTAATTACCACATTAAATTGAGGCAAGCTTCAGCACCTAAAGAAATAAACAGCTTGCTGGAGGTAGAAGTCTAATGCTATTGACTTCCTTAAGAGACCTGAATGCAGATGTCGTGCCTACATCCTGCAACCCAGGAAAATGTGTGTTGCTATTGCTGGTAGTAGGCTACTGATTTTGTAGTGATTTTGCAAGGCCTCAGGACTGAAACTTGTTGGCTTTCCTTTCTCTGAACTTTTTTAATCTTACCTGGAACTCTGTTTCCCCTTGGTTTAGCTGTAACTGAAATTTTCCTAATCTTGATTCGGAGTTTTCACTTATCACATGGATAACCAAAGCTTTGCTTAGGTAATAGCAAACAGTAATTTTTTTGTGTAGGAGAATTGTTCGTTGCTCTAACAAAAATATATATGAAGAAGTATTGGCCTGGTATGAAAGCAGATGCCTTGGGAAGTGGGGACACAAGATTCAGTGGCGTGCAGGCACAGGATGTTTGGAGTCAGGGTACAGGTTAATGCTGGGGACCCCATAGCTCTGAGCAAACTGCCAGTGGTCACTTAATAAAATGCAGGTCTGGAGCTCAAAATAAACAGCTCTAGTAGCAGCACAGAACAAAGAGCAAGTACCTGCTTACGTAAAATGATCCATACAGAGTAAAATCTGATTCACCATGAACTTGCAAGCAAGTGACAATAGAGAAAACTGTAAAACAATGTTAGCAGACAAAAAACATGGATTCTGGGGTAAGAAAGATGAAAATATCAACATCATAGTCCTCCTGGTGGAGAAATCAGGATGTTTATGATTCACTATACCCCAACCATATTTATAGTGATAGTAGTAATAATAAAAATAGTAATAAACTTCTGTATGTTAATATTTGGGGTTTATATTTTCTCTTTCATTTGCTGTAATAACTGTATCTGAACTAATGATAATGCCATGATTAGACAATAAAATTTCAACTATACCAGTAATAACTTCCTGGATTTTCATATAAGATGTGTTTTCACTTTTGTTCTTAAAAGGCTTTTGAGAAACAGAGTGCTCTCCAGTATTCTGGTGGGGGCAAATACATCGGAAGGTGATGGGATTCCTTTCTGTGCTACTTGGGTAAGAGATGAGAAGGGATAAGAGTGGGGACACCCTTTAACAGGTGAGGGTAACTGCCTGCCTTGCTAAGAGTACAAAATGTTTTCTTCTTAAGATCTGAAGAGCTGGCTACTATCTCTCACACGCTTAACAATGCAGCCATGTACAGCTGTGGAAAGTAAAGCAGTAGCTTAAACCCCATCGAGTCCTTAAAAGACTGCTGCAGTTATAATGCAGTGGAGAATGAGCTTCATTGACCAAATGGCAAGTTCAGTACATGATCTTTAGAAAGACAAATTCCTCAATGCTGCTTACCCATGAACCATAAAGAATTTAAATATACGCCTATGTTCTTTAGCTATTTGAGCACATTAAAATCCCCTTTTCTTGATACACACTGTTGCCTCTTTGTTATGCAGTTATGAATGCATTTTAATAGCTCAGTGTAAAGTTCATAAGAGGATCATATGCCCAAATAGTATTTTGAGTATTATTTTTAACATTTTCCATCTCATTTCATTTCTTTCCTGCTGAAACTACTAAAAGGTCTGCCAAGAACACACTGGCAAATGGAAAGTACTCAAACAATTAACATCTCATCCAATGTTTAAAGCATAATTAGGGGATTACATGTCTTCAAGAGTAATGTCCCCTTTTATTAGTCATAAATTGTTCATTTCTATGGTTTTTATTACCTCATGTCAGTATTATTTTTTAATATTTTAAAAGCACATAAATATTTCCTATTTTGATCATTCAGTGCTCAAATGTTAGTATAAAACAACCATCCATCAGACCTCCTAAAATTAATTTCTTGTCAATCACGATCAACAGCTTAGATGAATTAATACAATTATGTCTGATAGTTGGCTGGCTATTACCAGATGTTGATTTGTAAGCTATTTCACTAGAAATAAGAACAGAGTTAACAGGAGAGACATGAAGTGACTTATTTGTTAGAAAGATTCTCAGCTTCTGGGGAGAGGTGGGGAAATCTGTTTGTTTCCATAACTTGGCACCACATTCTGCCATTATACTCACACAATCTTTCATGAATTACAGAATAATTTACTGTGTTTGGTTATATGGCTCATGAAGTATTCTGTACATATGCTTTGTTGAGATTATTCTGTCTCATTGATTAGGGTAAGAAAAAAAAAATAGCAATCGCTTTCCTCCTAGGATATAAAATATAAAATATGATGATCACCCTGGACAAAAATTTAGACTTGTTTTTTTGATTACTATGATCTCATTTTTTTGGTAGGATTAAAATAAGCCAGTAAATTATTGTGTACATGAAATAACTACAACACAAAGAGTCTACTTTTTCCTCTACCCCTCGGCAAAATTTCAGTTTGCCTCGGGTGGATCCTGAGTTGCCAATCTTCATAGGAATACCCAGGGAGCCACACTGGTATATGGAAATGGACTGGTTTTGGTATACAAGTTGACCAAACCATCCTACAAAATGTAAGAAGTGCCCATTTAGTCCATGTAACAACATCACACACACCTTTATCAAAGGTATTTGCTGGGATTGAAATAAGTGATACAAGTTCCTGGGCTTGTGTGTTTTTAGTGCCACAGGAACGATGGACTTATATATTTTACTCAGCTTCAAATTCAGAAGTCACTATTTAGATAAAAATTTGCTTTTATCAAGGTCTTCACCAACTGAAATCTGTGTTTTCAAGGTAACAAGCAGAGAAGAAAAGCAAAAAGTTATAAGGAGGAATGCAGTGAAAAAAGTAGACAAAGTCTAATGTCAGTAGCATAAGCAGGGAAATAAACACTAAAGACTAACAATAGCTCTTTCTATTTTGAGTTCCTTTTTTTGACCTGTAACTTTTAGTACTGAAACTTTATTTACCTCCCTGGAGTGAAGACTGAGGAACAGCTGTTCCTACAGAGGCAAATAATTTTCGAGTCCATATTTATCTGTGCTTCAGATCATAATCCCCAAATCATCCCCATTACACAGACAATTTAATTCCTGGTCTCTCTCTTAGAATAAAACAATTTGTTTTCCTTCAGGATGAAACCTAGAGTTTTTTCCTTGTTTTGGGAAAAAACAAGGAAAAGGAAAAAATGGGGGAAAAATGGGAAAGGACTTTTCCACATACTCTATCTGGAAAGTAGAAGGGAGTTTTGCACCTCTGCTCTATCCGTCACCCTACATCACCAAGACCTTAGCAGGTCTTTCAGCACCCCCAGGTATCCTCATATCATTCTCTAAAACATGAAACACGTGCTCTGCTTCATTAGAGAACATGATTCTTGGGACCCCTGGCATCATTTCAGATATTTAAAAGCAGAAAACAAAAAGAAAACAAAACAAGACAAAAAAAGAAAATGGTTGCTTCATCTCTGGGTTTTGCTATGTGGCCTCAGCACAGGAAAATAGAGTCTGTATTATAGGGGCCTGTCAGTGAGCAGTGTGGATGCAAACTGGTCTGACCTTTTTGGCATGGGATCCAGAGACAGTTCTCCAAGTGGATACCTTTCATAGTGTAGATCTACTAAAAAGTTCTCAGAGAAAAGACAGACTCGCAAAATGTGATGAATGGGAAGGAACTGACAGAGGTCATTGAGCCCAATAACCAGCCCTGCAGATGACCATTCCCAAGAATAACACCCAAGAGTGTTGTTCAAAAGCTTCTTGACCTCTGTCAGGCTGGTCCTGTGGCCACTTCCCTGGGTAGCTGTTCCAGTGCCCAACCACCCTGTGGCTGACAAACCTTTTCCTGACCCAGCTTCAGGCCACTCCTCCAGGTTCTGTCACTGGTCACCACAGAGAAGAGATCAGTGCCTGCCCCTTCTCTTCCCCTTATGAGGAAGTTGTAACTGCAATGAGGTCTGCCCTCAGTCTCCTCTTGTCCAGGCTGAGCAGACCAAGTGACCTCAGCTGTTCTTCATTCAGCTTCTCCTCAAGACCCTTCATCATCTTCGTTGCCCTCCTTTGGATGCTCTCTTATAGGTCAATGTCTTCCTTATATTGTGGTACCCAAAAAAGCATACAGTATTCAAGGTGAGGCCACACCAGTGCAGAGCAGAGCAGACAGTGCTCTCCTTCCATTTCTTTCTCTTTACCAAGACCTTTTTTTTACAGAGAACTAAAGAAACATGGAGGCTTTTATAAAAGACTACATAAGGTTTTCACCACCAACTTTAATTCATGCAATGGAAAAAATCCCAACAGTCAATGCCACCTAATTTGGCTGGTTTAATCTTTTGTCTACATTCAAATAAGTTGACAAATCTGTGCTATAAGAAAGAACATGCATCTGGTTTATATGGAAATAAGTTTGCCTAGAAGATCTTGGAAATTTTATTCATACAGTCTTTCCTAGCCTCAAAAAACCCCCAAGACCTTTAACAGCAGTCAACTTTCTCCAATTAAACAGGGTTTAAAGGAAAATGTAATCTGTAGAAAATTTCTTTTTTAATGATGACAAAGCTCTGTCATAATAATAAAACAAAATAACATAAATAGAATTTAGGTCATAAAAGGAATAAAAAAATTAAAAAGAATTTAGGTCATTCTTTTATGTTCTGCTATTAATAAAACTTTTTAAAATATATGAGAAATATTTAAATGTATTATCACTGAAAACAGGAGGATATGAGTGACCATAAAAAAAAAAGTGATGAAGGACAAAAAGTATAATATTAAAAATATTTTAAAATATTTTTAAAATATATCAACCCTTTAAATAAGTATATCCATCTAAGAAGAACTTCCTGATTCTCAGTTGTTTCTCATAGCCTGTTAGGAACTGAGATGCAGCTCTTCTTCTCAGTAGGACTGATACAGATGGAGATGAAGGATTGAGGAATTCCACTGTCTGTTCTATGGACAAAGTCTCCTCAGTAAGGAGCCAAGAGAAGAAAATAGAAAAATCTTGTGGTGCAAAATATTTCCCCCTGCAAGAGTACCTTGCAGTACATCCAACTTAGTGCCTGCCATTTAATGATTTTTCTGTTCAGTAAATGTGCATGTCACTAAGATAGTGACATTCTAAAATTCAAATACCTAAAAACTAGAAATTTAAGTCTAAATACATTTATATAAGCTCCATGTAATAGGCAATCTAAAGGGCAATTCAGCTTAAATTAAAAGAGGTATAAAAACAACCTTTGCTTATTTCTCCCCTCTCACTACACAAGAAACCCAAGGAGATTAGCTCAGATTTCAATGCTTAGATATTTGGAAGATAGAAATCCCACTCTAAATTACAAGCCACTACGGCCACATTCTGACTTTCATCTATGGGCTAATTCAATGCCTATCCCCTGCTTCAAGTGTATGCAAGATTTCTCTAGTAGAATTACAAGTCCTTCCACTCTTTCTTTAAATCACAATCTGTGAGAGATAAAGGCCTAGGAGGCACAGATCAGTCTCATAGCTACATGGCTGCTGCTACTTAGAATTCTAGCAATGCTATATAGTCATAAACTTAGTTTTACAGGTTAGCTAAGCCAGGTTTAAGGCTATTTTGCATTTCCAGAGTGGAACAAAGCATCTAGAAGGTACCACTATGTCTGGTTGTCAGACGGCAGGTGTAATAAACTACAGGACTGGTAGTGGTAACTCATGTGGTTCATTCTCCAGCTTCCCTCTCTAATATTGCCATGTCTAACAAAAGTTATTTCAGTCCTTAATTCTAATTCATTCTGGGGGTTTGTTGGTCTGGGGTTTTTGGTTTTGTTTTTTTACATAATTCAAGTATGTTTTAGCTAAATTGCACTTCATCGGATAGCTAGAAATATGATCTTTCTGAGCAGAAGTGCCACGAATTTTCTAGTACTGGAGTGTTTATTGCTGTTAGCTACATGATGCCAAATCAATTACACGTGAAAGTCAATTAATTAGATTGCAATATTGTAACAAAATATACATACAAAGAACCATAGACTACATTTAGTATCAAGGTACAAATCTTTATCAGAACTACTGTGACTGTATTGATAAGAGTTTGGACAAGGAAGTATCATGAGTGCATTAGAAGCCTTTGAAAAATGAATCTTTTTCACAGCCTCTTGCTTGGCAAAGTTGATTTGTTTAAGTGCTAAAGGAACACGACTATGATAAAGCTGCAGACTGATATAGCTAGTATATGAAAGCATTTTCCCCTTCTCAAAGCAAAATGATAAAACATGTATTAGCTTTCAGCCCAACCAAAACCAAGGCATCCAATAAAGAAAAGAGGCCTATTGACAAACACATTTCATAAAGAAAGTATTTGAACTAGCAGCCTCCTGGGAAATACCACTACAAATTATTCAGCCATCTAACTGAACCTATGTTGAACCATTTTCCTTTTCCTTCCCTTTGAAGGGTTTTGCAGAAGCTCAAGAAAAAGTCAAAACTTCCGTGCTCCTGAATAATGAATGAAGACTGTTCCTCACTCCAGTAAACACTGCATTTTTGTAAAGAAAGAGAACAGCTGGTGCATGAAATCAAGCTTTTGAAATCACACATTTCAGGAAAAATTCTCTCAAGATACAACTTTTGATAAACTTCAGTCTACAATCCTTTTCTGCATGAATATGAAACCTATTAAATGGTAAAGGCAGGAATATTGGGTTTGTGTGTGTGAGGTGTGTTCACCCTAGCAGAAAGGCTGCTTATTCCTCTGAGCTCCCACAGCCTTTTGGAATAAAAGTGATTTGTGCATCAGTGGTTTTCTGTGGCCTCCCAGACCATGTCAAACAGCCTATGACATGCTCTTCATTCAGTATATGGGAAATATTGCTTTGCTACCTGGTGCCAGGAAGGGATTGTAGCCGGGGGAGGGGAATATGGGGCATAAAGATGCTGATAGTAAATGTACATTCCGGAGAGTAGTTAATGGTCAAGAAAATCAGGGGTTCACTGAGGCAAGACAGAGGGGAATGTCCAGCTTGTTCTTTTGATTGATGGTCAGCAGAATGCCAAGGATCAAGAGAAAATAAGCACAAAAAGATATTTCAGCAGGGAAAACAAGGCATTAATAGTGAATATCATGCCTGACACTGATGATGATTTACAGTCTGGCTTGCAGACAAAACCACTAATCTGGTACTCCTAATAACACGAGAGGCATGGAAAAGTCCAAGGCCTTTTTCAAAAATGATAGAGTACACAACATCCACAAAGTTTCTTTTGGAGGTTTGTTTCCCTATCATAAGCTCCTGTAAACATTCAATTTGCATCAACCCAGAAAAAATTCTAAGGTGCCAGTTTAAGACTGAAACTGAAAATATTTCTGGTCAAGAAATACAGTTCTAGCTTCTTGCGTGAGGCAGAGTAAATCTAACTTCGTGATGTGAAGTAATTGGGTATGAGGCACTTACACCTGTGGAAAAACATTTATGTGACAGGTTTATGTTCTGACAGTAAATATATGACAAAACCTGTTTTTTTCAGGGAGCACATGGTTTACACATGATAATTTATTTTTCTGAAATAAATGAGCTTTAATATATTTATTTTTTTCTTAACTGTGATAAAATGAGCACTATGAAATATCTTGTTCATCACCTCAGTTCTTCCTTTGCCCAAGGAGGTTTGAATACCATTCTCTCAGCTTGAAAATATCCCAACTGTCAGGTAAGAGAGTCATTCTATTATATGTTATCTCAATCTGTGTTTAAGCAATTTATAAAAGTTACTCCAGGCAGAGAGATTGAGGGAGACATTTGAAAATACTTGATGATTAGGCAATTCACCTGCAAGGTTATTTATGCTGTTTCAGTCCCCACTCTGAATTAGACAAAGGTGTGAACTGTAAGGCTACAAGACATTCTTAGGACACTTATTTCAACCTTTCCTGTTGACATTGCTCCACTTCAGATAAAATGCTCAAAATGTGATTGAGATGGAAAACAAGATTAGCTCTCCAGTCCTCTAGCTAGGACACTTGCTCAGGAGATGGGAACACATGACCTCCTCTCTCCAGTAAATATTTAACTGAGTATATGCAATGGAACCGTGTCAACAGGAGACATTGCAAGAGCCCTTTTATGTTAGTTTAAGTTAAGGGCAAGCATTTATTGAAACAATTCATGGGGATTGGTGATCTGAATCTAGGTTTTTCACATCCTGTATTTTACTGCTTGAGTCCCTGAGAATATGAGAACTTCCTCTCCTTCTAGGAACTCGAGAATACAATTTTTCTTGTATATAATATAAATAGCTGCTATTTTTTCATGGGTTTATTAATCAGTAGCACTATTGCTTCTTCCACTGTTACCACAAAATAACATCCGCAATGGAAATGTGTTGAATTTGTATTTGCAACCCCTGATTACCTAGAACAGAGTAGAACTGTATAGTCATTAAAAAGATGATGGAACCATTAGTTTGTTGAACTAAACCCAAATTATTACACTGATTTTTAAGAGAATATTTACAGATATCACATTGCAGGAGAAGCACCTGATACTCTGGAGTGCAGGGCTTCTTTTTCAGAGAGAATTCAACAGGCTGCAGAAACAGTCTAAGAGGAGCCTCATAAAATTTAATAAAAGTAAATGCAGGATCCTCTGTCTGGAAAGGCAGAACACTGTCCATTTGCCCAGCTAGAAAGCAGCTTCAAATAAAACCACTTGGTAGTCCTGGTGAACAGCCAGTTGAACACAAGCCATCAGAGTGCCCTGCTGCAGAGAGAGTTTCAGTACCGTGTCTAGTTTTGGGATCCCAGTTTTAGGAAACGCCTGGACATATTGGTGTGGATGGGGACACCTAGGTAATCAGGATTGGATTGTAGAAGGACAGAGAGAACTGGGCCTGTTCAGCCTGGAGAAGATCAAGGTCACTAGAGACCTTGTCTGTCTGCAACTACCACATGAGTGTATGGAGAGAAGATGAAGACAGATTCTTCTCAGAAGCTCACAGCAACAGAAAAGGAAGAAATAAACAGAGGCTGGAACAAGAGAAAATTTAATAAAGAGCAAAGAATTTTTTAATTCACAGAAAGAATTTTTAAACAAGTAGTCTGTAGAAATTTTGGCATATCTGTCACTGGAGGTATTTAGAACTTGATTGTACATGGTCCAGAACAACCTGGTCTAAGTAGGTCCAGCTTTTAGGAGAAGGGTGGACCTGCTGACTTTCAGCCAACCTTTTTTGATTTAGCATGACAAATATGTGTACGTGTGTTTAAGAGAAATAAAAATTTGTGATTTATCACCAGTTCGCTGAAATGCACAATTTTCAAGCCATGGTGTGATAACTTTGTTTCACTATCAAATATTAATTAAAAAATACATCATCTCTACTTTCAGATGTGCACAAATAGATATGCATATGCATACAAGCACACAAGTATATGTACATATAAAAATTTCAGAAGAAAACAAATCCCTCAAACTCTGTAGTAAATTTAAACTCTATTGATTTATTTGGTATTTATGTGAATAATTTTCTCTTTGGCTTTTATATCAGAGAAAAAAATGTGTTTATATTGGCAATACTTCTTTCTATGTGAGCTACATATACTGCTTCTGAAAATGAGAGAGTCCTTAAAAGGACACATTTGAAAACCTTTTCATCTTATGTGTATAGTTTCAAAGGTGAGTGCATTGCATTCTATCATAACCTTTCACGCAGGTATTTTATATTAAGACATATCACTTGTTCTGTATTTGGAGAATGTCACAGATTTGCAATCGCCCTCTTTTTCATTCCTTTTTGCAGTTCTGTATCCAGGAGAGGCCACAGCATTTAAAATATGGCAGTGGTCTTTTCCCCTTGGATTTCCCTTTTTCAGTCCGGCATGAAACTTTTCTGTCTTGCATTATGGTTCAGTGATCATTCCTGCTGCTTGAAGAAGCACATAGTATGTTATTATAGTCTGTTACTTATATTCACTTCCAGACCTTTGGATTTAAATGGCTTTGAATCTTGGTGTATTAGACTTTGTTATATTGTTTCAATTCAGAGATAAAATGAGCAACAAGAGAGAGGAATTTTGGAGCTAGAGATGTATCAAGAGTTAAACTGAGTGTGGCAGTGTTTTCATTTGTATTATAATTTTCAGAAGCTACTTTTGACTGAGGGATGAAACAATCAGCTAGCAGATTTGCCTCAAAAGTATCTTTGAAATCCTTCACACAAAGTTGTCTTAAAATTCTTCTACATAGAATACACGTCTAACTCACCCAGCTACAGCAGTTTCCACGAGTTTTCACTAGAAGAACATAAAAATATCTCATAGGCTTAGATCCATGGCCCATTCAGGTTTCTATTCTGTCTCCAGGACTGGCAGAATATCCTGCTACCTGGGAAATGTAGGTAAACTTGGTAGCAGATCACCTTCTTGGGAGAAGCAAACCAGGAAGGAGGGAGGGGTAGAAAGGCTGGGCTAAAACATGGACCAGAACAGTTTGAAAATTCTGAGTTCAAATGGCCACTGTAACTGCATCCCACGAATCCCACCTTTATACTGCAGAGAATTCAAGGTAGATATTACAGCTTCTCTCACCCCTTTCAATAAAAAGAAGACCCAAGGAAGCATGCCTACAAGAGGCATGTGTAGCATGTTCTGACCACGTCCGCACCACGAGCGGTGAGCAGACTAGGTCTTTGGAACAGTCAAAGCTGTGGAGCTGCTGGTCAGCCTAGATGGTGCATGTGATTACCCAGAATTTCCAGCTTGTTAAAAGGTGTTATTCTGCTATCAGATGTAAAGGTGATTTTGCAGTTCATTTAGGCAGGAGGATGCTTAGCTAAGCCAAGCAGAATGGTTGTTAGGAGCAGCTCTCTGAGAGTAGGTCTGGTGTGTGGCTGCTGCCTTCTGAGGGGCTGTATGGGGCCTGTGCACAGCATAAAAAATGTGGAAACAGGGAGAGGCACCTGTGAAATCTTACTTTTTTCACACCTGGACTTGAGGCCCAGAGTCTCAGTGAGTCAGTCATTCCATGTCAGTCCCTGAAAAGAAGCAGCAAATATATCTGACAACAAGAGGAAATGCTGCAGTTTTGCACTTATTTTACCAAAAAGATTTATATTCAAATGTAATACAACCTATTCATCTGCCCAGTATGGAAATCTCAACCCTTCTGCACATGCACATGCAAAATTAGGGGAAGAACAGAAGACATAGTTTTTTCCAAATAAAGCCACAATGTATGATCTAAAAATGAGACTTCAGTAAGGTAAATACCCTTCAGTTTCTTTGTGATCTGTTTAATTATTCTGAAATTTCATGTCGTTCATGCACATAAAGGGCATATATATATACACATATCATATATGCATCAAACATATACACAAACACAAACATTCAGGAAGATGTGCCTAACCTCCTGTTCTGAGTGGTGTGAATATGCATTTTCTCTTTTGTAAAGTCCGTAGCTAAAAAAAAAAAAAAAAAAAGAAATTACTACTGTGTATTTCAACCAACAAGTAGGAAGAAAATGGAGAAAAAATAATAGCAGTTATCCAGGTTTTTTTTTACTATAGCAAATCTTATTCTTCTTTTCTCAGTAGCCAGTTACCTGAGGTTACCAGATTTTGAAACTTGCTGCTTCACAAGCCTTTGCTCTTTCTGAAGAACCTTCTTGAAAAAGTTGTCAGTGAAAGCTGCAAAAAGTGACATCATCTTGAAATAATATCTGGAGTATATTTTTGAGGTTAAACTTATTTCATTTACAATTTTCCATGTAGCATAGACATAAGCATGAGATTCATCTGACATGGAGAACATATTGAAATTATAGAGAGGACACATTCACATTTCTCCTTTGTTACAACTTCCCCTTAGAAAGTTTCAGAATTTTCAAAACTCAGAACATGAATCCAAAAAGTAAGTTTCTCAGGAGCAAAATTCTGCAGAGATGCATTAAGTAATTCTGAGAAAGTTGAGAAACTAGTTGAGATACCTTGCAGTGTAATTCAGTCAAATTAAGTAAGCCCAGATAAAAACACCTCTATTGAAAAGCCTAACAAGGAGAAAAAAATCTCAATCATTTTTAGTGGCACAAGAAGTTCTTTGAGCACCAGAACTCATGAAAGCTGATTTTCTGTGGTTTTGTTTCTTATGGTTGACTGCAAGCTTTGATTGAAACTTCATGGGGAAATGTGCTCTTCCATGTGGCTTCTTTGGTATTCAGTAACAGGGAGCAGAAAGCAGCAACCCACAGTCATCAACACATCTCATATCTTTTTTTCAACTTTTTTAGCTCTGTATTACTTAAAGAAACATCTTCATCTGAGACACCACTCCCTTATGTACAGTTTGACTGAAATCTGTTACGATTTGCTTGGTTTGAGGAGGAAAGAACAGAATGAGACAGATCAAGAGAATAAAAAATAAGGAGAGTAAGTATGATCTTGTAAACCTTGCTTTCTTAGGAAAATAGAACAAAATCTTCAATAACAGAATGAAAGTATTCCATAGCCATAGTCAAATCTGGCCTCAAATCACAGTTTTTCTGTGCTAGCATATAATGCTGTCCAGTCCGGATCTCATCCCCAGTCACCTAAAGAAATCTTCAGGGACAGAGAACAAATTAAAAACTTACTTTGAGAAGCATTTTTAAAACAAGGACCATAGATTTCAAAGATGTAAACCAGTGTGGATTCTTGGACAAGATATTTCTAATAGCCATTTATACAGAAAAAAATCATGAAGCAAAACAGACACTTTGTACCTTGAGAAATTGCCAAAGGGAGGAAAGACCTGACATAGAAACCACAAAATCTCAGAGTCACTGTAATATCACTAAGACAATCTCTTCTGAAATGATACTTTGTCACAGTACAGATGCACATAAGGATCAATACTTGTACAAACAGTTTTTATACTGTTCATTGATCCTCAAGTGCATTTACAATACTCTCATGGGCCTACCAAGAACTTCAAGGGTTGCCACTATTTGAAAATATGTTATTTCAAACAGACACAGCATTTTACCTTACATGTCAGACTGATGACTGATGATAACATACTGGGAACAGGGATGAATACAATGCTGCCTTAAGAAGAAATAATTTGCAAAATAGTGCTATAAAATTGTGGACTATGACATATCAAAACTTCATGGGCTTTCGGTCTCCATACTATTCTTACTTATTTCCATTGCAATGCAAAATAGAAATGGCACTAAATAGAGTTTTAGTCAAGAAAGCTATCCAAGAACCAAATATGTATATAGGAAAGGATACAATTATCATCATTTTGATAATGATATCAAAGTCCTGTCTGCCTACTTCTAATACTTTTTGAGACTTAATTAATCCATTTTGAGATCCTTTCTTAATCCTTTACCAGGGTGTTAATTTACCATTACCAATTATTTTAATATATGTTTTTCAAAATCCAACATAATGCAGGAGTGTGCATGTGTACTGAGAGCATACATGTGCTACATAGGCTAGTTGACCCTGATCCCTCACAATAAGGACAATGAATGAAGTTTTATTTCTTATGAGTATCCTTACTTGCATGGCTTATTTGTTAACCACGGGAGGTGGGCATTTAATCTGTCAAACATTTGTAAAACACCAAAAGCAGTGCAACCTTTGACCTGGGTCACTAAAAATGCACCAATTTCTTGTGATTTTTCTGTTCGCCCAGCCTGGTTCATATATTTGTCCCATGCCTTATGAAGCATGCAGACAGGGTACGATCTTTGACATTCAGCCACCTGTGTCCCATACTTTTTGTGTGAAAGAAATAAATGACAGGCACGGAGATTAAAAACAGGCCTCCCTTTCTCCTTCTGTCTCTTTTTTTTGGTATCGTTTTCTTTCCTACTTCTTTTTCTTAGTTCAGGTGTTTTGCCAGATGACCAACAAGAACTATCCGTGCTTTAAGTTATAAAAGTTTCTTTCTACTGAATACCACTGAAGTTTTGCTAGGTATATGTTGCATAACTTTAAAATACTAACTATATTTTGTGCAAAAAAAATGAGATTATATCATTCTCTCAATAAAATAGACAGCAAAGGCATCATTGGCCTCAGTATGAATGATGAAAGATATGTGCCACTGCTTTTTCACAGTACATTAAAGACAAGAGAATTTTTCATCTCTTTTTTTCATCATCAACCATATTTCTATTTCTCTCCTACCCTTAATACAAGAGTCTGCTCACTATTTTCTACATTAATACAGGAACATTAATAATTTTAGTCATACCTTGGATCAAAACAAGTTTCTAAGTGGGGAAAAAAAATGCTAAATGTATCATTTTACCTTGGTAGCATTTACTTATGCCTATTACCATTAAGTGATGTGAAGTCAATTGAAGTAAGAATGATCTTGCTTAGCTTCAGGTGTTTCAGAGTTTTCCATCTTGGCCAAGATAGTCCTTCTGGTTCCACCCACACGAGTGAAGGGAGGCAGGATCATCTTTTTCTCAGATGAAACATTGAGTGAAGATGAGCCTGCTTTCAGTGGGACAGGGAAATTAATTTGGACTTCTTCAGGCATAAGTATCTAGTGTCATTACAGACACTTCTGGATATGCTTTTGGGCTACCATCTGCTCTTCTAGAAGGGCAGAGATATTTCTCTTTCCCATATTTTTGTTGGTCAAGTGTGGATATTTTGATAACATCAGTACTGTGTCTCAAATGAAACAAGCTTACATTTAGAAAAGTCAACATTTTTTCTAGCAGTAATCCATTGAAATTAATTGTACCCACACTCTTCCAATACCACAATTCATTTCAGTGGGAACACTTGTAGGTTATATAGAATATTTCTTTAGCGCATCCTCCATGAACAGGGTAGACTCCAGGAGCTCTTATTAGTTTAGACTAACACTAAGTCAGTGGAACTCTGTTAACTGCAATATTTTAGAGGTTTAAGTAAAAGCGAAAGCTGAGCCTCATTTAGTCAACATAGTAGCTGAATATCACTCAACTTATTCTCCTTATTCTATTGCTTGTTGACATCATTCATTAAATGAACACAGTCAAGTTAATGCAGAACTAAATTTTAATAATGAAATTTCTCTGTTCCTTGTATACAGAAGTTACTTGTCCTGTTACTTGTATACAGAAGTAACAAACATTTTAATTAATCATTTTAAAGATAATCCTCTTTAAATAATTAGTTACTATTCAGCTTATTCTGGTCTATAGTTTAGATTTCAATAGATGTCCAAAATTAAGATGCAAACTACATCCAAAAAAGTCATATACAAGAGAATACTGTCATTCCCTGCATACAATTTGATGTAACCAGAAATGAAAAGAGGATATAAATATAAAAAATCAATAATAGCATGGTTTCATAATTAATGATTTTGTACTTCCTTTACTGTGGAGTAAGGAGATAAGAAGCCAAAGATCTAGCCACAGCTGCAAGAGTAACTTAAATGAAGTGGTTTGTAAAACTGACAGGGAGCCATTAAAAATTAAACAGCAGTATCTCCTCATACTGCTTCTGCCAGATGGGTTCAATCCTTCCATTCTTCAACTTCTGGTCAGATAGTTGAGCCAAAATTAAAAAATATACCAGATGCACTTTTTTGGACTCTGTCCCATTTAATGCTCTAATCAAGGTTGGGTTAAGGATGAGGGAGAATAAGTCAGATATACAGTGGCTTGTACCCTTTTTCAAGATAAAATAATCAAAAATCTTTGTTTAAGAAATTAAAAATAAAGCATTCAAGCAGAACACAGGAAGCAGAAAAACTATTCACAGCAAGCATATAGAAAAAAATTGCATATTTCAGCAGAAGACTAGATAAGGAGGTAGGAAAGAGGAAATATCCAGGCATGATCTGGCAGTAGCAAGGAATAACTAACAAGTTCTATTATATGCCAGAGAAGTAGAAATGTATAGGCCACTATACCCATGCTGGTACTGATTTCTGTAGATGGAGATAGACTTTACCAGTAATGACAGAACAAGGAGCAGTGCTTCTTGTTGAAAGAAGGTAGGTTTATATTGGACATAAGGAAGAAATATTTTATGATGAGAGCGCTAAGAGGTTGGAACAACTTGCAAGGTGTGGGTGTACCAGCACTGGAAGTTTTCAAGACTGGGTTGAATGGCGGTTTAAGCAACCTGATCTAGTGAAAGGTATCCCTGTCCTTAGCAGCTGGATAGGTCTAGATGGTCTTTAAAGATCCCTTACAACCCAAGTCATGCTATGATTCCATGAAGAGTGAGACATGCCTTCTTAAATAAAATGTATCTCAATTAATGTAAAGTTAGCTATCCATTTTCCAAAATACTGGTGAACTTGAATTATGTGTCTTTCCAACAATGCAGGTGCTGTAAAATTCCCTGGACAATATGGATCAGAAACAACTCAGCTTGAGTCTGGCCAGACTTACAGACTCCAGTTCAGTGTTTGCTATGCGAAATCCAAGGAGGTTTCTGAAAATAAATTCAGCAAATTCTCTTATTTTTGTTTTAAGTGGAGTTTTACTCTTTCAGGTGTGATTGTTTTATACTGCTTTGAGGAGACTGAAATTGTAATTAAAGAAACAAAAAAAGTTAAAGACAGGATTTTTGCATGATGCATTATGTTTTCATATAAGTCACAGCATATGCTTTCAGGGTAAGAGATGAAAATATTCAAAGGTGTATTTCCAATTGCTTTCTTCATCTAATTCATGAAAAAAATAATATTACTACTGAGAAGCAAATCCCCCATTAAAATATACTTTATAGAATAGAAGTGGAAAGGGGGAATGATTCCTTATTTTTACTTTTTCTTCCCTTAATTTCTTAAGATTTCTGAAAAAGCATATCTGATTTTGACTACTTATTACTGGAAGAGAATAAGAACAAGCTCAGAATCCTCTGCAAATTTGACCACACAGTCTCATTCCATTTATTGCTGAGAATACCAAAATCCTTTGACTTCTTTTCGAAGCTACTAAAAATTACAAAACGACAGACTATTTTTGAAATATGAATCTGTTGTCAATGATCTCTGTTAAAAATATTCTAGATTATGCCAGTGAAGTTACAAGCTAAGAGAGTATTCAGTCAACTTTCACAGCATGGAGTTAGGCCAATCTTAAATGGTTGGGAAATCTCAAGACACATCTTTTTCAAATAAGCCTGAATTTCTTTTTTGCTGCTCTAATTCTATGTGTCATCTGAAAGTCAATCATTTTTGCAGGAGTCATTAAATGATTTTTCATGGGTTTTTGTACTTCCTGCATTACCAAAGTAAAAACATTTCTCCTTTTTTCTGTCTCATTTTGTAGTATACCCTGAATGACAGGTGCTTAAATTGGAAAAGACATTTCATAGCCTGTAGTGAGAAATACAGTAGCCCTTTGTTCCTGTGGGAACTCATCTTAAACTTTGGGATAACCACCTTTTACTCCACAGCATATCTCTTTTAAGACAGTTTCTTTGTGTCATAGCCCTCTTCTTAAAACCGTAGCCCCAAGCCATCAAACTCTTTGAAGAGAAAATAGACTTTGCATTCGACTCATCGTGATGAAGAAAGTTGAGCCATACCACAGAAGGCAGGTTTGATGTGGTCGTGAGAATTCAACGTGGCGACACAATGTCCTATTACAATCTGGAGATGTAGCAAATGTTTCAGTATGCTCATCAGTTTTGCAACAACATAATATATTTCTGTTTTGTTGAATAAAATGGACATTTATTTTAAAGCCAAATACTTCAGAAATAAGTCACCAGGATTTCAAGTTGAATTAGTGTAGTTATGAAAGATGTGATTTGCAACTGGTTGGCAGCTGCTTTTGGTTAGAATGTTTTTAATCTCTGCAGCATAGAAATGTGCTTCCCATAGTTAACGGATGTATTATTGGCAAAGGACAATGAAATAAATTCCAGATTCTATTCATCCTCCACAGTGATGTTCTTTATCATAAAAACAATTACTTCCCTTGTTTCATTTCTGTCAGGATAAAAATCAAGGCCTCATTTGACCCTATGCTACTGACAAGTGGAGTGTTCTCCTCCAATGGAAATGATTTCTTATTTCCTACCTTTGATCCTTGTAAGTCAACCAACCATACGAGGCCATGAACTCAGAGGTTACTTTAAACCATGTCTTGTGTTTTTTGCCTCATAACAATTTCCACAGGACAGCAAAGCTTTTGTTTTTCTGTGCAAGACATTAGCAGCTCTAATGAGTCTGGGTGAAAGTTGTACAAAAATTTTATTATATAGCCCTGCTAAAGAGAGCCAGAAAAGTTTGGTATGCTTCAGAAAGCTTAACTGGGCTGTGCAGATTGACATGAACAAAACCCAGAGATAATTCCTGGTTTAGGATATAACTGCAAATTTAGTAACGTTTATATGATCTTTGGTATCAGCAGGTCAGACACGCCTTCTAAATGAGAACAACATGAAATTTCTATAAGTGACAAAATGAGAATTAAGGGGGAGTTCTTGATCCTTCGAATAGAGACATAATTGTTCTTTGCTCTGGGTTTCTATACTGAACCACTACTGGATATTTTGTTCTGCTGATCTGACCATTTCCTTTAATGTTTTATTGATTTGAAACCATCATTAGCATCATAACTGGTTTAACTCTGACAGAACGGAGTTCAGTTATAAAAGAACATTGCAAAATGAAGAAAAACACCTTTGTTGGCTGCCTATTTAGCATCATAATTTGATTCTGATATTTAAAAACTCAAATGAAATCTCTCTTCTAGGCTTGAGAATAGAAAATTTTAGAAATGTCTATGAACAATTGTGTATTGACTTAAATGCTCATATACTTTTTATTCTTTGCTCTTTATTATTCACTTTTTCTTTTGAGGTTTCTTATCTCAAAGATTGCTAAAAATTCTGATTTTGTCTTTTTGTGAGAGTGCTGACTAGGTCTCTTATTGCTGCATATTTCTATAATAAAAGAAATTTAAAAGTACATTATTTTTCTCGTTGTAATTTTCTTATTCAAGTTACTAAAAAATATTTGAGGAAGATGGGATTTGAAACCAAGATTTTAAGGCTCTGAGGAAAAAACCATTTTGGATAGTAAGAAAGGAAAAAAGCTTTGAGACAAACAGCGCAATTATGAGGTCACTGAGTGTCAAATATTTCTAAACTTAATTGTGGAAGTGTGAAAGAATTGTTTCCCTGAAAATAAAAAAAACCCCAGTATTTACAGTATTGTCATACATTACCTGAATATCCATTATAATAATTATAATTGCTAACGATAGTGTTTAGCTATTGCACACATATCACAAACAAGCAGATGACTTACACAGATTTCTACAGTTTGGAAAAAAGCACCTGACTCTAGGTGAAAATTTGGTTCAAACACATTTTTCTTTAGTGCTTCCTGCTGTTTTGCTTAGACTTTGTCCCTCAGCAGGCTGGCTGTCCCAAATCCCACACTGATGTTCCTGGCTCTTTGTTTTTCTTTGATAGGTCATTTCATAACTCAGCATTGGAGATTCCTAGAAGCAACACCCAAACTTTTATACGTTTTATGTTCCTTTCTATGTAATCTTCCTTTTGAGGTCCTTCCTGGAACTAAGGGAAAGAAAATTATACAAAAACTAAAAGTGATGTAGTCCATATCTTTTGTTGGGTGGGTTCTTTTCTTCTGACGTCTTCTAGACAAGGTGATTCATCATCAGATGAAAACATATCTTCCTGCACAGGCGTTTTTCTGCTCCAATTTACTTCATGTCAATATTTTCCATGGATCACTGTGGATTGCAAGACTTCTTTGTATTTTTTGGAGGTTCTGCTGAAAGCGTTTAAAATTATATTTGGCAAATTGTAGGAGAAAATTTGCTCTGAAAGTCTGCTGCAAGCCAATTACTATTTTGCTGTCAAAACACAATACTCTGTTTCTGCCTACAAAAGACAATAGGAGTTTGGGGCAACAAGAGAATATTCCTAAGAAGTACAATTGATTTTCGTTCTCATTCTGTAAATGAAAACTAAATTATTTTTTAGGTTCTTCTGTGAATTGAAACAGTTTGCTTCCTATTATTCATGTGTTTTGTTCTATTTCCTTTTCAGATGCTTTCATATCCTCATAAGAAACAGTGCTTAAAAAACCTTCCAATGTTTTTACCACAGTCGTTACTATCACAGAGTCACATAAAGACAGTTTCTTGCAGCTGCAACCAGTTTCATGTAGTTAAATTGGTATTACAAAAAGATGAGAGTTTTCCTCTGCTTTCTTCGTTGTTAGGTGTATAAGAGCCAATTCAGGAATTCTCAGCAGGTGTAGCTGGTAGATATGGTATGGACTTCAACCAGCTTGTCCTTCCTGAAGAGATGAGAAGCAGGGAAGGATTCCAGAAAATCCAGAATGAAGAATATATTTTTAATGCAGGAGAGATATGAAGCCTTAACTGAATGGCTCTGTAAAATGTGTTGTTTTCCCTTTTAGCAGAAATAATTAAGGGTGGTAAACATCCTACAATAAAATGTATATGCTTAGGTTTCATGTGGTTTTCATATGAACAAGGAAATAATCTAAAATATCATGTAGCAAATAAACAGGGGAGAGAATAATATATTTTTAGATTTTCAATCAGTCTTTTCTACTTTCTTTTTTTTTTTCCTTTTTTTTTTTTTTTTTAACAAAGATGAAAAAAGCACATGGAAGAATGGAAGAATAAATCCACCACAAAATTATTGTGAACATATTTTTTCTTGAGAGGGAGACATCTTTCTAGATGCAACATAACTTGGCTAATGAATCAGTTTAGTGTTACCTGCCAAAGTATTTTTTATAACATTACTGTAGGCAGTATGAAATTTGGAGGAACAGCATCACAGTGTCAACCAACATTTCACCTAGCTTGAAAATCAAATTTGACAATTGTTTCACTACAGAAAAAAAAAATGCTTTTGCAGTGCAATGCTGTTCCTGGAAGTCCAGCCCCTCGGGAATCTCTGAAGAATGGCAACTGCGATGATGATATCCACATGTTAAAAGAGGGTTTGGATTGTGCAGGAGTTAATATGTTGATTTTTTCACAAAAAAAAATCTCAATATCAGAGATCCTCATGGTCAGAGTCCAGATTGTTTTGAGGCATTCACTGGGCAAATGACACACTATAAAAATTAAGGTGTTTTATTTCAAACAAAAAAGAAAGTGACTATTCGATTTATTTTTGGAAGATTTCATTGTTCCATTAAAATATGGTAATATAATATTTTTTTCAAACTATGACCTCCTATAGCTAGGTCTAGCTTGGACATTGGCAAGAATCACAGACCAAATCTCCAATCCAACACAATCACAATAATTTATTCATATTTTTCCAGTTTGTTATGGTTTTATTCTTCTTTCCCTAGTTTCTTTGTTTTTTGTTTTATTTTTTTTTTTTGTCCTGGCAAAATCCTCATCCTGTAAGCCATGTGTTTCACATCTGCTCTTCCACTGAGAGGAAATGATTAGAGAAAATTGTACTTTACTTTCTAAATCCTTTTCTTTTTTCTTTCCACCTGCTATTCTTCCAGGAACATTCGACTTCCTCTTGTCCCAGTTCCTCAGGTCTACTATGATAGTCTGTCAATACAAAGCATACTGGGACACCCCCCCCTGCCCCCTGACAGCAACTGAATGGAGTTTAGATCTATGCACTGCATTATAGGGGAACCTTTGTACTGCACAAAATTGATTTTTTTTTTTTAAAGAGGTCTCTGTAATTTCAATAAATCAGAACTGCTTTGAGCAACCTGGTCTAGTGGAAGGTGTCCCTGGAAACACCATCTGAGCATACAACTAACTGCATCAACTTCTTCAGTATTTGCCAAAGTCAGGTTTCCAAGAAAGCAAAAAATGTCTATTATCTTAAGTTTTTAACTTTTCACCTGAATGAAGGTCCATTCCAGCCCCTTACGTTTCTATGATTCATTGAAATCAAACAGAATATTTTTGTTTTATGGGAAAAAGGTAGGAAAAACTAAGGCACAGAAAAATTCTACTTTCTGCAGTTTGCAAATAGACCTAAAGATATCCCTGCTGGCCACAGGATTTCAAACAGTTCAGAGTAATTGGGCAACTGAGGTTATTTCTAATCTCAGAAATCTGGGGGTCATCTGATGCAGAGTCATTCACCTCACTCAAAGCAGGCCTGATCTGGACTGGGGTTCTTGCCTGTAAAACTGCCCAGTGCTCTTTGGGTAAGATTCAATTAACTCAAACAATTTGATTCATTTTCCCCAAATCAGCATTTAGTGCCTTAGGTACCTAAGAAATCTCTATGGGACTGTGAGATCAGACACAGTATAGATGGGAATCTACCACTTCCTGGAGTAGGAGCTGGGGGCCAAGCAGGATGCCTTGGCACAAGGGGCATGCAACAGCAGTGGATGAGCAAATTAGCCTTTACCTTCCTGGCTAAAAGTTACACACCTATTACTTGATAGGGTTTTCTAAAGATTGGTTTAAGCTTAGACCCTTACTAAAATGTAAACATCTCCACTGTGTATGCCTCAATTTAGACATCTCGATGGAAACTGAATCCCACACCGAACTTTGAGGTGTCTATACAGTACTGCACAGATGTTCACTTTCCCAAACTACATAAATAGGTATGCCAAACTACATAAAATAGTATGCACTAAGAAGTAGAGCCCTGCATCTGCAAAACAGAAATAGGCCAAGACCAAAATTTTAAATCCAAAAACATGTCTGTTTTGGTATAAATCTCAACTTTTGATTCCACCCCTTCATCAATGCATAACTGCATACTGAGTGCCTGCCTGTTTCTACTTTTTCACTACCTGCTCTGTCTACAAGGAAACTACTGGAAGAAACCAGTAAACATAGTTACAAAGAAATTTAACAGAACAGTTTTTCTTATCTTGTGACACCACGGTAATACAGTATCATTGATATTTTAAATTCCTGGTTTTGAGCTGAACTCTTACCCCTGTTTGAGTACCAAGGACACAACTTCTCATCCTAAATGTTCCAATATTTCTTTTGGTTACTTTATTCCTTTAAGGACATAAGATTTGAGAGGTTCTACACTAACAGTATACCTCAAAACACAAAAGAAAGTCCATATATGTATTTTTAATGTATTATTTTTAGATTCTCTTATTACTCACAAGTTTCCTGAGTGTTCTTAGAAACACAAGCTACCTTTACAATGAGCAGTGGTCAGGTCAGAGCTGGATGTTAGCACATTAGGCTTTCACCCTAGATTCTGCAAAAATACTGGTTTGCAAGGGTTGTGTCAGCAATTTTTTCAAATTTACTTTTGTCTCTGTTACTGGCAACACAGAAGAGGCAACACAGGACTTGACACTATTCAGGAAGGTTTTCAAACTTTCATTGTCAACAGAAAAAAAAAGACTAACTCAGCATAGCAAAGATATGCAAGTTAAGGAGAGGGTTGGCATTGAAAAATTTAAGTAAGATAGCTTTACCAAAGCCTTTTAATTTTTATTTAGCTCCTGAATTAGACATGGCAAAATCTCTCTTCTTGCACCCAGGTAAAATTAAAATATTTGTAAAGTCAATTTAGTTCAGTCTTCACAAAGTATGAAACTGCTTTCCCAATTTTACTATGGGCATGAGACAGGCTTGAAAATTCAGGCTTGTTTCTCATCCCTGAACACCTTGAATGTTTATCTTTAACACTGTGTTTGCTGGTCATCTGGGGAAATTGCCTGAGAGAAGGTTGCTTTAGAGTGGTGTTCTGACATACACTTAAGCAGTGGTATCAATAACCAAGACTTTCAGACTGCAAATACAATAAGAACCCAAATGAGCTACAGAAGAATGCACAGTCGTTTACTGCTCCTAATTGCTGTAAATGCTGAAATTGTAATTGCAAAGTCTCTTGAATTAAACTTTTAAAATGGATTATACCTTAGGAGGAAAACACTTAGAGGCTAGGAAAGAGCTAGAGCTGGGTGATATGATCCTTTAAGTGGATATATTTTGACAGAGGTGTATTTCCTCCAGCCACAGGAAGTTTTGTACACAGAGAAGTGGAAAGCAATAAGTCAGTCTTGTGAAAAATAAACTGTTGCAGGAATATAATAAGCTCTGCATACCCAGCTGGTCTCTGTGAGCCTGCTAGCACCTTTTCCTTCCTGTTGGAGCAAGTAACATCTGTTTCTTAAGTGAAAGAGTGTGAAGAGAATGAGCACACATAGCTATGCATAGACACACACAGGTGAAGGAAGTGATTTATTATATTTCAGATTGATTACTTCTGCTGCAAAAACAAAAGCAAGGTCTGAATGTGCTTCTGTAAAATGATTTGTGCTTGACAATTTTTTTTCTCTCTTTTATTTTTTTTAATGAGATGGGGGAAAACCTGTAGCAATTTTATTAAAGTATAATACAAAAATGTAGAACACTGAAATATCTAATCAGCGCAGAGAATGAAAACAGACCTCATTAAAAAATCATTAAGAAAGAATCTCCACTTCTCAATATAAGACCTTTTTGACTTCAAGAATTATTTTTACCACAAACATTTCTACCTGTTCTAAAGGACTTGATGTTGTATTATTTAGATATATAGAGGTTGAGGAATTGGGGTGTGTTCAATGGGATAAAATTTTCAGTGGGAAATCTAGGAGAAACAAACTACTTGTAGTGAAATTTTCTGTGAAAGCCTATGTCCAAGACACAACTTCTCAAATTCTGTATTCAGATGCCTGTCTCATCTCATGACATGTAATTGTTGTTCAAAAGCACTGTCTGAAGTTCTAGACATTTTCGTTAATAAAATGTGTTTCAGTTAGCAAGTGATAAAGGTACAGCTTGATATGAATAAAAGCAACTAAATCCAGTTGTATCATTTTCCCTGAGCCAAAAAGAAGTAAATTATTGACTAAACAGTCTCATAAACTTCAAGACAAAGAGGAACAAAGTAAAATTTTGAGATTTTCCTACGAAAATTATTTGAAATTGAATGATCTACTAAAAAAAAATAAGCAGAAAAATCAATTCAAGTAGAAGAATCAGTCAGAATGGAGTTGAAATTACTAGAGATAGGTAATAAAATATTTTAAAGAAGTCACTCTAAAATTTGACTTTTTTTAGGAACTAAAAATACAAACTGCTAAACTGCTAAACATAATGCAGCAGATGTATTCAGCATTTGAACTTGAAAAAGGCATTTGATACTACATCTACTTCATCAGCTGATCTAAGTAGTTTAGGCAATATTATATTAACAGACAAATCCTCAGTTGATTGAAAAACTGCTTACAAACTGAAGCCATATGAAAAATGTTCCTTAGTTAAGTATCAAGAAGCTGATGGATGAAATGTTAAAAGACTGCTACCATTAAATCCCCCCTTTCTTTTAAGATAAAGCACTGATGTGATGGGAATGTGTAACAAGGTGTTCAGCTATACATATGACACCTCAATCAAAAAGGTATGCACAGATAAAGCAAGTTGTATTAATTCTTCAGTGGGAAAGGCTCCAAGCAAGTTATGTTTTGCAAAGAAAAACAAGGACCCCAAACCAAGGGTAGCTGGTGCTGTAGGTCTGAGATAACTCAGCCTTAAAAAGATTCAGATTTACTGTCTGTATTCTAAATCAGCCTTTGGAGGAGCCACCTCAGGAGCATCTGTGTGCTCCAGGTCCTGGTCTGGGATGACAATGTGGCATGATAGTGGTTGTCTCTGTTCCACCTTCAGTCTGAAGCAGTGAACACACCCTCAAGGAAAATTTCGTCACCATGATAAAGTTTTTGATGAATCAACATTTTCAAATGTTTTGCTAAAAATTTAAAGCTGCTCAAATTACTGGTTCTTACTAATCTACCTAATGAGGACAGCAGGATTATATATACAAAGTTGAACATGAATCTAGTCAACAATTCAACATGAAATACATTGGTCATACTGGTTCTTACTAATCTACCTAATGAGGACAGCAGGATTATATATACAAAGTTGAACATGAATCTAGTCAACAATTCAACATGAAATACATTGGTCATACATTACAAGTGCATATTTGAGCAGTGTCATTTCCACAAAATCCAACAGTACAAACTCAAGGAAAAACACCACAAACCATAGATAATTAATTTCAATTCTAGTTTTCATATTTATAAAAAATCAATAGCTTCTGCAGAACAGCTTTTTGTCAATTGCACTTGGTTAGAAATTCTCATCAGAAAGTTTTCATGATTTTGTTTAGACAAAGAGCAAAATTGACACTTCGTGGTCATCTCATTGATCCATTAGCTTGAAAACAGTTAGCTATATTTTATTGATATTTTGTGCATTCTTTAATTCATTAATCCAGTCATTCTTTTATTATAGTTATGTTCAGCATGTTCTTTCATTTTTTTTGCACTGATATCAAAGAATTCATCACTGTCTTTGGGCAAACTCAACCACAGACACAAATTAAAGCTGACTTTATTGGAACAAGTCATTAAGCTACCTGTTTTTTCCACATTTGTTAGACTGAACTGATGATCTGGCTTTCTAATAAAATTTTCTCCACTGGTCAAAAAAAAGAACACCTAATTTATTAAGCAAATTTATTAACCAAACCTTCTCTATTACCTCCTTCCTCAATTAGCAGCAGGAAGTATCCTTTAGTCTGCTCCATAGGCCTACTATCACATCAGTATATTCATCATGAGTCTTTCCTCAGGTTCACTGCCTAACATTTGTATCTCCTCAGAAATGCTACTCTCATGAAAGGCTCTCACCGTCACTGCCAGACATTTCTTTGTCTCTATAAAATACACTCCTGTTCCACCCACTTCAGCCAAGTAAAAAAAAAAAAAAAAAAATTAAATTGTCATGTTAAAACACCACATCTCTTTAATTGACCTAATAGTTCAGGATCTCAAATTTGCTTGAGTTTGTCCTGCTATAAATGGATTTTAGTTTGTTTTAGTTTTAAAGACTGTTTATAGCAGTTAAGTGACTTCTTTCTAGACTGTTTTAATGTAGTTATGAAAATACAGTGCATAGTAAAGGTAGGTAGCCACTTAAAAAATGGTAACCCTTCACGTTAACTGAAGAGCCTTGGCTTTTATGCAACTCTTAAATTTTACTGAGGCTTATTGGATAGAAGTGCTCTGTATTAAGACTTAAAATTGATAATTGATATCAAGTAGACTGAATACTGCAGTGTTGTTTTTGAGGTACTTGTACTACTAGTACAAGTCTGTTGTATTTTTGTTGCAATGATAACATTTTAATTGGACTGTAGGAATGATGAGTTCCCTTTCACTCATAACAAACTTTCAGTGTAATGTAACAGCCATCTGGAATACTTCTGCTAAAATCAATATATTTACCTCCCTTAAATTATAGCTTAAGCTACATCACTGCTCTCTACATCTCCTGATCATTCTTCACTCTCTCTCATCAAGTCATGATCTCTTCTTGTCTTTGCTCCTCAGCCCTTTCTTAAATTTACACTGTGATTTAGTAACAGGAAGTGCAGTTTTATTCTCTACATAATTCCAAAGCTTTTCACTTTCTCAATAGCTGTAGGAAAAATTATTATTGTACTCATGCCTCTCCATGTTTTTTCTTCAGGCATAGAAGAATACTGCCTAGCAATACCAAATCTCCTTAATCCCTCTTTAAAACAACTCTTTTTTTTTTCCCCTTAAGGACACTAAAATTTTCAATTCTACATAGATGGTTTATCAACACCATTGTCTGTCTGAATATTATGCCCTGTTCCTCAGTCTGTATCAACAGGTTAACTTCTATCTATATTGTCAGTTGCCTTAATGAGGACCATCACCATCTACTGTTGTGTTTGTTAAAGACTTTGCTAGTCCTGGTCAGCACTTATTATTTCTATCCCATATATATATACCATATATATATACCATACCTATATTTCTGCCATTGAGCAAAAGGACCAGACTCCTGACCATCAGACCAAGTGACACCAACTGTGTTACCTACATACAGCCAAAAGCTACTCGCTACTAGAGCAGGGGGAGAGTTTTTCTTGTTTTAAATAAAACAAGAAGAGAACATTCTAAGTACGGTAAGGAACCAGATAGGTGTTTAAGATTGTTTCCCAGCTCTTTTTCTTAAAAATACAGATGCAGCTTCTAATATGTTAGATTTAGTAATTATAGTAATGTGAAAGTTGGATTTAAGGGAACTGCTCAGTTCCATTTTCAATAACAGCATTACTTCTTCTGCTTTCACCTTTGTAGAGTGGAAGCTGGGAAATAGCCCATTAAATAGTTGTACTACCTCCTAGATTTATCTCAACATTTTCCCTTTTTCCCTCTCATTATCCCTTGATTTCTGAGTTTAAAAATAAGTATAGGAAATGTAGTGATACCACTTGTTGCAAACTTGTATCTATTAACACATGAAAAAATATATATAATCAATTTCTAAAGCAGTATTTAACAGGACGAATAGGAAATAAATATTTTTTATAATTTCAGCAAAGATGAACATAATTCAAAATATTCTGGTAAAACACACAGGTAGACAGAGGTTAACCACATGGGTAAGGTCTTAAACAGCTAAGCATTCAGAGAAACATATTCTTGCATTTAGAAGATTTTGACTTTAAGTGCCATTTACCCTTCTAGGGGCCATTATGGGCTTAGTTTGTTTTTAAATAACTTCCCAGAAAGCAGCTAAGAATAAGCAAGAAACAAGATTGGAGCACTGAACAAAGAAATTGTACAGATACTACTCTGTCTATTACAATTTAAGAGTATAGCAATTTAATGGATATAAAGAAAATAACCACAGAATCCAATAGTGATACCTTTCTCCAAACATTCCAGTAAAGCCTCTGAGCCATTAACATAAAAAGGCCATTCAAGTCAAACATGTTAAATATGTATTATACAAAAAAAAAGGATCAAGGGAAAAATGCCGTTCTGAGTCCATCCCTAATCCTACTTATTTTGCAAAATACAGTGCAATAAAGCAAGGAGGTCATGTTCTGAATTATTTCTTCAGCAGTTTGCAGACCTCTATAAAGCAATAGGGGTTTTTTTGAAAAATCCATTCTTCCTAGGTATTTTAATCTTCTTGGAACTGTTTGTTTCATTTGAATTTGAAAATAACTTCTGAAAAACTCTACATCTGATATTGCATACCATTCCTGAACTATTTCCAAGGGGGTAATGGAAACTTCAACCAGAGGAATTAGGCAGGACTCATACAGAGCTACACAGGATCTTCTTATTAGGTTAAACTGTAAAAAAGTTGATTATAAATAATCTGCACTCTGGCAATCAGGTCCAAAGGAACAACAGGAAGAAATTAACACAAAATCAGGATACCTACTCCCTCTAAAAGCAATAGTCACCTCATTATTTTGATATCTTACATTTCCTCTTGGAAAGTTCTGTGTAAGTGCTAAGTTTTGGGAAAAATTTGTATTTGGTTCATGTTTATCTGTGTACCTGGTGTTGTTACCGGATAGGGTGAGGTGCAGAGGGGGTAGTAAACTGAATCTCACAGCTTTTTTCTCTTGAATTCTGTGATAACCTTGCATGTAAGTAAATAACAAATTTTACCCTCAAAAAAAGTATGCAGAATAACTCAAAATCATCACAGCACTGATGTAAGCATGTCTATCAGAAATATATCAATACTGACCTTGAATCACTGATAACTTCTGGGCATCTGTGTGACTGTACGAGCACAGATTTTTTGATCTAATAGAATATATAACTATTTATGATGACAGTAAACTAATTTGTTGGTTTAAAACTAGCTGAAAGAAGATTTACAGAAAAAAATTTATTTTTAAAGTTAGGCTGATTCTTTTGAGAAAAAGTATGAACTTGGAAGTGCAGATCAGAGTTTTCCAGTTAGTGCACTCTGACAGCAAGATTTTCAGTTTAAGGATCAGCTCAGATCTCTTTACCACTGGCAACTCCCTCTCCTGCACAAAGGCCAGAAGTGAGTCAAAACTTTGTCTCAGTGAAAGTATCAACTTACCATCCAATATTTAAAGAGAGGAAGACTGCAAACAAATTTAAAAGCATATGTGAGACAGCTCATGAAGTTAAGTGATTCTAAATGCCTTGCTGAATGAGAAGGTGAGTTCCTGTTTTTATGTTCTGGGAGAGCATGAGCAATAATTAAGGGCACTGAGTAACATGCAAGGAAGATTTATCTCCTTTCTCCTACTTTACATGCTGGTCTCCAGGCCGTCTCTGAGCACACTTGAGCTTTTCAGCTTCACAGATTATTCTATCTCTCTCTGTGATTATGCACATGTCCTATGCACCATGAAAAGTCAGAAGGTCTTAAAGCTCTGAACGTGCAACACTGCACTGTTCCACTCTAAAAGTACTGAAAGCAGCTTTCAATGTTTTGTTTCCTTTGACCATCACAGATTCAGAATGTTTTCTTCCTACAGGGATCAGGGATAAGCTACAATCCCTCTTTTGGTAATATACACTCTAGATCGGAATCATCTATTTATACAGACATTTCCTTTTTACAAATAAATGTAGAGTGAAACAGAATAAATATTCATTTAAAACCCAAATGTTTATGTTTTGGAAAATGCCTGTTTACCAGAAATTCTTCAAACAGAATGATATTCTCCAGCTGCAGGGAAGGTTTCCATTAAAACACTTTTATATTCATTGGCTTCACTACTATAGTAGAGTGACCCCTCTGCTGGATAATGAGTGAGTTAGGGTTTTAGGTTGCATCAAATCCTTCCTTCTATCTGCAACAGGAAGGCTGTGGTGGTGTAAATTAACTGGTTAGCTGATGAAAGGGCATGATAACACCACAAGGAATGCAAAACCTGTTGATTTCTATATACAGTGTAATGATGGATGTTTCCTCTAGGAAAAGCTTGCTTTCTAAGAAAAAAAGTTGTATGGGGTTCATAAGAGTGCAGCAGCATGCAAGATAAGAAGTGCACTTCCTAACTCCTTTGTGCTTTTCCTGACAGCAGCCTCAACACATGTCCACAGCTCAGCCTGGCTTACAGCAATACCCTGGGCTGATCATTCACAGTGCTTGATTTAAAAACCTTTCTAAAGAGGTCGCCTTGCCTGATAGTTGAATAATAGCCTTCTACTTTACAAATACATCCACTTAATATGGCAATATGAAAAAAACATTTGTCACATCACTTTTGCTCAGTAAATTTGAGAAAGCAACTAAAACTAAGGCACAGATTATATGGAATATGCTTGCTGTCTCTTCTCTATGGGCCTACCTAAGGCTCCATCTGCTTCCTCCAACTACTTGATCTTTCTCTAAACCTGCCAGAGAGGTAATGTCTCCCTTTGCCACCCATGATTTAATGCTCTAATGTCTTCTGAGCACCCCAACATGCATAGTGTCTTCTTGGCTGAGTGGTCTCCAGGGCTGACTCCTGCTAAGGTGTAACTGAGAACCAACAGGACCAGTCTGTTGCGAGAATTGCCAGACTCACACGTGACCCAGCACAACACCAAAAGCTGGAATCCATCTGATGACTTAAATTATTTCTTCTTGATAAAATATTTAACAGGCCTCATAGATAATATTTGGCATATTTCCTGGAAGGGTTATGAGTGCATTCTTAAAGCATGTAAATTACTAATGATATCTTGTAAAGCACAGATTAATGAACCCTCCACATCACTCTTAATGCTTTCACAGGAAGAGGACTTTTCCAATTCAAACCAAGATTAATAACATGCAGAAAACAATTATTAATAAATACAGGTCTTCTTCCTATGGCACAAGGAAGACAAGCATTTTTGCAAGAAAAATTATGAGGAATTTATAATTGTGCTTCTTAGTGGGACCAAACTCAGGTGCACTTTGAGTAGTGATTAACTGACTTTTTTGAACTACAATTTAAGTGAAGGAGAAAATCACACAATAGTCAAAGAAGTAGAAATGAAAATAACTTTGTGAAATGCTGCTGCTTGCTTGTTATGAAGAAGTAAAATACTAAACTACAAAATGTAGGAGCTATGTGTGACTATCAGACACTGACTTTTACTACTTACCACAGGTTACCAATATCTTAATTCTAGTGAAATTGTTAAGGACCTATTCAAGGAAACAATTCATAGAGGGCAGTTCTCACTGTGAAATGCTATGAATTTTCACTTAACAATTATAAATTCCTCAGACAATAAACTAAGATCTGATTTTCTTCGATTTTATTTTAGTTATTTTATCTCAACCTCATTTAGATTCATTCATCTCCTTCATATTACAAGATGTGATTCAATGCCTAAAGCCCAGCACTGTTCTGACTAACCTTAGACCCATTCTAATCTGTGAACTGTTCCTTTATATAAATCCCTCTACTCTTTTATCCATAATGCCATTTTGGAAGTGTGTCTTGTGAGTCATGGCAGTGTGATGAAATTCCTATTGTTGTTATCAGAATTTCTCCCTCTCCTATTACAAGATTTCTATTTAAATACATTTGATAAAAAGCTGCTAATGTTGAGGATTACAACTTTATTTAAAAAAATGTTTGGGTTGCCATAGGAAATATGAAGGTGGTCCTGTATTCAGTTCATCCCAGAACTGTCAATCTAGACTTAATGCATATGTAAGAATTTGAGTTGAAAGTGACCCCCCTTTTCTTTGCCCAATCCCTAGAGAAATACAATCAATTAGGGCTCCTGAAAGATTGGGGCAGACGGGAAATATGAGGACTCAGCAAATGCTGTTCTTACATAGGCATGGGACAGGGAAGGAATCAAAAATATCCATTGTCTGAGCACAGCTTTGGTCAGTCCTTCCCTCTCCTGCTTTTCCAAGAACAGAACATCAGATGACAAAGCCAGAGTCATCAGAAAAATTAGTCAGAAATATCAAAGGTCTGACAATTAGGGTGAATGAGCTAAAGACAGTAGGTCTGTAGACCTACCCCTCATCAGGTGTTCTCTCTTCTGCTGGCTGGGCTTTTCTTTTATATATCAACCCTCTTCTGTCAAAAGAGGTCTAGTTCCAAATTCTCCCCCTAAACTAACAACTCTGAGTAGAGCCATAGCACAGGGTCAGGGTCAGGGCAAGGTGGACATGACAGGAGGGGATGGGCTTTAGGCTTCATCTTTTCTAAACAGTTTAGATAGTTCCTGAAAGGGGAAGAAACAGCCACATGGATTAGTACCGGGGAATTGCTGCTCAGTGAGCAGCAGACAGAAAAAAAAACTGCTAAGGTGTAAGCAGCTGTAGCACAAGTGGGATTGTTTTCTCTGCTTGATTTGTTTATTTTTCTACAGTCCCCTCTGTCTTGCCCTCCTTGTTACAGAGCTACATGGTCTGTCTTTATGGCAATTCTAGTCACATGAAGAGGCCTGTTTTAAGTGACCACCCAAGAGACCAGCAAATCAAATTCCCCTTTAAGAACTGTTCTTTATATAATGACAAAAAAAATGTCCTTGGAAACCATGACACGCCTCTTTAAAATAAATGTCTAATAAGAAACAAATTTCTTATTTCGAATTTCTTATTTAATTGAACTCTGTGGTTGTATAACCAAAAACTGGAAAAAAAAAATTTGAAAGGGGAATACTAGAATGACTTTTCTAGAAAATGTTGTTTCCTAAAAACTGAACTTTTCTCTATGATATAGCAAGACAGATTCCCTCAAAACAGGCACTCAAAGCTGTGGGCAATTGCAAAAATTTTCAGTCAACACAAATGATGACTATACTTCATAGGAAAACTTTTCAGCCAAGCATGTCAACTGCTGGACACTGAAGTCTAACAAAAGTAAGAATTCAACTGGCAATTCCATTGTATATTTTAAATATTCTATCTTAGATCCAAGCTATTTGTTTGCCAGAGACAGTAGAGCAGATCTGCTTCCTCTTAAGAAAATTTGGCTGTATTGCATGTCCTGTGTGAAAGAAAATCAAACCTTCCTGTCTTAAACCCTCATATCTGAAAGGTTACATAAATACAGAACATAAAGAAAGAGAAGACACAGAATGTTGTGTTGCTGTTTTAGGTAAAGAGGTACGTACTGAGCATAAATGCTACCTGCTGGGAATTAATACCAACCAATCTATTGTTTCCTTTTGAGGAAGTAGAAGTATTCATTCTTCCAAAAAGCATTTGTGGTATAGAAGAAACTTATCACACTCTTAAAATATAAATGCTCCATTGGCCCCCCTCAAAGAAAAAAAAAACATTCTCGGGATAGTCAGTGTTCATTAGGTCTAAACTTTTACCACTCATAAGAGTGTTTCCTACATGAATGGCTGGTTTTTACAGGGCATCTGAAGTCCTTCAGTTTTGGTTCTTTACTGTCATCTATGGCATTTTTCTCTTCTAATTGAAAGAGAGTAGTTGCTGGAGAATGGCCCTCAAATTCCCTTTACTCTGCCTTTTTCATTCTTTTTTTACCTATTACAAACTGACATTCCAAGTGGGCTCCTTCCTGATCTCTATTTCATGGGAGGGGCAGAGATTGCAATCAAATAAGTGCAAATTACTTCAGCTGCCTGGCTAGACTTTGAGGCTATCAGCTCTAAATTATCACTTGTGTGCAGCTTGTGCTCCCAGCAATGGGTAAAATGCATCTGCTATTTCTTGTACTAACAATTCTTACAATGAGCAAGATAGTCACTGGAGCTGTGTCTGAAAATAACAAGCAAATTCTTTGTGATTATATCTCCAACCTTATTTGTAAGGACCCAGAACAATCAGAAAATCTCTGGTGCCCACTGTTTCTGGATAATCTATGTTAAAGGAGCAGGAAAAAAAAAAAAGTTACCAAATGCCTCTTTTTCACTGCTAATTTTTAAGTTACTGCCTCTGAATTCTTTTTCTTCTGACGTGTATTCATCTTCTTGCTGCTAGACTTAATCATGAATTATGAGGTCTAGTTGCTTTCAGGGAGGTTTTCTTAGACTGAGATCAATTACCCCCTTTGCATACGACACATTTACTGTAAGTGCTTTCCAGCCTGGACCCCAGAGAAGGCCGGCTCAGTTACTGTGGAGACCTAAATGCATTCAGGAAAGGGATTAGGTGCTGATTGGTACAGACAGTCAATTAATACTTCAAAGGGAAGCTGACTCCTTGTTTTATGCACACAGAACATGGGATAAAAGACTGTAGTTTGACGTCTTGTAATCATTGTTGTTTCAGCGTTGACCAGGACAGCATGATATTGGGAGATTTCTCGGAAGTTAAAAGAGTTCTGCATTGGTTCCTAATGCAATGGAAGCACTAAGAGAAACATTGACATTGTGTGATCTGTACACACTAGCTTTCCTAAAGTATTTCAGGCTGCAGTGACTCTCTGGGACTCTGTCTGTTCAAGTCAAAAGTATTTTTAATCTCTGTGATGTGCTGATCAAACCTTGAACTGTCAGGTCAAATTATTTCCACAAAACCAGTTCTATTTATGATTAATTAAAATTTCTTCCTGATTGCATACAGTCCTTTTTAATGTATAATCCCTTCATTGTGTAGTGCTTCGCAGTTTGGGCCCAATCCCTAAAATGAAAACCAAATTTTTTCAGTGCGTTTTATGCTTATGCTGAGATGTATTAAGTCTCTCCATTTGATAAAGGAAACAAAAGGCAGAAAACTAAGCTGATAACCAGTAAACCAATATACTGTAAAGGAAGAGTTTGATTCATGATGGACATGTAACTACAAAGCCATTATGTACATTGGATTAAAACTTTTGCCCTTTAAAGGGTTTTCTTTATGCCAGCTTTGTAATGCACTGATGGTTGTGGTTATGTTCTCAAGTTCTGGTCTACATTCTTCTCAAAAGTAGCAAAACATCAGATCAGTATGGAACTGCAAACAACAATATTCTAGAAATTATTTTGTCTTTTACATACAGTACACACTTTATTTTTGTTAAAATGAGGAATATAAACAATATCTAGAATTATTTGTTTATATGACAGCTAAAATATTATATATTAATCATTCATTATTTTTATTACTAAATTAATACAAACTTTCTTTTCTTTTACTCTTCTGTCTTCACACTGTTCATATTCCTCTTCTTCTTCTTCTTCTTCTCCTTCTGTAAATATAAGGGAATTCCTGCCCAAATGAGACTAAGAATGAAAAAGAGAGAACACAATCTAGGACGGATATTTAGAGACATCCAAATTTAAAAGTTCAGTTGCAGTATCTAAGTAAGGAGAGGAGAAGTGCTAGATTTATCTCACCCAACTTCAGACAACTAGAATTTAGGTGTTTGTATGCGAGCCAGTTATTGTGTATGAAAAACTTTACAGGTAGTGGAAGAAATAAGGACTCTTATGGAATGATTTCATTGATCTATTTTAGATACGTGCATTAGAATGAAAGGAATTGATCTCTGAAGTGCTAAGTAATCTGTATTTTATCAGATACCTTCAATCAGAATCTGATTATCATGAAGTTCATATGTAGTACATGAAGTTCAGTAAATTACACACAGGCATAATTTATCTAATTTTTGAACTGCCTTCAGCACAGACCAGTCTCTCTCATTTTTTTTAAGAGAAACCTACAACAATAAATGTTTTCATTTGCCCTTTTTTCCTGTTTTGTGTACTGAACACAAGAGATTTTTTAGTAGCTGTAGATATAGCGATAATCATGTGTAAGAACTGATTGCAGATTTCTCACAGGATGTTTTAAAAGTATGATTAAACAAAAATATGGATTATGAGAATGCATTTTAGACTAATTCATTTGGTATCCATTAGCCTAGAATAATAAGACAAAATTATGTTTCTCATCCAGTTTGCAAACTAGATGTTAAATTCTCCTAGCCTTGACACTGTTTTGCTCTGAGCATACTAAACTTTGTTGATACTGATCTGCTGTGCTGTCTGTGTGTTTCTATCAATATTTCCAGCTCACTTATACAGGTTTTCTTCCTTTGAAACTACTTGAAAGGTTTCTTCCTTTTTAGTTCATAGTTCACCAACATGACATCTTAGCAGTTTCCGTGTCTTCATATGCATATTTTCCTGCCTAGCCCAGGGGAAACTATTCCTCAGTGTAACAGCCAGAGTGATACCATGGCCTAGATAATGCTGTAAGAACTATACCCCAGAACGCCCAGCAGTGGAATAGAGGTTTTGATGCTTTCTGGTTTTTGGTTACAACGTCACACTGTGGGTGCATTATGTTTCTGGGTTTTTGTTTCTGTCACTATGTAACTGTATAACTTGGAATTTTAATTGCTCCCAAATCCTCCCGTTACCTATATGCAGTGCCAGTGCTGTGATAGCACTGTGATAACATGTTCTAAAGGGCAGAAACAAATAAGCATCTTTTCACTGATGAAAAGCTAAAATGTACATCAACACTTCTCTTGTGATACTGAGCTCAACTGACAGAGAATTTTACCTGAAAGATAGGACTCGCTGTACAAGTTAGTGACAATTCTTGAAGCACGCCATGGAACCAGTTCTCAGGATGACTGTGGAAGCTAAAGAGCTATCTAACTTTCAGTGTATTCATTTCCACCTGTGACAAATGTGATTTTGAGTCTCTTTCATCCTCATTTGTGTAATAAAGATTCAAGTCTACTGAAAGAAAAGAACAAAAATGGTACCCAAATATTTTAAACTAGAAGTTTTGTCTGTGGCTTTAAAAGCAAAGAGCATATTGAAATAATTCAGAAATAAATTCCTGAGCTATTAACAAAAAAAAAAAAAATCTCAGGGAAAAAAAGTTAGAAAGCCATATTTCATCTAATTTGAGTCCTGGTTCAAGGACAAAATAGGAATATAAAATGAGGTAGCTGTATCTGACACATGAAAAAATGAACTTTTTTAGTGACAGCACTTAGATTAAAAAGCAGTTCTATACAGCTTAAAAAAACTCCCAAACCTAAAGGACTTCCTACAACTGTGAAACTGCTGACACTTTCACATTTAATCCTGAAACAATTTTTTTTGGTTACTAAGTTTTCTAAGATTTGTGCCCAAATTTCCCACATTGGTCTGAAAAAACCCAGATAAATCTGTTTCCCACAACTCTTATAGGAGCTGCACCACAGAAGAACAACACAGCAATATCACAACAGTACCTGTAGGCCTACACCATCATGGGGAATTCCACACAAGCACTCATGCTGTGGTGTTGTTGTCGTACCAGCATCATCTTCAATCCTTCATGGATGTACACAGGCCAACCAGTCCCCCTTCTCTGCTTCCAATCCTTGAAAACAATGTCTGTACTGCTAAAATACCACAGCCCAGGGAAAAAAATGTCTAACTATTCAAACTGCCACGCCAGAGTCCTCTCTGCCATCCCCACATTGGACTGTTCACTTCCAAAAGCAATATGGAGAAGACTGCATGAAAATTATTAAGCCAAATTAACAAATCAGTCTCTATAAATATGTCTACATTTACAGATTTATTTTTTCCATTTCTGGTTCTGCTCCCATTTTCAGGGCACATACTGAAACACAGCTTTATCAAATTGTCTTTTATTCTTATATTTTTGATATTTCTGGACATATTCAAAAGTAATCTGGATACAATCCTGACTGACAGTGTTCTTGGGGACCCTTTCATGAGCAGTGAGTTGGACTAGATGGTGGCTTCCAACTTTACTTGTTCTGTGATTCTGTGATTCCATAACACACAGACAAAATTGCCCAAATCTCACCTCACAATGAAACTGGAGTCAGACTAATGTGTGTGCATATCCAACCACTCCTTCTAAGCATGAAATCCTAGCTGATCTAGTAATTAAACTTACTTAAGAAGATTGAAATTCTGGTAAGCTTTTCCCCAAGTATGAAGCAGTTTTAAGAAGTAGTTTTCATCTGAGAAATAAATGATGCTGAGATGTTCATGTATGATTTCAGTACAATGCCTAAGATGACTGCTTCTTAACATCAGCTTTTTTATTTGTTATTCTCCTGATAGGATTTCATTCTCGATAGCATTTTGAGAGAGAATTTATTTCAATGTCCATTCTGCCTGTATGATACACTTCTCTGTTCAGTCAGTTGTTATGGATTGGCTCTTTGCTCCTTAGCTTGATGCACTTTCTGAACAAGAAGTGCAGTTTCATGCTGTCATTAACTCATAAATCACAAGGGTTGAAGGACCATTTGCTCTGCTACAGACTTCTATGCTCAACAGCAGTCACCTCATCCAACCAATGGTGGCATCAATTTCACGGCGGTAAGAATCCAGCTGGATACCTTAAGTTTTTCACTTCTCATACAAAGGCCCTAGATGAAAAGGGAGATGTCTCACAGTCAGACAAGCATTTATCTTCTCATAGCTTCCCTCTTCCAAAACTCTATAAAAAGTTCTGCAGAGTCCTGTGCTTGTGGCAATACTAGGAGTTCCACTCTATCACAAATGATAATCCCACATTAATACTCATGAGTTCTTAATTGTCCTACAACTGGTACCTACACTCTTGATATCCACTAATGTTTCTAGAGTGACTAATAGCAATAAATTAATTAATTATATGATTAGATAAAATTATGTGTATTTCCTCCACCCCCACCCCCCCACACACAAAAAAAAAAAAAAAAAAACCCAGCTTTATTTTATGGAAAAGATGCTAGGCAGTTTCATGGAAAAGATACAGAGATCATATGCAAAATATGTTTAATTTTTTAAACCAATTAGCATGTAGAATTGATTTATGTTAAAAGCACAAGCAGGCAGATTGAGAGTTCCAGTTTACTTTCTGAATTGTTCACAGTATTCCTTTCTGTTCCACGGGAATTTTGCAAACATACCAGCTCTAACTCCACATCGGCTAACAATGGAAACTAGGGAAAGGCACACTGCAGTGACATCCCTTAGGGCTCTGGATAAGAATTCTGGTTTGAAAGCACCCTGACTGTATTTGTTCACTGTTAACTGCCTGAACCTGAATTAATTTGAGGGTCTCAAAACTGCACTACATTCTGTGGTGGATATGACCTTAAACATGTAAATACATTTCTATTTTTTAAGCCTAACATTCAGTTGTCCTGTTATTCCTTATATCCCTGGTTAGACCATTGAGCACTTGAATTCCCATTTTTTTCCTGGTGGCCAGATCTATACTGATCTGAACTGCTGAACTGTTCAGAATCAAGTCCCAGCAGGATTAACAAAACAGACATTTCTGTGAATTGCACAGTTTTAGAAATGAATCAGTGAGCACTCACATGTCCAATACAAAAAAACCCACTAGAGACTGTTCAAGAAACAGTCTATCAAATTTAAATCCCCAGACCACATGAAGAATTTCTTCTGCTTGGAACTGGATCTAGCAATGTTAGCATGGAGTACTTGTCTATCGATATTTGCTGACCTGTCATAAGTAAAAATCTTTTCCATAAGATGGTTCCCTCTGGATGGGACCTCATAACACACAGGCAGGGATCCAACTTCAGCTGAACTCCTGTGTTTAGACATTCAGCTGTTTCTACTTCCTTGGCATGTATCTTTGCAGACTTAAACACTTGCACATCTTGTATCAGAGTTAGGAATGCCAGAATGTTGATGTTATAGGGCAGGGGCATATTCCCTTGGTGTGTTCCAGGACATCAGAGTGTCTGTGACTAAACTAAAGAAGCTGGAACCTGTGATGTTTGTGAGCAGCAGAATCACACAGCCTGATTGGTAGACTCTCACAGGGAACATAATCCATTGTATTGCACAAACAATCACCTCTGTTCAGCCTAACCTGTTTCTCTTTATAGGCACATAGTGGTAGAGCCTTCTTTTCATGTAGATAAAATGATTTGTCTCCAAAAGGGAAGAAGACTTTTTGACAGAGTAATTTTTTCTTCCTCTATGGGTGGTCTTGATTATTCTGTCTATTGGGGTGTGTATGTGACCACAGTGAGGATTCCTGCCTTGCTTGATGCAGAGTTTAATTACTTTTAATCCCTTCTGCAGCTCTTCTTGCTAGTGCTCTAACCCCTGCATCTCAAGCTAAAAGACAAGCACCAAGTGCCCTTTTCCACACAGCACATGGAGATTTGGATGAAATTAACTCAGCAGACAGTGCCCAAGCGGATATATTCTCCTGGCATTTCCTTCTGTTTTTCAACACTGAACAAAGAGATAGATATTTAAATGAGACTGGATGCATCCTGAAATACAATCTTTGGATCTTTATTAGACCTAGAAAAGCCACTGACATTGTGTTTTATTCCAATCCAAGAAAGATCTCCATCTCTAACAACTTCACAATGTCTCTAGTAGGTTAATATTAGTATGAAGAAATGAAAGCTGGTTAACACCTCAACATAATGGGCTGTATTTTCTTCAGGCACCAGTCACCATAGCATCATTACTGTTAGTATACTTTGCTGTTCTTGTGCAAGAGGAGAGTCATATATTTTGAGGTGTTACAGAGTTGGGATGGTTTCTGGGAGTTTTGGGTGTGGGCTTTTTTGGTTTGGAGTGGGGTTTTTGGGTTTTGGTTTAGTTTTTGGTTTATTTGGGGGGTTTTGGGCAGCTTTTAGTGGTTTCTTTTTGCTGAGTCACATTTTTGTTACTAAAATCCAGGGGTTTTTCTTCTTCTGTACTTGAAACATTGCTGTACTCATGATTCACAATGAGTGTTTCCAAAGGACTGAACACAAATTTAACTACACAGGTTTCATTTAATTCAATGGAAATTTTGCAGTTTAATCCTATGCAACCCATTTAACGTTAAGAACATGTTCTTCATCCAGTTAGCATTTCAGTGAAGCAGCTTTGGGAACAACTTTGTGACAATCTCTGTAAATCCCAGCAACCAATTCTTAGTTAAGCAGATGTTTTCTAAATAGGGTCTTTAAACTTTTATATACTTCTTCTAAATATTTTCATATTTTTAAAATTGAGAGATACTGGTTTGCATTTCTCACCTGCTTAGCATTAATTTCTGATTCATAATCCCTCCACAAACAACAGATTTATTGATTACAAAACCTCCCCACAAGCCATTTTTGCCAGTGTCTTTTCTATGAACACATGAAAAAAACCCCAAATGCCAAAAAAATGGTAACTTGGAAATAAGCCACCTTTATTTTAAGGTTTTTTTGCAGTTGACGTGTTGTCCCAGCAACCTAGGTTTTTTGCTGTCTGGCAGAAGACAGATTTCTTTGGTTCCATCACGTTACAAAGCTGAAAAAATTAAAAGGGAGACAAGCAATGAAAATTCACCATTTCATTATTCAAATATGTGAATTACCCTGAGTTGCAGCCAAGCCATGGGGCTAACCCACAGTGTTCTTCAATACCTATTCAAACCCTTCAGCACTGCAATACTTCATTTCCATTAATTAAATAATTACACCAAACTCTCTGTAAAGATAGTATTCAGCTGAATTCAGGCATTCCAAAATAGTTATTCAGTAAAGCTTAAGCTCATATTGTCATGTCATGAATTGACAAAGATCTTGTTTATTTCCTTTACCAGAGGTATTTTTAAAAGCCCCCTTAATNATTACTAGTCAGATCCTTCACATAATTTTATGTCCTGTTCTATTTCCCAGAGAATCCTAGATACTTTCTATCTTCAATTTTAGTTATGTTAAAACTGAGGGTCTGCCTGGATAAATAAAATGTAACTGACTTGGATTATTTTAGGCAATTGCAGAATTTCGGCTTCATGGCTAGGTTTCATGTATGTTATTGCTATGAAACTACAAAAACTTTTTCACTTCTATTGCTCTGTGCTTCCTGCTAAACACCCAAAGTTTCACTGGATAACGTTCTCTCTTATTCAAAAGAATTTTATGGAGCTATTGTTCTCTTTAAAAGTTTTCCTCCCAGGGACAGATGCATTTCAAAAATGAATAGAGTGATCCATTGAGACAATTATTGCTGATACTTAAACTCAGTAGAAATCAGAGATTTCTGATCAGCAGGTAACTGTAGCCTGTGTATGTGTATTACTGTTGTGCATTGCATTTGTGGGCTGTATTAATAAACAATTTCCTGTAAAGACAGAGGAACATAAATGCCAAGGGCCTGGAAGTACACTGCTGTGTAAAGTTTTATTCACAGGTGTTTTTGGTCTCGCAGAACAAAAGCTGAGTAGAGGTATTATTATCCTGTATAAATGCATCGGTGAATAAATATCTGCGAGAAAGAAAAGTTATTCAAATGAGAGGGTAATACTGGAAGTAGAAAAAAATATGTGTATGCCTTTCCTAAACCCATGCTGGCNTGCAAACTTGAAAAATCAACCCCGAAAATGCAACTGATGATGTTTCACAAATTGAAAAAACAGAAGTTAGTGTCCAAAAAAATATTTTTAATAGTAAAGTTTTTATTATAATCTAATACAGTTAATACATCACAAAGATGAAGAATTTTGTGGTTTAAAAATTTATTGTGCTTGCTTATATAACATGAAGCCCATCGTTGTAAGTGGGAGAAAGTGGTGCTTGTGCAAGTTGACATAACAAGATTACATTTCAGCCTTTTTTTTATGGCCCTTCCCTTCCCTTCCCTTCNCTTTCCTAAACCCATGCTGGCTGGGTCTGATCAGCCAGTTGTGCTGTATGTGTTGCATAATGGCTCTCAAAATGATCTGCTGCATGACCTTCCACAGTACTGAGGTCAGGCTGACAGACCTGGAGCTCCTCAGATTGTCCTTCGGGCCCTTCTGGTGTATGGGCATCACATAAGCCAATCTATGGTCATCTGAGAGCTCCCCAGTTAGTCAGGACTGATGATGAATGAAGGAGAGTGGCTTGGTGAGCTCCTCTGCCCATTCCCTCAGTACCCTCAGGTGAACCCCTTCTGGTCCCGTAAACTTGTGAGCACCTGAGTGGCACAGCAGGCTACTAACTGCTTCTTCCTGGATTGCCAGGAGTCTGTTCTGCTTCCTACTCCTGTCTCCCAGCTCACAGGTCTGACAGCTCTGAGGATCATCAACCTTTCTATTGGAGATTGAGCCAAAGAAGGCACCAAGTCCCTCAGCCTTTACAGGCATCTTTGGTTACGGTATTACCTTCTGCATGCAATAAAAGATGGAGATTTTCCTTATACCTCCTTTTTTTATAAAACCACTTTTATTATCTTTCACCAGACTGAGTTCTAACCATGCTTTTGCCTTTCTAATTTTCTTCCTACGTGACCTAATGACATCCTTGCACTGTTACTGAATTGCCCCAGAACTATGGGTCTCCTGAAGAGTAATCTAGTTGCAATGATGTGAAAACAACTAGTTTTATTCTCATTTTTAATTGATTATAATAAATGTGATGAAATACTGTAATGTTAATAACAGGGACTTAGGTCACTGAGGTGTGTAGTCCTTTCCTGTCTCACAATACTCAGCCTATATACACTCAGTGAAATTTTTTCAACAAATCTCTCTCCTAGGGGTCTTCATGGATCAAGTAGGAGAAACATAACTTTGCACACTATATATTATTTTTGTACTATAATAAAAATGGCACCAAAATTTAAGCTTACGGTGACACGGAAATGAAAAGAACTAAATGCATAAAAGAGATTTAAAAAGAAGTAACTGAAAATATTGGACAATAATATGAGCAAAATTTTGCTGTATGAAACAGCACACACAGGACAAATTCAGGAAAACTGAAATCAATGACCAAGATCCAGCTTATCTCAAGAAGGAGGTAAATAGATATTTTAAAAAATAGATTCTTTTACATCACTAAATTAAATGATAGTACATGCAGAAGCCTACTTTCAAATAAGTTTCAGAGAAGGAGAACAATCCCTTGGTTTCTACTTCTCCAGTCTGATTTTGTTGGGTTTTTTGGGGTTTTTTCCTGAAAATCTCCATCAGTCAATACCAACTGAGTATGATTGAGTTGACTATGCTTGCTATCATTTTTCTAATGAATAAATGAATAAATACACCAATCATATTTCATTCAATTATGCAGTCTTTCCACAGAGAGTTTGTGTGATGTGCAAATGCCCATTACGTTTATTCTCTCCTCTCCATCTTCCATCAGGAAGCTTGCTGGTGTGACCCTCAATTTACAGACTAGGAAGATTTACAGACTCAATTTTACTTTTTTATGATGATTTGAAGCAATCAGATTGTTGTCTGAACAGCTTGATAATAACAGTTAGGGACTCTATGAAAGGTTGTACCAAATCTTGTCTCTGTGAGTCAAACACAAAAGTGCACACTCCACTTAGAACAGTGTGTTTATGTTAAATACTGTGATAATCAATTCAATTTACTTTATTCCATCCTACCCAATGGAGGATAATTTCCATCAAGTTGCTTCAAGTCTATCACACTAGGTTTTTTTGGATAGATTTTTAGAAATATTGCCATCTATTCCATGAAGTTTTCCTCTTTTCAATACAGCCTCCTCTTCTTGCTTTCAAATAACTTATTGTTCAACCCAATATGAATGAAAAAGTCTACCACTCCCACAAGGCTGCATCAGAGAAATTGGATAAAATTTATGATAATAAAATAGGAAGAAAAGCTGGAGGAAAAAGTGCAGTTCTGGGAACAAATAACTGTGTGGGAAGATGTGGAATTTCCAACGATCATCTCTGCCACAGATGGGGAGGAGTGCAAGAGCACAGATAAGAAGGCATATGAAAAGATAAGGATGTTGACACTACTGTAAGGGAAAAAAATGACCAAAGTTCATCATTCCACCCTTTCCCTTTTTTTAATTGACACCGGCTATTTCATGCTTGTCTCTAAACACATGCATCATGTCTTACACATTACTGATAAAGTATTTTGCAATTACAACTTAAATGAAGCCTAAGTATGCTAAATTCATGCTCTGCTACAAAAATAAGTATTGAAAAATGTGAAAATATTTCCATTACAATTCTCAGCACCCAGATAGTACCAAGCACAAAGAATGGGAGACTTTATACCTCTCTAGTGCTTGGATCCCATTCCCTTAACTCAGACACTTCAAAAATGTATCATTTCACCCTGAGTTTGCTTTGTTACTTGGGGAATAGGATAGATACATTTTTGACTAAATAAAATGTGCACAGACCAGTTTATGTCTCCATGTTTAACAATACTGATGTTTTATTAGAAAAAGTTTGGACTGGAAGCACATTCAGGTACAACCTTGACTTCAAGAGGCCAGTTATACAGCCAAATATTATAGAGCTCATCATCACTCTTGTGCTTTGCTCTTCAGCTGTAGGGCTGTAGGCAGCAAAAATACCAGGGTCGTGATTAGAAGGATAATATGAAAGAGTTTAACATTTTGAGATTTTATGGCTTTATAAGTTTTCTTTACTATGTAAGCAAGGCAGAAATCATGGAAAAGTCATTTCTACATGGAAAACAGTGAGCAAGTTCATAAGTCTTTCAGCCCTTTAAGAGTATTTTTTTTTTAAATTTTAAAAATCACTTAGGCCTTTTGGTCTCTGAAAAGCCAGTATTTGTAGAAGCAGATTGATTTTTTTTTTCTTGACACTTTAATAAAATATTATGCCATGTAAATGCCTTATTGTGTAGATTATTTATTGATTTAGGTACATTTTCTTCCTTTGAATCCTTACTATACAGATCTGTTGTTTTCTGAATTGATTTTGCTGTCTCAGCAACAGTGAGGCATAGACACTTTTTTGGCTTCCCTCTGAATGAACAATTTCCTAGTTAGACACACTGGATTTGGAGTTGGGTCAATAAAAGTTTTACTGTGTCCTTTCTCTTTCCTCACACAGCTCACAAAAGAGAACTAAATTCCATTCATCCTTTCACTGGCCACAGTGGAATCTTTAGCAATGCAGTTCTGGCTGGGATGAGGAAACGTGGCAAGAAATTGGAAGAAACACAAATAAGAATTCTTTATTTCCCATGCTCACTGCCCTGAAGATCTGCTGCCACTGGGAATGCATGTGAATTTCCTGGACTTTAACTATTTGTCTCTGCTTGTGAATTTCTTTGGAAGTATAACACATTAAATATCAAAAGACAATTTAGCTTAATCCTGTTGATTCTGATGTGGCTAACTGCAAGTCATTTGCAAAAAAAAGACCATTTTGAGTGGTTCTTGGCAATACGAGCATAAAGAGTCATTGAACAGTTTTCATGCAAAGAATACTTCTAACTTTTGAATAACATAACCTCAACCATGGTTTAATAAAGTGTTTTCACTCTCATCTTTGTGGACAGATGTACATTTCAAATATTCTTGAGTACTACATAATTCTTTGCAAGAATGTACACAAAAATTTATTTGGCTGTTGTTTTTTAATTGCTTTTTTTATGTTAAACAATGATTTTATAGATAGTCCAGTCATGGTAAAAACTACTAAGAACGAAACATACCAATTTAAATTTTAGAAATTTCCAAAATAGTTTTTCATGTCTTCAATTTTATTCTTCTCCATTACTTTGCATATATATATGTCTGTATCAGCTCTGTCCTCCTCTTCTTTAAAACTTTTTTCTTCTATCATTTCAATGTTGATGTCACATGCAGATAAACAGGAGATATTTTTTTAAAATCAGTTCCTAGCACAGAAGTCATTTTCCTATAAACTTAATCAGAGCAATAATTTCACCATAAGTCTTTATGTGTGCATATATCAGACAGGCAGATGCATAAGAGTGTGCATATAAAACCCTTTTAGGCATAAATCCAAGACTTACCTAAGGCCAGACATGTGAGTTCATATGTTGTGGATGCTGAAAAGATTTTAGCAGAGAAATCTTTCAGCTTTCTGCAGTATCTTGTGAGAGCTCTGTCTTTCCCATGCAAGCTATCTAAAACAAAGTTATCATTTTGTAAATACCGGCACCTGCTGATTGTTTTGTCAGATTGTTCTGGTTCTAACTAGCAAAATATTTGGGAATGGATGTCTTAGAATTTGGCCAATCCCCTCAAGGGGTGGATGGCCAGAGAACCAATTATCTTATGCCACACAACATACTTTTCGTGAACTAATATATAAAAGCCTCAGGAAAAACTATTGATTGCTGCCATTGACACAAAATCCTGGACTTTGTGTGGCTTTTCTACCCGTCCGCCCTGCGATAGCGACAATATGTGACACAGTAAAGTAGCCCAGGGGATCTACTGGAAGGAAAAAAAGATGACCAAAAACTCCAGCAACTTTTGCCAAGTCCTAAAAGCACACAGGAATGCAAAGTTTTGTGTACAGTTTCTTTATATAGTTATACAATAGATCAGTGTGGTTCACGTTGCACTTGACCTCTTCTGACCTACCCATCCCTAATGGGATAACTAAGTACTCACAGCAAGGCTGAGTGGAGATCATCTACTCGTGCCCTGTGCCCACAGGAAGAGTTTGAGAGAATTCTTTGCTGCAAAGTGTTGCAAAACAGTTGAAGCATTTTGGTTTTAAAATAAGGATACACAAAACCATCCCAGATGTCATTTGTAGAACTAAAAAGCAATGAAAGAAATGGAATTTGAGAATAATTTTTTAAATAATGTCCCTTTAAATATAAATCATGTTTCAAAATTTGCCAAAGGGTTCAATAAATGTGTTTACAGTTTATTCGCCGGAAAAATTTATCTATTTGCAACATCCTAACATACTAATCCTGTGATTAGGAAAGACACAAACTACAGGGGTCACTTTAAAGCTGACATTTTGAGTATTTTCTTTCATCACCTTTGATATGAGCTCTCTTTCAGTGGGATTTTCAAGCCATTAGATAAATCACCAAATAATGTGTGTGTCACAGCAGTTCTGCTGAGTGAAGACTATTTAATACATAGCTTGTTAAACTAGCTATAGAGTCTAAGTTTCATTTCCTCTTCTTTTTCACATTTTTTGACAAAAAAACCACACTTTGAATAAGAATAGGACTTTGAGATGCTACTGCAAGATTATGTTCTGCTGTAGAGCTTCAATTCTTAGTTAACTAAAATTTTTTTAGCATCATTACCTGATTTTAATTAGGACAAAGAGGATGACTGAATTTGAAAGGAGAAGGCAGGAGAAGGAAGGAATAAAAATACTGTTGTTTTGGGGTTTAGAGTGATTTTTTTTTTTTTATTGCTTTCATGCCCTTCTGCTTAGCAAGTAAACAACAGAACAACAGGCAGAAAAGAGCAAGAAACAATTCAATTCTTACATAATTAGATTGCTGGAAAGTGGATGTTCAGGAAACCTTAAAATAAAAGATCACAAATGGAATATGACCTGGATTCTAGATTTTTTTCAGATTGCACAGAAGAAACCAGTGCATGTGGGTTACTGGAAGAACTAGGGTTCCAAGGGTTTTTCCCTCGTAAGAAAGGAGTGAGTAGGAAGGGCTGCAGGACCTGCAGGACCAGTGAATATTGTGTATTTGCTATGTGTTTGCCATATTGGGAGTTATTGGGAGTTTTTCAAAGGTAGATTTTTCAAAGGTAGAAATTATAAAAATCATGCTGATGAGACAAATCAAGAAATGTGTGAAGACATTCTCAGAGAGGTAATTTAGTCAAACATCTTATTAAGGACTTATAAGAGGAATGAACAATATGGAAAGCTTTTTTTTTTGTTTTTTTGTATTATTACAAAGATGGAGGGAAGACAGAGTCTAGACTACAGGAAGGAGAAACTTTTCAGGAAGGTACTAAGCAGTGGGGCTAAGAAAGTGGTTTCTTAATTATTTGTTCTGAAAAATGGGGATCATATTTGAATAAAGTTCTTACTATTAATCAGAGCTATATACAGTATCGAGATTAATACAGTGTTTCTATACCATATATATTGACTGAAGACCATATTCCAACAAAAATTGTGTGATGTAAATGTTTTTTACACAATAAAACCATGAAAAACAAGGATATCTTCATGACCAGGGTGTAGCAAAACACCAATACAACTGGAAAAAAAATATCCTGAATTAAGTGATGATGATCAGACTATGTTGAAATTATACTACACAGAGAAAGAAAAGCAAATACATTTTTAACAATTTGTATTTTAAATAAAAAATTCTTGAAAAAATTAGAAAATCAGTGAAAGTTGAGTGGTTTTGTAAAGAAAAAGAATCTTGGAACTACTTTAAGTCACGTATTGAAAGCCAATACATGTACTACCAGTAGACAGAAAATGATTGAGAAGAAAAGATACAAGACCTAACTAGATAACTATTCAATTCATGCTGAGAATCATTAAGTAACCAAGGGATAAATAAAATCCTCTGTGTGATGTTTCTCTGCAGCTGTTGATATGTGGACAAATGCTATATTGCTCAAAATAGATATCCATTTACTTATTTCTGACCTTGATCACATCAGTGCAAAAAAAAGCATTTACAATGATAAGCTGGGAGTTTATGTGGAACAGCAAGAACAGACTGACTAAATAGAAAATATGTCTTGAAGGTCAGAATATGTAGGAGAAAATTGAGACTTGCCAAGTATCAAGCTGAGCCGGGCCTTGCAGAGGAAATTAAAACAAACAGTAAAAAGATTTTTAGCCACAAAAATTAAAAAGAGAACAAAGAAGGAGGAAGTGGTGTGGTAATTCAGCAAGTATAGGGGCAAAAATTAAAGTTAATTTAGATACTGCCAAAAAAAACTTTGATGCAGATTTCAGTAACTACAAATGATGTAGTACATGGAGGCAAAGTCAAGGGGCTAATGGAAACAAGAGCGTGAAAATGGAAAATGCTATAATTGAGGAGGAAACAATATTGAAAGAGCTTAATGCACTGAGGTCAGTGAGCAATAATCTCCAGGACTGAATTCTGGCTCCTGTAATTAGGAATACAGAAGCAAAGATCTTTTATGCATTTGCCAAGTCAGATCTATACACTATATATGAAATAGTACACTTCAAGGGATTTTCAAGATAGACATTACAGTGCCTGAATGTAAAGATAATAGCTCAGGAAATTCAGGAACTGCATAATATTCAGCACAAGGTACTTAAAAGTGGAAGCCAAAAGAAATCAGAAAGAGTACATGATATAGCATCTTATCTGCAGGACTGGAAAAAAGCCAGACTACAAATACCATCAGAAACCATCAAAACCCAAGCAGACCCTACTGATGCAGGAACCTTCAGTAAGAACAACCTAGTTCGGTTAGAGATGGTTTGGTAGAATACAGAATACATAGAAAACAAAATTTAGAGGACCTACAGTTATCCAGTCAGCAGAAGTCTGAATCTCTTGAGCAAAGGCTGATACTCCTGTGAATCTCTAATCTTTCTTGGAACAATGACTGGATCACATATGATGAGAAGACACATCTTCCTAAAACGCAGTGTGATTAACCAGATGAATGGAATCATAGTATCACAGAGTCCTTTAGGTGGAAAAGACCTATCAGATCACGGAGTCCAAGCTAGCAGTGCCAAGTCCACCACTCAGCCATGTCCCTTAGTGCCATACGTACTCACGGCACCTCTAGGGATGGAGACTCAACTACTGCCAGGGGCAGGCAGTTTCAATGCTTGACAACACTTTCAGTGGAGAAATTTTTCCTAATGTCCAGTCTAAACCTCCCCTGTAACAACTTGGCATCATTTTCTATTGTTCTATCTGGTAGACTAATAACAAATTCTCATACTAATATTGCTCTTTGATTGATAGAGAAAAGATGGATGATGATACTAAAACTCACTTTTGAACTACAAAAATTGCAGAGCATCTGTAGAGATGTAACTGTCAGTACACATGGATAATCCTACATGTCTAAAACACAAAATACTGCAATTTTGTATGGGCATCAAATATTTCACTTAGGAGTAAATCAAGATGTACTGCAAATGAAATGGGACAGCTGTACACATTCATATTTCTATGCACAGCTATAAATTGTTAGACTATTATTGTTGGCTCATATGACTAAACTTTCTGTGAAACTTGGAGAAAGTCTTTTAATCTATCTGGTGCTTTATTTAATGAACTTCAAGATAAGGTCTAATCTTAATGAATCCAAAATCCACTCTTTCTTTTCAAGGCTCTCCAGGAACTTTCACATGCAAGTTCAGAGGACAACCTCATTAGTGGCTTGTATAATTTCAGGTATTACAGTGACAAGGGCCAAAGTCATCTATGAGTAGTTACTCTTGAGAAGAAAAGAAAACAACAAAAGAAACAACCTGTAGGATTTAAGATATTTATACATTTTTATTTTAAGATAGTAGAAAAAAATGCAGAATTTCACTTTTTCAAATATGGTCTTGGCCTTTTTAGTGGAACCCTTGAAAAAATAAAAAATGAAAAATATAAACCATCTGTTTGGCTGAGAGGAAGAAAAAGGTTTCCCCAGTGACAAATTTAAAATGAAGAGGAAATTGCCTCCAAAGCATTATGAAGAAGAAAGCCAATTTGATTGTATCTAAACCTAGTTAAAATAGTTTAAGAATAAAAGGAGAGGAAAAAGGAATTTCTCCAAGGACCAGGAGGCCATAAAAAGCATCCAAAAGAAGCAAAAGCAAAAAAAAAAAAAAAACAAAAAACTATATATATATAAAATGAAATTCTTTTGTAAATAGCAAGTTTTTATGTTCTCTTTTAAAATGTTATATTATTCATATATCTGTTCTGCACAATGTAAACAACCTGGTTTTAAGATGCAAAACAGCAAACAAACAAATGAATAAACAAATAGATAAAGGTCTAATGTCTTGCCATGCCATCTTCAGGGATCTAAAATGTCTAATCCCAAACAAGGTATTGATTATAATCAATGTAAGTAAAATTGCACATCTAGACAGACTTCTTTATGTGAGTATCTAGTAAGACCAAATTATCTACCCTTTGAACACATTAATTTCTGTCTGTAATGTGAGCCTAATCAAACTTGCTTAAACATATGCACTGAACTTTTAGTGGCCTAAAATTGGAACAGATAAAATTCATCTCAACAAAATAAACCACTGAATTAATGGAAGAAATTTCTTTTCTAAACCTAAATGTGACGACAAAATAAATGGAAGAATTGGCTAAAGATCAGTTTAGTTACTTGGAACAAATGGAAGTCAGAAACTTTTGAGAATACTGTAATAGAAATTACTTAAAACAATCAAGTAGCCCCCTCCTCTCTGCCCTAAAACAGGATGTCAGCCACTAGAAATCATAAATTGTAATCAATTAAGTAATTGATTGATTTCTATATCTATTAGATTCCAGGTGTCAGGCTACAAAAATGAAGCTCTTTTCATCTGCTCTTGTAACATCTCACTTCAGGAATTTATATATAAAAGGCAAGATGCACAACCTTAAATCAGGTTCATTTGTTCCTAATGTCCTTTTCTGAAAGGCTGTCCTGCATGTGTTTCACTGTCAGATGTCTCCAGACATGCAAATGAAATATCCCTGAGCATGGAACAACTGCTTTCATCTTCATCTTATAATAGATACCTCTTTCAAGTGCCAGCAAAGCTGCCAAATTTTATCAGACAGTATAAACTAAAATCAATTTCCTTACCTCTTGCTTCCCTGAAAAAAAAAAAACAAACAAACAAACAAGCAATCAAAAAACCCCAAACCAAACAACAATAATACAAAACCCCAAAACACCATCTATCAAACAGTTACAGTGCCCTGTGGCAGCCCAAATGTGTTGCTGGCCCAAATGCTATGTTGTGTGGCCATGGCATATCTGTTCTGTGGAGATCTAGCCCTAAACAGGGCATGTGGATGCAATCTGCACTGCTTTGGAGCCAGGAATCATTCCCTTGGGTGGATACATTTAGAACTGTAGAAATAGCTTATGTCTCTCTTATGCAGCTGCAAAGGGAGATAACTGGAACAATAAACAAAAAGATCCAAGCAGAATCAATAAGAGTGCCCTTTTGGACAGTAGACAAGGGCAAAGATCTAGTTAATTCTTGACTTTGCTGCACATTTAATTTTTTTCAGAGATCACTAAAGAACAAGCAGTCTGTCCACTTTATCCATACTTCATATTCTGCTTGTTAGCAACTTTACAGTCTTGTTGGAAAGGTTTCCACTTCTTGTTTTTCATATCTTTTCATGCTATGCCCTTCCCATGCCATATCATTGTTTATTCACTTTTTCTAATTTAAACTGAGTCAAAATCAGGAATTAAAGATTTGATGCAGTTTGTTACACTGTAGAAATGGAATAGCAAATGCTAATAAATAAAACCAACTCGGCAAGTGCTTTGGTTGTTATACAAAGTTACCAATGCTTAAGTCAGTCATTAAGAGTCTCTTACTGAAGAAAAGGCTTTCTGTGTTTAGACATTCAATGAATATTTAGATTGTAGACATCTGATTATGGGTTTTAAAAGCTTGATGTAAGATTTGTAAGGATACTAAAAAGAATAAACCAAAAAAAGCTACAATCAGAATACCTGTATGCATTTAGGACCAATTCCATGCAGTAATTGCAAACTACAAGAACATTGCCTGCAATGTCCTCAGGCCTTCACATCAGCGTCTTTCCAGTTCCCTTGAGTAAGAGATATGTTTACTTACACATTTCTGCTCCAATGTCTACAATTAATTTTGAGGCAAGGTCAATGCTCCTTTGCTATACCTTGAAACCTTATAGGAGGGAACCCTTGCTGAGTAATTCCAACACTGAACCCATTAGTTCCAGTCATTGGTCAAAGCATCTGACAAATGAGTTATTGTAGACTCATTTATTATTTTCCAGTGTATGCAGTTTTGTGCACAGTCCATCCTGGCTATCACTGCTAAATAAGCAAATCGATTATACTTGCGGGATTTTGTTTGTTTGTTTTGTTCCTGAAACCAATTTTAGAGGTAAATAAAAATGCATGGTATGGATCAATACATATTATAGATATCTTAACCGACAGTTTCCAAGGTGCTTACTCTGGTTACATTCCAGGGTGAGAATTATGAATATGAATATACATATGAATTAATACATATGAATATATAGAGAAAGATAGAATACATCACTGAATTTCTGGACCGGAGTTCTCTAGGAATAATATAAAAAAGAATTCTTCTAATTAAGGACATAGGATGAACAGGATGAAGAAAAATTTCAGCAAACTGAGAATAATGGAGACTTTCAAATGAAACAAGCTTACAGCAACATCCCTTTTCAACTTTTGACTGGCAGAGTAAATCTTTGCTTGAGGTAGATGGAACATTACTCCTTGATGACTGCCTCCAGTCTGCCTTTAAGAAAACTATCTACAGTAACAACTGTTAATGTCAGCAGGGAACCTTTTTATGTTATAATTTTATCAAGGTAGGATAAAAGTGTATTAGATCATAACATAAATTACTCATGTCTTGCTGAACACACTGAGAGTCTCAGTGTTCACTGAGATAATTTGTGGGACAGATGCCTCACATTTTCTAAAGCATTAACGCATCAAATATCCTGAAAACCAAATATATTTGAAGCCTCAGAAGTGCATTAGTTTTCAGTAAACTAATAAACATTGTAATAGCTTGATGTATTGTGTTTAATTTCAAGGAATTGAGTTTAAAAATATCACTCTGTGTTACTTAAGTGATTAAACAAATTGTAACCTCTGTCTTTTGCCTTTGATTCAGGCACCTCTTGAAAAACACAATTTCAGCAAATCAAACAGAAATTATTTACAAATATTACAATATTATTATTTCTGGACTTTTCACAATTACCTTATCATTTTCTTCAGTTTTTTTTTTTAAATAATTCATCATAAGTATTCTATAATCAAAGGCTGGGCCCAAAAATTATGAAATCAGTTCATAATGGTCATTCAAGTTTTGAACTGACTTGGATTAGATATTCATGCCTCATTGTTTTATTCTGTTATGCATCTGCGCAAAGCTAACTCTTGCAATAAGGTTTCTAATATGATCTATTTCCCCACATATAAATAAATAAGTAAATGTTCTTCCACATACTACACTTTACAGCATATCTGTATGGAAAATTTCACTCCTACAAATTTTCAGCATCTTATTTCTTATGGCATCCACAGTGTCATGGTCTCATAAAAGGCACAGTTCCATAGGCCAGAATAAACAAAGAAGCTAGCTGGAAACCAGTTGTGTATGAAAGAATTATGGTATTTGTATATCTCTAGTGGACTAAACCGAATCTTTGGATTTATCCCTCCTGAAATTAACAGGTTTCATTTGAACAATACTTTATAAAACTCTTGCAGCTTAGACTCATTTTCAGTCAGCACATGTTATTCATAACTGGCCCCAGAGAGAAATCTAGCCAGTTACAAAAGGAAACTCATTATTATTTCCCCTTATAATCTGGTTTTATTCCTTTTTTAATGCCAGTTAATTTAAAATGAGACTCCGAGGATACTGAATGCCCATGTGTGAGCCAAACATGGCAACTTGGATTGTAAGTCCAGCCACAAGCACAGTTTCTTACTTTTGAAGTTGCTCACAGCAGGGACAAGCTGAGCTTGCAGCCAAGGGAAATTGTGTATCTGGAAACTAATAAGTCCTAAGTATACTTTGCTATTTGACTGTAAGTATATTAACATCAGTTTTTGCACTGCTGCATGGCCTTGACTCAAATCACCTTAGATCCCAAATGTCAGAGTTTGGAAACAAGGCATCAGTGGGTCAGGATTGACTAAAATATAAATGTGATATTCGTTGCCATTTTATCCTCTATAGAATGATCTAAATTTACTCTAATCAAGTAAATAAAAGATCTTGTATGAAATTTTACTTTGTTGTCCTCAAATGGCAAATATCTGTCTTTAAATAAATTGCCTTCCCTGTATTAAAAAAGGTCGTTCATTATTTTGTCTTCTCAGGAATGGCTACATAGGTTCACAGAATATTTTCTGTTGGAAATGACCTCTGAGATCATGGAGTTCAGTCATTAACCCAGCACTTAAAAGTGCACCACCACTAAATATTGTCCTTAAGTGTCACAGCTACACATCTTGTAATAGCATCAGGGGTAGTGACTCAAGCACTCTCCTTGGCAGCTTGTTCCAATACTTGACAGCCCTTTCAGTTGCTAAAGCTGTGATGGTGAGCAACTTCACTGCTCAGCTTCTTGTCTCTCACTTGAACAGGCAAATGCCTGCAGGAGCCTTTTCCCACAGACTTGATCAGGGCAACCAGCTGGATGTACCTGGGCAAACAGTCGCACTCATGGGCATGCCATGTCATGTTCCTGTGTGTCTTCTCTCATGGAGATCCCATAGGGAACATTTTCTATTTCATAGATACACAGAATCACAGAATATGTTGAGTTGGAAGGGACCCACAAGGACCACCAGCTCCAACTCCTGGCCCTGAAAAAGACCATGCTCAAGAATCACACCATGTTCCTGAGAGTATTGCCCAAACTTGAACTCTGGTAGGTTTCCTACTGCGTGCTCTTGCAAATCACAATTTTTCTTCTCCCTGTTATTAATAGATATATACAAAGGAAATCATATTTTGATCTTCTCTAAATGAAAGGCACTCTGAGGTATTATATATTAGAAGATAGTGGCGCAGCTTGACTGCCAGAGTGAGTGTTCTGTCTATTGCAACATTGCTTTGATAAATACACATAAAAATTATTTTAAGATGGCAAATTATAAGCACTGCTGATGTTTAGATAGATCTGAGCATGAAAAGTAATGTCCAAGCTGGGCCAGACAGTCAGTGCCAGGCAGGCAGAAGTGCCATGCTGGGGGAACCTACGAATGTGCACATGCTTTTGAATGGAGTGCTGTGTGCTGCACTAATGACCTTCTGCCTCTGCCAGCCTAGGCTGGGGAGGGGACATGACTGTCTGTATGTCCTGTACATGGCCATCTGTGTAAGTGCCCGTGTCTCTGTGTGTCTCTGGGATATTTCTCAGTTGTTCTACTGATTGAACATTCAAATGAGAAGGCAGCAGCTGAAACCCTAAGCCTGAGCAGAGCCCCACATCTCCAAAGTACACTTCAGCAGAGAGGGACAAAGGAGGCCCAGGCTGGAGCTGCTGGAAATGATGGGTGCTTGTAACATCCCTCAATAGCGAAAATCTGTTAATTTACTTCAGTTCCTCCACCAGTATTCAAGATAGCTGTAATCAGACCAGTGAATGGAATTCAAACGTATTAATAATTTTCTTTTCTGTTAGTTATGGCACATTTTAACTGGGGGAATTGAAAAGTATTGCATCTGGAGAGGAACCACCCCGTGCACCAGTATAGACTGGGTATCAGCAAGCTGAAAAGCAGTTCTGTAGGAAGTGCTCTGAGGGTCCTGGTGGACACCAAACAGATGTGAGCCTGTAGTCTGCCCTTGTGACATGGAACATGGACAAAAACCTCCTGGACAGCATTAGGAGGAGCACTGTCAGAAGGTCAAAGGAGGTGCTCCCTCCCCTCTATTCAGCATTGCCATTGAGGCCACACCCAGAGTACTGTGTCCAACTCTGGGCTCCCCAGCACAGGGCACATGGACGTACTGGACACAACCCTGAGCAACCTGCTCTAGCTGACCCTGCCATAAGCAGGGCCTTTGAGCTAGATGTTGTACAGAGGTCCCTTTCAGTTTCAACATTTAGGCATTTTGGTGATTTTGTATTTTCCTGTGCTAAGCACGGTGGCCATTGGTAACTCCCCAAAATATTGAACTGCAATAGCAGTCAACAGGTTAGTTTCTTCATTTCCAGATGGGTAAGTTGAACTTTTCATTTCCTTACCTGTACAAATTTTGATGTGGAGGGATTCAAAAATTTTGCAAGGCCTGAGAGCCCAGCAACCTTAATTTTCTTCCACTTTGGGAATGTCCTTATTTTTTGGGGATTGTTGTGTGCAGTGTATTGCAAGCATTACTGAAAATGTATTAAGCTGATTTTTTTCCTTCTTTCACATCTTAATGGCAAAGATGAGCAGAAAGGTGTGGAGGAATGGGCAATTCTTGTTTAAAGTACTATTTTAAATATACAGAAAAGTAACCTGGACTCTTACTGATTTCGTATTTTTTTGGCTGGCTCTAGCTTCATGTACATGTAATGTGCAACAGATATTTTGCCAAAAACATTTTATAGGTTTTGCAACCAGTTTCTTCCTTCCAAATGCTGAATTTAACAGTCCTACAATGTTTTATAACTTCCATTCAATTCATATGGCTTGTCTTTAGCCTAGAAACAGAAGTCTTAATGATTTTGATTGCTTCTAGAACATTCTATTAAATCAGAAGGGATGTTTCAGCACTTTTGGACCAAAAGTTGCCATTTCCTGATGAACTGCAGGTTCATATAATTTGAAATAATGATGAGTGAATTTCATGTGCACTCTTACTATCAACAGATAATTTAGAAAGTTGTTCATTTTGCATGAAAACAGTCTTGTTCCAGCCTTGTCCTAATGGCTGACAATCTAGTGGATTAAGTATTCAGGATAATACTCTCTATTCCACTTAAAAAACACATTTATACTTACCCTAGATCATTTTTGTAACTCACAGAATAAGATACACACTCCCCTGCAATAGCATTTGAGACTTAATAGTAACAACTGTTGACCAGGAATGAAATGAAATTATGCAATAAACATTGCACAAAGAACAACTGTGCCAAAACCATTTTAATAGATTATGAAAGGAAGTAATTTAAATGTGCAGTTGATTTACAGGCAGAAAGATGCCTTCACATTGACAGAATTTCTGGCAATTCAACTTGTTTTTGGCAGACCTTCAACTTTTCATTACACAGAGGAAGGAAGAACTATCTGTTTCAGTAATGTGTGGTTAGTACATTTATATACCCTAGGCTAAGGCCCTGTTTGCACTACTCTTGCCACACAGTATATGTCTAAATTGCCTCAAATAGGAAGATAAGTGTTCCTTTTTAAGGGAAATATCTTCATAGGCCAGCCTAACTTCAAATGTTTTGGCCAAAACCTATGGTTTTTAGCAGCTTCTTCTTTCCTTATAAAGAACTGAACGGGCCTTTTGTGGTGACACCCTGTGCTGCTGTGTGCATCCTTCGTCACAGGGGTGTCAGAGAAGTGGCCATCACATGTTTTACTAGGGAAGGGCAAAACAGCCTCCCAGGAACCCCAACCTGTCAAAGTTTGAACAGCCTTCAATCTACTCTGAATTGTAAAGAGATCCTAATTATCTCTATAAATGAGAAAGCAGAATGAAACTTGGAATTAATTTGATTGGTTTTATTTCCTCTGTTATGCTTTGCAAATTATTGTCAGATCTCTTTAAAAAAGATTCTTTGGCTGCAGCTCTCTACAGTAACTCCCTACATTTGGTAAAAAAACACCCCAGATCTTCAGTTTTTATTCCAGCCTTTCTTTGCTTTTTTTTTTTAGCTTTAGTTTCATCTGTTCTTCAAGAAGCCTCATAAAATCTAGCTTAAGAATACAATTATAAAAGTATCCCCATTTCATTTTTCTTTCACTGCCTACCCAGTTCTTCTGTGGCCCATGATGAGTTCAGGGTTTTACTATAGGGTTCCAGACTGCAGGTTGACTTGTCCAAAACTGTAGAGCTAGTCAACTCTAAAAATATGATTTGTCTAGTAACGTCTCTGCCATATTGTTGTAAGATATATATTTAACTTGATTGCAGTTTAGTAGACTTTGACTAATAGCAATGGAATGTGGCTTCAAAATTTACAAATTAGCACCCATTTATCTAATTTTGTTACTGGAAGAAAATATAGTGTATCAACATAATACTGAGCCTACATTAATTAGTGCTGTTGAGAGATATGGTTATTAGCTGAGCTAAATACAGAATTAACACTGATATATAGCTTTTAGGATCTGAGCACACATGTCCACATGACATTGTGCAAACCTGAGGATGTATGTCAGTTCTCCAATTCTCTAGGAAGTCTATTGTCCTTCAGGCATGGCCAGAGTGTATGTGAGGGACAACCTATGATTTATACTTCTAAAAATCTGCTCAAAGATATGAAGGTAAACCATGAACAGAACTGAAACTGAGGACAGAATATATTCAAGAGCAAAACACCTATGTTTGTTTATAGATATATTATGCAGACAGAATCTATACAGTAGTTATACAAAGAAGCAAAAGGAATTAAATGAACAATATACAACTATCACACTCTGTGTACATTTTTAAGACGCTTTCATTGAGAAAAAATTCTGTCTGTACAAAATTGCTCTTGCCTCAGGAAAAGAGATTAATATATTTCCAGGTGAAATGACAAATTCTCTCTTCTTCTATTTCACAACAAATGACTGATTTAGAAAAGCAAATTAGTTATCTTATACTTACCTTAAGCACTGAATGTACTCAGAACAATTAAACCTTTTGTTCAATAAACACAAAGCTGTCAAATTTTTGGCATAAACACCCACACTGTGGAAAGAAGATCATAGTTGTGTTTTAAGATCAACTCTACTATTTGAAAATGTATTGAGACAGGCTAACCTTAGGAAAATAAATGCTGTGATACAATCAGAAAAAAGAAAATGTAATGTGATTGGTTTTTTTCTTAAAAATCTTGACATCTCTGGTGTGGCTCTGGTGCATCAAAGGATAAGCATGAGATGAAACTAATATTTTGAACATGCATTTAGGAATGAAAGACAGGAATTTGGACCCCTTTTAAAGTGGTATGTGGACAAATCCTCAGAAAGGAGCACATGTTTATATGCATATAAATAGCTTACAACAAACACAAGTTTGTCTTGGTAAAGTTGGGTTTTGGAGTTTTTTCCACATAAAAATTTTACCTTAGGTGAAACAGCACAAAATGTAAGGCATTCTCCACAAACCAAGAAAAAGCTTAGTTTTGCTGTGGCTTTGTTTGGCTTTGTTTTCAAGAAGAATTATAAAGAACAAAAACATTTAACTTTGGGACAGTGTGAAGAATTTTTGTCTTACCTAATTAGAGAAAGACTGAATGCCACCTGTGTGATTCTGTAATTATACCTGAACAGCAGGAAAATCTGCTACTGCTCATTGAACCTTGCTGCTGAGGGAAGTTGAATAGATCATTCATTCCATGGTTCAGGAGAGTCATTGCAAATCTGTGTACCACATGTAAAATTAGTTCTGACCTTGTCAGCCTCAAGCATGTCCTTCAGATATGGATCATTAAATTCAATCCTTAACACTCCAGGGGAAAATGCTAAAAAAATTGGGGGTTCCTTATATTTCATTCTATGGTCTCTTACTAAAACTATATATTGGCTTTGATTTTCCAAATGGAACCATCATTTATCTGCTTGATGTATGAAAACTGTGACTGTTGTCTTTCTGAAGAAGATAACTTTCTCAAAACAAAGGATAACCAGTTAGTCTGGCCCATGCTGAATCTTGATCTTCATGGCAGCTCATGCAACAAAGCAAACTTGCAAGAGACAGGTATGCTGCTATAAGTCAGTCCCTGAAGCATTCCCTCCTGTGCACCTAGATTTTTCATTTCACACTCACAATGTGTCAAGAACGGAGTGCTTCCCAACTGTACCATATCTTCCTCTTTAATATATTGGGACCACTTATTCACAGAGAGATGAGGTGGCCTGTAGAGTTGCTGAAAACAAAAAAGAAGAAAATTTGAGCACATGATTTACACCTAATTGTTCATGATGTTCATGGCTCACTCTCCTTCTCTGGGGTGATTGCAAATAACAGTGTTTCAAGACTGCAAAAAAGCTTTCCAACCCTCAGCAGTTATGACCAACTCATGACATTTGAGATTTTGAGAAAGGCTCGGTCTGTGTTTACACCAAAGGCAGGGTCGGGAAAATATCCCCCCCTTCTCTTTGGTCATGAAAGGTTAGCCACTCGTTGAAGATAGCTGTGTGGGCCCTGATGCCTGCTGAAAAACAGGTGCTGTCAGAAGAGGAGTTTTCCAAGACAGAGGCCCTTACTACCTTGAGATAGGCATCCATAATGCTCAGGGTGAGCGACTGTCTGTAGAAGCATGGCTATCCTTATAAACTGCAAAGAGAAGAGAAAGATATCCAATCAAAATTTATGTGTGTCTTACCAAAGAGGCTTTAAGGAGATACACTGTCCCAAAGAGATGTAAACCTCAAATAATTTTAGCATAACTCAAAATATAGTGGTGTCCAAATAGTTGGTAAAAAACTGCTCTTATGGCCTCAGCGACTAATGACAGAAAAAGGTCCAGCAAAAGCGTGTAGAAATGAAGCTAATTCGTCTGCTTCTCTCCTGCTCTCTGTTACATAGTCCTGGTACAATTTCTCCAGCTGCACATTTCACTAGGCCAATGCATTTCAGTTTCACCATGCTGAGCCAAGACATTTTTACATTTTTTTTTTCTGAGAAAATACTGAATCACTGGCTGTTGACCTCTTTGGCATATCTTCCTGTGCAAACACACTTTACAGTCTGCTATAGGCACCTAAATCCATTTGCTCCAATAGTTCAAGCCCACATGCTCCATAGCTATAATAATATTACTCATCATCTCTCATTCACATACACATACACAAAGAGGATGAGAGAAGAACTTAAAATTACAGCCTCCAAACATGGAATTTTCAATAACAACTAGATAATTTCCCTACAGTATTGCACTCTTACCATGCACAAGTTCACAGGAGCAATTTTAATGTGTTTGGGGACCAGTTATGGACAGCCTCTGATGACAGAAAATCACTGCATTACAAAGTTACAGCTCCCACTATGAGAGAATGGTAGAGTGAGAATGGGAGACTTTGTGATATTATTAGTATTTTTTGAAGGCCTGAGCTAGGAATCTCAGTAGTAAATTGCATATTCAGTTGGCTTACCTAGACTCTGGTCTTTACACTAACACAAAAATCTCCCCATCTGTGGATTTGGAGCTGAGAGTGAATGTGGTCAGTCTCTTTTCTAAAGGATGCAAGAGGTTCACATTGGCTTCTTCATGTTGATTTGTCTGTGTCAAACTAACTAGATGCTACTCTACAATGTGAAATGTTTGCCTATTTTTTGCAGTTCATATCTGGAAGTTTTATTTTTTTTCACTAATAAGGGAACAGAATTTCTATTCATTTCTTTTGTAAAAGCTAGTCTACAGCATTCAAAAAATCTATCTGTTCAAGTGAAGTTGAGACTATTAAATAGTCTTGGTTGATAATTATTACCACAGACAACTGAAAAAACAGTTAGGTAACATTTGAAAAATGAGAGGGTAAATTTAACAAGTACTACATGCTATTTAAAATTTGAAAAATACTGTATTTGGCTCTGTGTCAGTGGGGCTGGAAGAATCATTTTATCATAAGTTTCTACCCTCCCGATGAGAGCACATTGATTTATTCTATCATAAATCAAAACTCCTGCTGGGCTATGAATGAAAGATTTGTAAGGTTTTGGCCTTTAAAAGTGGTTGGGAGTGTAAAGGAAAGAACATGAGAGCTTGCATTAAGGGAGGTAGAAAATCATACTGGCCAACAAACACATAGAGCAAACTAACAACTAATATAAGAGGACACAAGCAAGAAAAATTGCATTCATTTATGCCAGCATCTCATCCTACCCTTCAACATGAAGCTGAAGGGAAAAGCCTGGCTCACCTACTCCAGTCACAAAATGTCACAGATAATGGGATCTGATGGTCTCTCACATGTATTTATCAAGACATCTCCAATACATGGGGGTGTAGAAGTGTTGACCTTGAAATTGTAAAACCTTTGATCCATAAACTGATCCTCATGGGAATTTAATATATGTGAGATGTCATCCAGCAACATTTAAACATGTATGAATATTTTATTACAAGGTCTAAGTAAGATAATATCACTAAGATAAGAACAATATCTTCAAAATTAGTGCTCCTTTGCTCATATTTTAAAAGGGAAGCATTAACCTTTTCAACAGCACATTGGTTAACTTTCACTCAATGATTTTATATTCCTAAATCATTGTCATCTGTTTAATAATTTTATCTCATTCTTCAGTCCTTAGATTTTAGATAGACACAAATATAGAGCAGGAGATTGAAATCCTCTACTACATGGAGCGAATATCATACATAGATTAGATCATTTTCATCACAGGGAATTTGTAATTCAGCTGAGAATGACTATGCCTGATCATCCCCTTGTGTCTTCCAGGTTTGCCACTGCTGCAGGTAGGGGTGTAACATTCTTACTCTGCCCATTCCCTTGGATTTTCAACATATTTTTAGGAAAACATGTTTTTTACATGCCATGAATACAATCAGATGTTTATTCTTCCTCCAACATTAGTGCTTATAGTCCTTAATGAAAAGTAAAGTATGTGGGGATTTGGTTTCAGGTTTTTTTTGTTGGTGGGTGTGTTTGTTGGTTACTTTTGTTCCAGCAGTCTTGTTTAATTAATACAGAGAGTACCAGAGCTTAAAACTGGCTGGCAATTTTCAGATTAAAAGATTAACTTGCACACACAACAGCAAAAACACGCACCAGTTCTTAGGATTTCATGATGGACTTTTCACTTGCTATGAGATATAGAGGCCACTGTTGGAGAACATAATAAAAGGAGTTATGAAAAGCTGTGTACAGCAAAGAAGAATTTAGACAAGAATAGACGCAGAGAAAGGTGGAGATCCAGGAAAAAAAAAAGATCAGAAAGGTAGATCTTATCATATGAAAGGAGATTAAAATTAGGAACATTTGTTTCATCTAGAAAAATAAAAACTGAGAGGAGGTATGGTTGTTTTCTATATTTAAACAAAGGGTAAAATAGAGATAGAGAAGAAACAAAAGAGAACTCTGACACAGTGCAGCAGTAAACGTGGTCACAGATTGAATCATTTTGGAATTAGAATTAGATCTCTAATCATATATAAGCCAAAGAATCTCTGAACTTTAACCAAAGTTTTAAGATCATCTTTGGCTCATTTAGGTCCTGGAGCAATTTTGAGAACAAGCTTGACTAAGTGGAATCAAAATGTGTTCCTAAATAGATTTAGTTTTTAAGATGGCATTGCTGCTTGAGCTTGAAACTGATGATGTACAGAGGTCCCATCTAGCATAAATTAATTTAGGTTTTTGTTTAGTATGGGTTACCTACTGAGATCACTCTCTATGACCCAGTAAATTCCTTCCAGACACTATTGTGCTATTAAAACATTTCAATTTCTACCTAATTTTCACTGGGACAGTCTTCCCCCCTCCAAATAGAGCTGACAATAACCATCTAGACAGCTTTTCTTAAAAGTTGTGAGAACGCTGCCTCAAGCTGGTATTTCGTCAATTTCTAACATTTTAGGTGTGTGTCTTAACTCCCTCACCGTACTTGATATTCCCTCATTGTCAGTGATGAGGTACACCAGGGCACAAGCACAATGTGCTGGGCCTATGAAGCTGATCTCCTAATTGTCCAGAGTGAAAGACCTAGCAGAACATCTCTTGATTCCCTCTCTGATGTTTTGATCATGGCCCAGGTGCCATTTCAACCTACTCTACCTGTAGGTACAGGACTCCAAAATCAAAGGTTTCCATGGGATTGAAACATGACTCCAAGAGATCTTAATTTTGCTAACAGGCTCTATTCCATGAGGTGACTGTTCACTATCGTGTTTTTACAGCCATGCTTTGGCAAACAAATATTATATTCATTCAGACAGTGATAAGGAGATATGAATTTAAACTTACAATGCAATCTGTAGTAAAAGTTAGGAGAACAACTTTCAAGCTCAACTACCCCAAATAAAATGTTTCAACTTGTATAGTTTATTATTCTCATCTTCAATTATATTTTAAAGGGCTTCCAAAAATAACACTTTTATAATTTTATCTATAATGTTAACAATCTTCATTATGTTGTAGATACATCCTTCCCCCAATGCTTCAAAACAATTATCTCAGTTAGAATATTCCAGTAACATTTTTTTCTGTCAGTATTTTTTTTCCCATTATCACTCTGATTCAATTATTGAGATTCTGTTTGCAATGCATGACAAGGGCAATTATGAAGGGTCCAGAGACAAATATATCCTCTAAATGTGAATTTCAGGTTCTGAGTTTGTCATTCTGGTGGACAATTTCAGAACAGAATTCAGAGCCCATTAAAGGTTCCCTTGAGACATTCAAGCGTAATAACAGGAAATTCTGTGTTTCAATCAAGGAGCTGTGTGAAATCAAACAATGGGATTGTGAAACTCAATTATTCTAAATGGCCCAACCACTGTCCAAAACTTAGGCAAATCACCATGGCAAGTTTTATTCAAAACTATTTTAAAAATTAATTTTTACTCAAAATTAATTTCTGAGTGTAATCATCTGAAAGCATTCCTTGAAAGAGCTACTAGAGTCTCATTCTTTTTAGTAAAAGATGCTGAGGATACTAATCCTTGTAAAACTGAAATGATGAAGCGTTTCAGTGAGCTTTAGTTTCTTTCTCTGTTTCAGCAATATCAGTCCATGTTTCTTCCTTTCCAGGTGACTCTGCAATGCAATACCTATAGCTGTTAAACATGTCAGGAATCCTAGATTTCCAGTGCATCCTCCTAAACATTAACTTTTCTCACTTCATAGACTTTTTTTGTCAAACCTTATAGAGGAGGCACTAGCCTATCCTTTACCACATGAGTGAACAAACCATAAGCATCTTCTACCATACACTACACATTAGGCCAAAGAAAAAGAGAAAAGCTAGAGAATGGAAATCATCTGCCACAGATATGCCTTAATCACATGCCAGATGTTTCACTGAGGGCTTGACTCAGGCATGCTTTGGTTCTCAGTATCATTAGATGCATTCTCATGTATTTTAGATTTTGAAATAAAGTTCATAGACATGGTACAGGATGGAAACCTGGTCCTTCCACAGAGTAGCTGTAGGCCAGGCCAAATATCATAAGATTGTTCAAATGGCACTGGAACTGCATGTGAAGGCAACTGAATCAAGATCCAAGTCTCATTTTGGGAATTTCTTTACCTTCAATATGCTGCAATCCAAGAAAACAACAGGCACCCTGTCACTGCTTCCAGCCTTGAGATGGGGAACCTCATACCTGCACCATCTCTTCATCTGAGACAGGTGATGAAGAGATTAGGAACAGAAATGGATGGAAGAAGTGGGAACTGTGATGGGCTTGAAGAGCTTGTTGAGGGGAAGAAGATTCAAAGGAAGAGTCCACTATTGCTCACAATAAGAAAATACACAGAGAAGAATTTTCTCTTCAGGGAGGCAAACATCACCACACAAATTCATAAGGACAGCCAGCATCAGGTTGGATGTTGATAGCAGCAGCACAGCTGCTCCCATTCACATGTCTCTGGTAATATAACCCTGGAAGATACCAGAGAAATAGCTGCCATCTGCTTAGTCACTCCCTGTTCTTTTTCTTTCTTTGTAATCTTATGTTATTCTCAGAATTACTTTTTTGTACAGCTTAGGATGTTCAACATTTGTGCTCATATCACTATAGACACTACTGCTTTCTCTAGAGACAACAGGAATGTTCCTTGAGGCTCTAGAAGCAGTTTTAGAAGGAAATTTTGAGTTTATCCACAGGAGAAACACACAAAATGTATGCCACTCTCAGGATAAGAGACACAGAAAAAAAGATGAGAAAGAATGTCTGAAAAACACATTGCTATCTGTCAACATGCAATCCATTTTGCAAAACCGAGTTTTCTAGATATTCTGTTTCCTAAAAACAGAATATCTAGATATTCTATTTTTTTTAATTTTTATAAGTTACTTTAATTGAATAATATGTACAATTTTTGATTTTTTCTTCTTCTTAATTCAGTAGGAATAACTGACAGTTATTCACTAATGAAGGATGGAACTAAAATCGCATGGACACTTTGCAATGCAGATCCCACTTATCAGAGGATTGATGCATTGTTAGTAGAAGCAGACCTTAGAGGAGGTAGCAATGTCATATTAACAACATTCCAGCTGTCTTTAAAAGCAAAAAAGTCAGAAATACAAGCATTACCAACAAGTCAGTGTTAACAGCAGTTAGACAACATTTTGCTCTCTCTTCTACATTTAAATTGTGTGCTACATTCAAATTCATTGTCCTTTAAGGCTCTGAACAACTCTGTCTATATATTGTTTTCAGTTCTTCTTTTTGTCTTTTCCAAGGCTGTAAATTCCCTTCACTCCCAACCTAGAAACACTCTTTGGCCAAATAATTTTCTGTTTCCTTGTCCTTATTTTAACTATACATAATCTTACTTTCAGTCTGCCTGCCATATTCACAAGTTTCTTCATCTTCTGCATCCCAAACAGCTTCCATTCCACACTCAGCTGCCTCCATCGTACATTTATTCAGGTCACTAAATACTTTCACAGCAACAGACCACCAGGTGCAATTGATTCTCCATCACTGGTGGGCAGTGCATCCATTCTGCAGAAAAATACCCTGCTGTAGTGACAGAGACTCCAAGGCTGGCTCCAAGCAGAGCAGCACATGGACAAAGATGCATTCCCTCCAAGGTTAGCTCAGTACATGTTTGCTTGATTTTGGACACTGAGCTCAAAAGTCCTGCCAGACTTGAGCTTGAATGACTTGAGAATCATTCTTGCTTGTCTGCGACAATAACTCTCTAACACACGTTGCACTGCCTGTGCCATCCAAGATCTCCCATCCACCCCCACCCTGGAAAATGAGTAGGACACTGTGATGTTTTGCTATTCCATGGATATCTAGCCATATCTTATCTAGAAAGGCATGCATAATATATGTAGTGCATATTTTCCTAAATTTGTGTTGAGATGGAAACAGGCCAAATAATCTTGTACATATTTCCCACTGCAGCAGACTGAAGTCTAGAACTGAAAGGGGGACTAGAGTTAGATACTTTGAGAGAATTTACACTTTTGTCATGTAAAATCACAAAGAGCATTTAAAATCAAAGACTTCTAGTGATTTTTATGTTTGCTATCAAAACACAAAGACAGTATTCTCATTGCAAGGAGTGAATCACTCCCAAAATATTTTACTCTGTTCACATCTCTCAGATACATTTTTGCTTGGGACTTTTCTTATGAAAATATATTCATTTTGAAACATGCTGTCATGAAATTTGACTGTATTGTAGCTCTAAGATTAGGATCTGTTAATTCCTGAAGATCCAAAAAATCATCATGACAGATTTATAACACTGAAACTCTGAAGGAAATTTATTGAACATACTTAAACAGATTTTGAATTACCTGCTACCTAATAAGAAATGGCTCCAAAGCTAGCCACTGTAAAAAACTTCTCAGTAAATTGTTTTCAAACCCTAGGGCAGGTTGTAGTCATTATGTTTTCTTTACACTCTGCACAAGATGGTCTTTGTTTAGTGACCTGCATGTTACATGTATCCTTTCACGTTTTCCTAATGTTTCTATTTATTTATTCATTTTTTTAATCCATTGCTATTCAATTATTGGACCATTCAGACAATTTTAGAATGGCTGCTGCCTCTGTCTTTACTGACCCCTATCTAAAAAGCTGGTATTTCATCTTCCCTTATCCCATGACACTTGTTCCTAATCTTTCTCCCACTCTGCCCTAACCTTTCTTAGTAAGTTTTCACTTGCACTCATGTACTCACATTGAAATCACTGCTGGAGAAGGGAATAATCGTTCAGATCCAACCTGCACTTGAACCAAAACCATCAACACTGCTTCATTCCTCTGAATGTCATTCCAATTGAAGTTCAACATTGTTCAGTCTTAAATTCGGGTACAGTCCTCACTCTAGAATCCCGACTCCTTGGGTGCAATCCTCTCATTTTATTAACTGTTAGATATTTTTTAACTTGTTTCAGTAATATGCAAGGCTGTTTAGGAACAAAAACATGTTTTAATTATGTCTGTAAAACTTTACCATGATGATCTGCTATTGGATCTACTGGTTTGGATCAAACACAAGCCTTGCCAGGTAAATGAGACAAGCCATCTTTAGAATAGTCCCTTAAAGTATAATATATATCAGTCCTTAAAATCAAGTTACTTGTAGTTCTTATAACTGATATCTCACAGATATATTCATTTTTCATAGAAGTTTTCCAGTTAGTTACAAGCAAATCTGAAGCAAAACAGCCTAAAAAAGCCCTAATTATCACTGAAAGAAATTTAAAGCACAGCTAAGCATGAGGGAACAGAAAGTAAATATGTGCCTCTTGCACAACTATGAAAAAGTTTGCAAACCTGTGACATCATAAACTACTAATTATTTCCACACTTAGGAAATTATTAGAATTTATTAGGGTCTTTCCAAGATATGGAAAATATTCCACAAGTGAGGCAACTGTAATTCAGGAGAGGTGGAGTCCAAAATGAATTATTAAGGTCATTTCTTCAAGAATGAATATAAATATTTTCCACACTTCACTACACCAGCCACAGTATATGCATGAATATATATCTTAAATGCTGGCATTCATGGGGGCTGTGCACATGTAATAGCTATCCTATCTATTTTAGGAATTTTGAAGGCACAGGTTGCTTTGGCATCTACTTTTCATATTTATGTAAGTTTAAGGACTAAAAGACGCTTAATATATGTCTTCCATCTTAGCTAACACAGAAAACTGAAAACTGTAGGCAAAGACTTTGCCATGACAAATTGCTGGTATATTTTGAATGTTTATATTATTGGAGATTAATGCCATAGGGAAATGGGTGGACCTGGAGCATTCCACAACGTTCTTATGTTTGCACATAAGAATCAAGCTAAATAATATTTCATGAGCCTTGATCTTGACCTTAAGGTTTTACAGAACTGGATAAAACCACAATACCAGAATATTTCTTTTTTTGGACTTGTCCCCCTAAATAAAAGAACTAGTAATAGTGCCAGAAAAGCACACAGCTGCAATGTCTTACTGTTGCAACTGTGAATACTATTTCCTTTTTCAACTATACCTGTGTTGGTTGGCCTGGTCACAAGTCTCAGCCTGTGCTGTTGCTTCTTGCCATTTCCCCGCTGTCCTGCCTTTCCCCAACAGGCAGGAAAACTCAGTCTGACTGTTCATGGTCAGACAAAATTATGTGTTCAGTGGCAGTGGCTCACTGGACAGAACACAACAGCAGAAGCACACCGATGAGAGCAATGGTGATATCTTTAGCCACACGGTTTAATCCAAAAGAAGATATGTGAAAAGATCTTACTGTCTTCCCTCCTTTATCTGCTTTCAGTGGGGAAGATTGTTTCATTTAGACTTCTACAGACCAGAGCATATTGTTCATGCACAGCAGTCAGTACAAATAGATTTTATGAAGCAGCCAAAGTTGGTCAAATAGCAGAGAACTTCCTCTTAAAATCTATTCCCCTGATGAACAGTCATTCCAAAGTCTTGATGAAAGCATGTTTAAACACAGGAACCCACTTGCTCAGAGCTCAAGTAAAATATCCAAACTCACTGATCATGTCTGTACAAATAAGTTAACTATGCCCCAGACCATGTGTGTGCACCTAGTTCAGCTGGGAGAGAACAGCCTGTCTTCTTACAAACCAGCTTTCTCCCTCACACACAGGGAATCCTTATCAAACATGTCAGCAAATAATGGTTTCTGTTGCTCCTGAGCCACGATCAGGAGTTTTTCTGTGACATCTTCATTTTTCTCAGGACAAAATTATTCCTGGTGGCAGTACCAGCAGCTGAAGAGTACAGGAATTTCATTTTCTTCCTATCACACACCAAGGACAGAAAAAATAAGGGTGTTTTCCTGAAAGACACAAAAACCCAGAAAATAAGTCCATGCTGTGACTAAACTGGAAATCAAGTGCATGTCCCAGTGTGCTGCCCAGTCATGGCAACCCAGTGCTGACTGTTTCTCCTGCTGAAGAGCCTGAAAGCTTTTTCCTGCACACATACAGCCATTTTCTCCCCCTAGAAAGAAAAATATTCTCAGGGGAGCAGAAAAGATGGACAAAAATAGAGGACTAGAACTAGGAAACTTGAAAACAAACAGAAAAAAATAAAGGTATAAAGGAAGAAAGCAAAATTTGGCAATGGGTGAAACCCAGAATGGATTTTTATTTTTCCTTTTCCTCCTCTAAAAATCTAAACCCATCAGCCTTGTACAAGCCATGAACCTGTAGTAATAGCAGCTTTGTGGATTTTCCAGACAATCGGGCAGCAGAAAGTCACCTGATCCATCTGTGAGACCTGGTGAGAACCAGCAAATATAATAGGTTGCAAAACACCTGAAACTGCTGGCATTGCAAACACTTCCTGCCTAATTCTGTTGGACAACAGACACAAAGCTGACCCTGTAATTACATCCCACCCCAATCTACATTTGCAGTCATGTAATTAATACTTCCTCTGTAAAGTAATGGAATAATTTAGAGAGCGTATTTTCAACCTTAGTCTGGGAAAACTGAGAGAGTGCGAGCTCTGCTTGGGCATTTTAGCTACAGGGAAATGCTTTTCTGGTTCCATTTGCTCACAGAAACTGTAATTAGATGCTCAGAGCTCTCTTTGTGCTAGGGCAGAAGAAAATGATACTTCCTTCCCGTTTAAAAGCCACAGTCAAGAGCGGGTGAGAGGAGCTTTTACTTATTCAGGGGACTTTATGAGAGTGATAAATGTAGATGGCCCTGCAGACTCAGACAGCTGAGAAAGTGTTGTGTTATCCCACACAGGGAAACATTTAGCTTGTTGTTGTGTAGTTAAAATGCTTCTTCTCATAAATCATTGTGGTTTTACAGTAGGCATAACAAAATCCCATATAGTTACTATACAGAAAACAAACACTTTTCTGTTTCTTATCATGGTACCCCATGATAAACTTTCACAGAGTTGATTTTTTTATCTGCTCCAGATTTCCCTCTCTCCCAGTATATTGCATACAGAAAGGCAAAAATCATGATGGTGAGGCTTCTAGGATGCTTCATTAAGAAAAACTAAACAGAAGTGTGAAAGTCAGCAGTACTGTAATTGAAGAGTAAGGAAAGGATCCTCAGGATCATAATCTTGGGCTTAGGTATTGCAATTCTACCTCATTCCCACTTTAACTAGAGAGTATCAAGCCCAAGAATATGTCCTAAGAAATAATGACTGACAGAGCCTTTTTTCTGTGTTCACACTGTAGTAAAGTAGCAGTTGCTTTAACACATTGGTTACCTGCTCAAGAAATTGCCTGTTCAACACGGGAGAAAGCTGGATTATAATCAGAACTTCTAAGTTCAGACAAAAAACAACCAAAACAGAAAAAAAAAAAATAAACAAAAACCAAAGAACCTAAAAACAAAACAACCTCAAAAATCAAACTTTAAATATATAGAGAGATGTCCCTAGTATGACACCCTTCCTGTGTTTTATGTGCTTTAGTGACAATATGATCCAGGCAATATGAAAAAGACATGACTGACAGCTGCCTTCTTTGAAGAGTGCCCACTTTCCCTGGGCACACAGGGCATGCATAGCTGGCTTGAATTCAGGCTTTTTAATGAAAGGGCAATGAAAAGCCTCTGAGAGGTTCTTGAAGCTCTACAGGCTTCAAGTTATTCCTGAAGTAAAGATACAATCTTTGTCTTTTTAAACATACGAAGTTTTCCACATCATAAGTGTTTAAAGGTACAATGCAATACCTCACAGTAGCCCATACAGCACAACTTCAGTGGGATTGAGGCATCTAAGCCCCAGAGCACTCTCCAAAAACCCTTGGCCAAGGTCCCAAGAAGCACTTACTCCAAAACCCAAGTATCCTGTTATTGCACATACCTAAAGAGGCTATGTTCTTTGCTGATCCAAACAGTTGAGTGCCTCCTAACGTCTGAATTTACAAATGAGGCAGGTCCTTACCACGGAAAGGACACAGCTCTGTCCGTGTTAAGACGAAAGCAAACACTCGTGTGAAGAATTTTACTGATTTTAAAATGTAGACAGGAAAGGTTCCTACAGTTTTATAATAATTTCATGATGAAAGCAGGAAGTAAAAGGTTCAAATCACTTGTCAGCCTGCAGAAACTTGATTCTCTATGCACTCTACACGCAAAGCCATGCAGGAGTCAGGAGGGGAGATGTGATCCACCTGTTCAGCTGGAGCTGTATATCTCTGCAGACAGCAACAAAAAGATAACTGAGTAAGAAGGGGAAAGAGCAGTCTGACTCTGTAGCCTATTTATCAAATCTCTCTCTTGCAACTGATTCCTGAAAACAAAGCAAAGCACAGAAAAAGGTGTTGAGCTTTGCATTAGACACCTGTTGCCTCACTCAACAATCTAAGTCTGTATTTTCATAACTATAGGAGAAACAGGGAGACAAAAGCATCCTATTCCTTCAGTTGCATTTGGCTGAAATTCAAAATGTTTTTGGTAATATCTTTCATTCAAGATAAATAATTCTACTGTTTTAAAATTACCTTCCTGGCCTAAATTTAGATCCATACCTTGTAATAATTATTGTATCAGAAGAAACTGCCTACAGGAAATTGGCATTGCTCAACTGTTACATCAAATGTCAGTAACCTGGTACCTCTGTACTCATAAGTCTGCTTTTCAAAAAAACAGATACAAGACCCTTTTTCTATTTCTCCTGGTTGGTAACAGGATATGCTTGAAAAAAATATTAGTTCTTTATGTACTTCAACATAAATTTTAAACATACAGTCAAGTAACCAAGTGTTTGTAAAGTAATAATTAGCATGGGCTTTCAGCATGAGTTCAGGATATTAGCATCTGAAATCAGGACACTAATAGTCTACCCCAAATGAAAAGGATTCACTTTCAGTTTTCTTATATCACATTCACATCTCTCTCAGTGAGCTCATTTTCATATTTGATTAAAAAATTAAGTGTTTGAAACAAAAAATATAACCTGATTTTGAGCTCTTGCTCAAAATGGTTTGAAAAATATATTTTCCAAAGTTTCAGAGGAGTTTGACTAACAGTATATTTCAAAGCCAGCAAGAAAAAATTGGCTGTCTCAAGCCTCAACAAGACAGGACAGAATATTTGGCTATTACATCAATGTTTCATCTTTCTTTCCGCTTTCATTGGCTCTTCCCTTCTAATAATCTCATGAGCTAGTTTTGCAATTTTTAACTTTTTTTAAGAAACAAACATATGCGGTCCACTTCTCAAAAATAATTAAGGACATTTTATTATCAAAGAATAAATACTGTGAAAGTAAAAGCAACGAAGCTGTCACTCTCAGATCTTCTAAATTACAGAATGTGAGGTAAAAAAAAAAAAAGATTGCGTGATCATTCAATAAGGCATGTGTGAATTTTACTTCCTTTATTAATTTCAGATTGTTGGCTTTCATATTTACTTCCTAGTCACATACCATATACAAGCAGCTGATGTTTTAAGAGGAACTGCAGCTAAACAAGGAAACAGGAATTCACAAAATATTACTCACATCATAGAACGCTTTTAATCCTCTGGTGGGGAAAAATATAAATTATACATGGTTGAACCATCTGAATGTACATTCTCAGAAGTTATTTCCATTTTAATGTCGTGAGGATTAAAATTAATGGGCATATTTTCTTCACTGGTAATATTTAACAAATTCTTCCACAAAGTGTCTTTTGAGTTACAGAATAGCACATGCTGAAAGGGGTTCCTTTCTTCCTTTCTTCTTGTAATGCAGATGTCACATAACCAGAATAAAATTGATGAATACTGGAAGAAAGAATACTTGTAAGGGTATGAAACACACATTCTGTCAAGCTCAATACCGTGTGCTGGAGCCCTTGCTAGAGAACAGGGGAGTGAATATTTAGTGTCTTGATCTCTGTTCCAAAAAGTGATTTTTTTTTTTTACAAAGGTACGAATTTAGATTAGAATTCTCTAAAACACTGCCACTAATCTTAGTTTCTTTCTATTTCAAACATTAGTAAAAGAAGGCCTCTGTTTCTGCCATACTCCCCATTTTCAAAATTTAAGTTCATATGGAGACATCAAAGAAAGATGGAGAGAGAGCTATATGGCAGTTAATTTAAAAATAACATGTTATTGAATGGTAAAGTGGAATAATAATTTAATTTGCACAATGGCCATCTGGGAAAGGACATCTTAGGGAAAGGATAGGCAATACAGTGAGTACCACAGACTCACATAGCCATTTACCATCCAGTGAAGCCCCCTGTACCCACAGAGTAATTGCTTACATGGAAAATAAGTACTAAGAAAGTATCACTAATGCAATTTAGCAGCTGAAAGCAGGAAGGAGAAATAGCACAGAGTAATCAGCCAGTTCTCAGCATATTGACATTAGAAAAGCACTAAGAGTAATATTTCACAGTAAATGTTTGCACTGGGCCAGTTTCTGTGGTACAGATGGAGCCCTACATTTTGTGAGCAGTTTCTTCACTCTAGTATTTCATTGCGTAAGTCTCACTGAAACAAAAGAAATTATACCATCAACACTCTATTGTAACGCAAGAATATTGCAGAGAAATGATTTACCAAAAAATATCTCATCACAGGTCATTCTGTAGAAAGGCATCAGAAATTAACAAGAGCAAGATAAACCAAAGGGAAAACTTGATACAGTTCTCTTCCTTTGAAATAAGTAAAAGATTTTGTTTGCATGTCGCGGTCACACTGAAGTCCGTGGAAATCTGGTAAGAAACGTGTTCCCATGTCTGAAGAAGATCTCCACACTTTGATACTGTGGTATGAAAAAAATATATGATTTCACTGTCAAAATAATTTTTTTCATTGGATTTGTTAGAGTTCTACTGCCTTCAGGTTTCAGTTTTTCCATCCACTAGTGGGTTTGCTACTGGATGTATAGCATTCTTCTAAAGGAAATGTTAGATACACTGATTAAATGGGACAAGTTTATGTTTTGGTTAATAGTCCAGAAAAGACTCTTAGATTAGAGGTTAAAGAGTCAGGTATTATGAACCACAAGGCAAAGTTCAGCTCCTGGTACCTGATGCAGTGTGTTCTTGCCATGGTCACAGTACCTAGTACTCAGCTCAAATGAAGTGTTGCTGAGGCTGTTAAATCCAACTGAATGGATTTAAGGCCTTGGATACTGGAAAAATCTCTACAGTAAAGGATCATATGAGATGTCTGCAGGTCTTTTCATCATCTTATATTTGGAACATCTCCCATGTGCCTGAACAAAAGGAGATTGCTTCCTGGGAAGCAGATAACTCTATCCCTTATAGAAGATGGGAAATCATTGTGAAAAGGAATGCAGCTCCCAAAGAAAGAAAATTATTTTCCTTTGCAGCCTCTGCCACCACTGCCCCCTTGCCCTTAAGCCACATCTTAGAAGCAAAATTTGAAGTACAGACCCTTGAAAGCAACAAGGGCATTTTTTGTGTCAACTTCTGCAAAATAATCTGATTTAAATCAACAACCAAAAAAAATATCTGCATTAAGCAGATGATATTAATTAAATTCTTGCCAGTTTATTTTTCATCTGACGTTGTGCATATGATCCTCTTAATGCTTAGAGAAAACATTCCTCTCATCAACTAGTCTCATCCTTCTAGCCAACTCATCTCTACCTGTTATCTCTCCTGTTTAAATGAATACATTCTGCTATTTACATTAGAGCCATTTCCTTGCACAGGCACCAATGGCCATTGGCACTGAGAGATCTAATTTGCACTCCCTCTGCTGGTTATCAGATTGGCAGTGTGGATACAAATCACAAAATAACTGAGGCCAAAAGTTTTACTAGAACCTGCAAAGCAACCCACTGCTACAACACAGAGGCAATGGCCTCAGTGGTCTCAAAGTGCAGGGCAGGAGCAGAACAGCAATTACATACAGCAAAATATCTGTTTGCCTATTTTTGAGGAAAAAATATTTCAGGAAGCTATGCAGAATTCTGAGGCATTGAAATAACAGGAAAGAAGAGCAATAACTGAGTCATGGTGTGGTGAGAAGGAAAGCCACCCCAGACTAGAAGGGAGAGACTCTCTTCGAGGGTTCTGGCAAGAGCAGAGTATCAGCCTAGGTGCTCTGAATGGTCTCCTTGAGATGTCTTCACTAATTCTAGAAGGATAATTGGGAAATTGCTAATTCAGGCACATTAATAAGAAGCCTACAATTTTGTGTTTAAGTCCAGTACTGAAGGATAGTTCCTATACTAATGCTGTGCATTTTCTTTTAAATTTGCATATTTTGATTTTTTCCTTTCTGATTTTAAATTGTGGCTGCAATATTTTTAATGTTTTGTGCATGATGACACTGGTGGAATTTTTCATTCCTGAGTCCATGTTTCCCTTTCCAGGATATGCCAAGCTGCAACTCTGCAGCTCTGCAAGACCCAGTCCTTTTAAGGGCAGGCATACCATCTGCAATGCAATCTATCGTGTACTCTGACTCCTATGGCTCGTGGAATTAGCCATGTCTATGACACTCATAACGGCAGCAGATGAAGCTGAAGTCACACATGGAATGTAAGGGTGACAGATGTCCCAATTTTCATGGGACATTCCCACATTTAAATAAACTCCCCCACCCTGTTGACAGGACCCATTGTCCCGAGACCTGCAGAGGCAGAACCCTCCTCCTTTTGCTTGCAGGGTGGGAGCAGTACATGTGGCACAGCCCCTCCCCAGCACCACCACCCTGCACCCCACTGCACCCCTCCTGGAGTGTCTCCCATTGCCACAGCTGCAGCACCTGCAACCACAGATAGGGAATAATGGAGAGGGGATTTGGGAGGGAGGGAGGGAGGGAGAAGGGAGCAGCACAAAAGACAGCAGAGTAGAGTAAAACAGGCAGAGAAGGAAGGAAGAGAAACAGTTTGTGAAGAACATCAGGGAAAAGGAGAAAGTATGTGAGGAAAAATATGTGAGGAAATGTAGAGAAACAGAATAAATACTTCTAAAATCAAAAGGAAAGTTAATGATCTAATAAAGGTAGGAGAATAAGGGGAGAAGTGAGAAAGAGAATATAAAAAGAGGTGGAGGTACATAAAAGCACAGTGGAAAATATGGAAAAGGAGATGGAAAGAGATAAAGAGATAAAAACCAGGCAAACCCAAAATGTCAAACAGAAATACAATGAAGAGAAAATAAGGGAGAAGCCCCATAATATCTAAAGCTGCAGCTGTCCCTCACACAGGTAATTCATACAATGAGCCATGCTGTCCCCTTCTTTCCACTTTCACTTCTTTCCACTCTTGCAGAGCCTGCACACAACTTTGTGCTGGAGCTGTGAGAGTGGGAAGCCACAGGGAACACCCGTGAGAGCCCTGAGCAGCCCTGCACAGCACAGGAATTGACATGAACTCCCAAGGCCGCCTTGCAAGCAGCTGCTATTGGAACAACTATGTGATTTAATGATTTCTTTCCAGATTCTGCTGGATAACAGAAGAGTGAGAGGGGGATTGGATGGGAGGCTGAAGCTGAAGGTGCAAAGAAAGGCCAGCCAACTTTTGTAGTATATGTTGCATGACCATACAGCCCCTTGTGTTGACATGATTAAATGCAGCTCGTCCCCTGGGCTCCCACAGACATCTTTATTGGGTAATAATCAGTATTCTGAAAAAGCATCTTTTGTTTTCTTATTTTCAGTTCAATTGTGTCCCCCCCGAGGATCCCCGGGAGAAGATAGAGTTTGCTGAAGTCCCACCTGCTTTACCTGCCTTTCCAAAGCAAAGGATTCATCCCTGAGAGATATGTGGTTAGAGAAAACCTTCAGCTCTGCACAGAAACTGAGTTTCCTTGCAGAACCAGTACACATCAGTGCAAGGCTGCCAGCACCACAGACTTGCCAGTTTTCTCCAAAAATCCTTATTGTAAAAGTGCCAGCTGGGCTAAAGAGAGCAGCTGTTACTTAGGAGGGATTCCAACTTCTCGGTTCAGTCAGAAGAAAAGAAGAAGAATATAAGATGTGGATAGTGAAGAATGAATATGAAAGATTTAATATTTGCCTGCTGCAAAATGGGGAAAAGAACTTGTTTTGATAGTAACTGATGGATATACTGAGCTCAGGGTTAAGTTTGCACAGCCATGAGGCTTGGGTCAGCTGCATACGTTCAGAACCTTGCTCCCCTTTCCCTGTCTCGAACCCCAAAAATCTTGAAATTTCCTGACCCTCCAGAGAGCCAGCTGACTTCCTGCAGGCTAGAGTGTGAGACCAGCGTGTGGGCAGGGAGGATGACAGAAAAGCTGCAACTCAAGACCAGGCTTGGTCCTCAAACTTCCAAGATGCTATAGACCTGCCCAATTCTTATTGTCCACCCTGGCACATGGGAATGGATGGGATGAATTCATAAATTTTTATTTCTTTCACCTGTCCTTTTCATGAACTAAGAGAGTGGCCTCTTCATCTGTGAATTCTATCACATGGCTGCCTAGCAGTTTTTTAAAATCACCTTCCCTCACAAGTTTGGCTAACTCTCCTTGCATGAAAGAAAAGCAACATTAAGTGCTTGTAGCCACCAACAGCTGCAGTGAGACTGAATGGAATGTGTATAAGAAAAAGGTTTTACCTTTTTTAAAGTAAAGAGTTGGATTTTGTGGCAGCAAATAATATGTTTGCATGATATCTTTGAAAAGATGTTTGCAGGTCCATTTTGAAACCTGTCAATTTTTTCCAAATTTTTCAAGGTGCTGTTTGAAGTAAGGATACAAGAAAGACTGTCTCTCCTAAATTTTCTATGTTGAAATTTTTCAGATGTCATGTGCAATAAAGTCAAATACAGTGCAAGTATAAATTTCTGTCATAATACTTAGCCTGGAAAGCAGACCTACATGTTCACTGAAAAATGATCAACATCCCTGAAGAATATTGACTAGATTTAATTATGTAAATATCCTTTAATTCTTTTGTGGATGCTTCACTTGTAAGCCTCTTGCTCAGAATCAATATGAAGATATATTTATGTGGGTCATAAATTTTCTTATAAAATACTTCTCACAAAATACTTCTCATAAAATATTAGAACAACACTGACTTTTTTTCAGCATCCTGGAAAGTCCCCCATTTTGTGTGCCTTGTTTAAAGTCAACACAAATGTCTCAAAAAGCTCATATGCCAATGCCTTTGTTTCTCTTGGTTACAAGTCATACAATTTACTGGATCCAAAATTGTTTTGCTCTTTATTTTGTCATTTAATGTCTACTACAGCTACTGATGAAAGAGAATGTACTTCATTAGTATGGCAAGATATGAACTATACAATTCTACTTCAAATACAAAAATTTTACTGAATACATCTGATTATTTTATGTGACTTCAAATAACTACTTATTAAATATCCCTGCCTTTTCTGAATGGCTAAGATAATTTTTTTTCTCATACAGAATCCATATCATAGTTAGGGTTATTTCTAAGAATTTAAATAATTCCTCTTATTTCCTTATACAAATCAAGTATGTAATTTTTCAAAAATTTTATATCTTCAGCTTTTCTTATCCAGTGGCTGTATTCTTAGTTGCAGTCTGCAGGGCTGCAGATGTTTTCTTGCTTTTATTTTATCAGTTGGTCTCTCCCAAAAATAGGGAGTTTTTCCTTCATTATATTAGTAATTGCTTTCAAGTTTGGGAAAATAGCTTTCAAAAGAGCCATGTGTTTTCATCACTGGCCTGGGTCATTCCTAGGCTAAATATAAAATATGAACCAGATTCTTATTAATTATGTTGAGAAAGTATTTGTTCCTATTTGAATGATTAATTCACTATTTTTCATCCTAATGAGATTTAACATTAAGTAACTTCAGCACTCTTTGTACTCTTTTATTTCTGTAACTTTCAGGAAATCACAAAGTCATAGAATTGTTTGATTTGGAAGGGAAAAATCTTTATCTTAAAGACAAAGGTCAGTCCCAACCCCCCTGCCATGGGCAGGGACATTTTTCATCAGACCAGGTTGGTCAAAGCTCCTTCCAAGCTGGCCGGGTATTCCCGGAGTGATGCACTGGTGACTTCACGAGAGCACAAGGATCCCTCCCCAGGTGACTCAAATCCCACATTTTAATTGTTCTTTTCACACATTATTGGAAGCTGTTTGAGGAACTAATAATGTTGTTATCTATGCTGATGACATAGATAACAATGCCAAATCAATTTGTAATTACATGAATCATTAGTGAATGCCTGGACTCATAAGCACAGAAAAACTTTTACTTGATGCTGATTCACTTGTTTCAGGTTTTGCAAAATCTGATTCGAAAATTAATGGGATAGATTAAAATAATATCATTTTAATTCTGACAGTGAGGATGTTCTTTTAAAAGGTTATTATAGGAGTTTGATGGAGAGCCTTTTTTCATTTGAGACTGATGCCTGTAATAAGGTCAAATCAAAACATATAATAAAGAAACTGCATCACCTTTTTCTGGTATTTAAGTGTTTCCCATTTCAGTCTATATTTTCTCAAAATCCTTGATCAAAACAGCTTATTCACCACACAAATGTTGCCTAAGCCAACAAAAACCAATTGTCAATGCAACAGTTCAAGTTTAATTTTCAGTCAATAAGAAAATTGTATTTTCTGACTCTTCTTCCCACTATCAAGGACTGCATGGAAATGACGGTTCATGCTGGCAAGTGCTTGGATTTGTAAGAAATTCCATTAAAGGCAATAGGATGGTGGTACAGTCACCAAAATATGAGCAAGGACTCTACACATCAGGTTGTATACATAATTAATTTATAAACTTTAGATTATGCATTCACAAAACATTTGTTTTGTGTCTTTAAGCTGCCTACATCATGTAATATGGTATCTGTTCCATGAGAAGATGACAGATTTCTAAAACATAAAATAACAAATAGTGAATTATTTTGTTTAAGCAAAACTATTTCCGTTGCCTAGGTATATATATAAAAGAATAAACATTTTCCAAATATTCTAACTTACGCAATTTTTTCTCATGACTATTTATAAATTACTATTAGAAGATCATGAAAGTGGCCAAATGAAACCAACTGTAAAATGTTCAAATGAACATAATTTAAGCCTTATGTCTACAATAGCATTGTTTATTTTCACCAATAAGATCTTGCTTAGCAAATAATTTTTTAAAAGTTTATATCTGCTATCACTTCAAAATTCAATGTAACTTCAGAGCATTGAGTACTGTTTTTCAGATCCCCCTAAACGTGCTTTTAGATACCTACATTTAATTAAAATACACAGAATTATATAAAAACATGTACAACTAAACTAATAAATGGAGTGAGAGCTAAAAGTATGCATATGGACTGTCATACTTTGCAAGCAAAGACTTGCAGAACCATTCATCATCAAAACAAATCCTGCCAAACATGATAGGATCTGTCATACTCCAGCCAAATTGGTAAAATAAATGTAGAAAGCAGGAATGTAATATGATGTGACTAATCGTGAGACACAATACAGCAGAAAGGAAGGTTGTCAATACAGCAAGGAAGAAAGTGCTCATAATACACTGGAGGATGAAGAGGGAAGTGCTGAAGATTTCTTTCCAGTGTCATGCCTTACAAAAAGTTTTGAAAATGCCACACATCTGATGTTCTTCCTTAAAAGTAGTTTTTCTTTTTTTTTTTTTTTTTTCTTCTTTTGGATGTCTCCATTCAAATCTCCTGAATAAATCACTTCTTGCTTTCAGATTCCATTTTTTTTTTAGAGACCTAACCATTTAGCATTAGAGTAGAAAAGCAGATTTTTGCAAAACTGCAAAATGGCAGGTGCTGCTCTCCTATGAAAGTCTGACCACTACTGGCACAAAATCACTCTCTTGGAAATGCATCCTCCCTGGGGGGGACCTTGAAAGGTTGGAGCATTATTTAAGGTGGCCTTTGAAATTATGCATAATCATAGAGTGGACAGAGCTGGAGGCTCTTACTGGGTCTGTTTGAAGAGACCAGAAAATCCAATGGGATCTTCTGCCCTGAGGTTCTCCTTGCAGCAGGATATGCCTGTGCTCTTTAGTGGGCACAAGGAGGCATTCCATCAGGAAATACCAAGCCATTGCTCCCCAGAAACAGCTTTATATTGCTGGTTATCCTCACTGCTTTTTATAAATATGATAAAATTAAGAGATTTTAAAAAATAAAAAGAAAAAAATGGGCTTTAGCAATTTTTTTCTTAAAAGGTCAAACCAATATATTTAGTGCATTTTGATATACACTTTTCTAGAAGAATGATGTCTGTAGAAAGAGAAAATTTAGTTTACTGTGTCAGTAGACAAGTTTTCAGCTGGATGTTACTTTAATTACAGATAATAGGCCTTGCTTCATTCATACAGAGGAAAACATTTTAGAAGACACTGTAACTGAGCCGTTTTTTCTACCATTGGGTCCAAAATTGGAATCACTGGCAAAACACACTTAGAAACTTGCTTGGTTGAAATTCTTAAACAAGAAGATCCAAGAATCAGCTGAGAAGGGTAATACACAGGACCCAAAATAAAATTAGCAACCTATTCAACCTGAGCTTTATCTAGGCATTAGCTTTTTTAGCATTACTCTTTTGAAATACTACTAGTATGAAATGTATTCCATTTTTAATGGAAGAATCAAATGCATTTTCTCTATCTAGTTCTTGAATTTGCTATCAGGACCTACAAAACAGTGAGTAGGATCTGGTAGATCCCATTATTCAAAGTGGCTGAACTCCTTTTTTATCATAGTTGGTCATAAAATCTGGCACAAGCCTATTACTATTAATATTCCTTTCTATGAAAAAAAAAAAAAAAAGAAACAAAAAAAAACCCAGTGTGCATGCACATGGACTGAAGACACAGCCAATTATCCCAGTAATTTATTTTATTAATTTACGCTGAATTAAATAAGGACCACTACAGCATCTAGGAGGTGTTCCTCCTCCTGAGGCTACACTTCAGAAAGAATAGGTTTCTTCAACTGGCACACTAAAAGATCTGGGTTTATAATCTGTTGTTTGAATGTGTTCTCATTGAAACAGGAACTGGCAGCCTGATTGATGGCCCTATTTCTTTCCTTATTGTCACAAATTACTTTCAGGATGCTAGTAATAACACAGTGTTAGACTTCTACAAAAAGTGCAACTCTCCAGCTGGGCTTTCACCATGAAGACTTTTGTCATATCAGTGGAAATCACTTTGCTGAATATTTTAATCTTGAAGCCTGGAAGACTGTGCCATGCAGGAGACTGATAGTGAGAACAGAATAAAGAGCCTTTCACCTCTCTGTTGCTAGAAAAGCCTAGGCTCAGTAAGATGCCAACTGCTATTTCTACACAGAGACTTTTCAGTTCCCTATGTAAAACGAGTTTAGGCTAACCATTTGTTAATGATTACCCTGGAATTTCTTTCATTAATAGTGCTGTAAGTGCTCTGAAGAGCACTTCCAAGAAACACGAAGACTTCAAAATTCAGGTTCAGAACAAAGAGGAGGTGATTTTTCAAATACATCCTTCTCATATGATTCAAAAAGCAACCGGAAAAAAGAGAGGTGGTGCGGAATCCATGAAGAGCTATTAAAAACAAAGACAACACCTCCGTCCACCTCCATGTAGTTTTCCTTCAGAAGTATTTTTTTGTGTTATAAATTACATTCATCTGCAACACCCTAGATTGCTTTAGACAGGTAATATAGTGCAGAGTACATTTATTTGATTGCTTGTCATGTTCTTGCCAAGGTGTCTCTCAAAACCAACAGCAGACTAAATCCTTAATTTGACGCAGTTTGGGTAGCCTTGTGTTATGTTTTTACCTGAGGTTGTAAAGCTGAAAACAGCAGCCCTCTTCACTGTAGACTCAAACTGTGGGTATCTCAAAGCTGTAATTTCAAGGTCCCAGAAGTTTCAAAATTTTTACCCTTTCTTTCTTTTAAAGTAAGTCCCCAGAACCTTCCTCAGTTTTTGAAGACATTGTGGAAAATACAGTAAGTAAAACTCACATTGGCTTAGCTCAAAGATTGTCACAAGCTATGTAAGGCTGACTTCTGCAGCTAATTGTAGCTGTATCTCTGTCTCAACATCCAGACAGGACATTCTGATACAGAAACCAAATCCCAGCTTCATACTGGGTACAGTAGTCAAGTACACATCAAATCCTACTTGCCTTGCCCTGTGTCACTGTCCTGGTTCCAGCAGTCGCCAGGAGGGGACATGGCTGGGATAGGGAGGTTATTCTGTACCACCTCATGTCATTGCCAGGGGCAGGGGAAAGGGAGTCTCTTCCAAGGAGAAGGGGTTCTGTCTGGTTAAGAAAATGTAATGAAAGGAGTCACCCAGTATTGTCTATTATGGCAGAGTTTATCTCTGTGAATCATTTCTTTTCTTATACTTTTTATTATTAATATTATTGCTGCTAGTGTTCATTTTCCTGTCTCATTGCATTTCCAGGAAATTGTTCTTATCTTTGTCTTTTTTGCCTCCTATTGGATGGGGGAGGAAGAGTGGCATGTTGTATTTAGTGGGAGTAATGAATTGGAGAATACCATTCCTAAACCAGGACAGTGACTATGAAAAGTAAGAGAAACATGCATTTCATGAGGGAGAGAAGTGTAGGATATATAATCAAAGGACGAGATCCAGAGCTTATGTGTGCTCAGGCAGCTGTTCACTGATGTAGGTTATGAAGTCCTGGTAACAGGTTCTTGGATTTTCTTCTCAAGACTCCGAATAAATCAAAAATTTCAGGACTACTGTCACCTTCTTAATTGCTCATGTGACTGAAGCTGTTTTAGGGTATTTCTCTATCTTCCACCAGCAAATAAATGGGTTAATCTTTTATCCAAATCTAATTAAGATCAGAGAGTAGAAAGAAAGTGTGAAGACCTGATTCATCTGCCTAAGGATAGGAACCTCTTCTAATGTGTCTCAAAATATCATGCTGCCTTTCAGGTCCTGCATCAGAAGGGTTTGGGTGTCCCCCTGGTCCTGTGTGGTATCTCCCAGGCTTGTGAGCATGTCCCAGATACCCTATGTCATCCCAAATGTCACCAGTGCCTGAACTGAGCCAACAAATAATTAAGATGTAGGTTATGTAGACAGCTAGTTTCATAAATCTTATTCAGAACACTTCTGCTTTTGAATCTTGCTTTTGACACATCTATCTACAGCCCTGAGGAAATAATTTGCCCTACCCTCAATCTCTGAGATAGAGGATTAGTTCTGCTCTGTATTCATGAGTGTAAAACAGGATGATTATGGCAACAGCCTACTCAACATGTAAACTGCTGAATTTTGATAAGTAATGATGGTTTGTTTAGTAACTATGTATCATAATTAAATAAAAACCCTTCTTTTAAATTTGAGTACAATTTAGCAGTAGTACATGACTATCAGTGAAATAATCTGTTTTTCTGTACAACAGGATATATGTAGCCTTGAGGACCTCCTAAGTGTTATGCCTGTTGTCACAAGGAACAGATGTCGTAGTGCTGAGAAAGACCTGAGAAAGTCATCTTCATCTCCGTCCTGCAGCCCATAATACACAACATGCACACAACAGCACAGAGTTTATGCCTCAGGAGAGGCATAAAACCAAGCACCACTGGATAGAACATCTGCAAAACACAGGAAGGAGCAAACGCTGCCAGCAGCATTATGAACCGCGCTCCAGGAGTCATCAGGCAGATGTCATACCTGTGAGGGAAATGCAAACCACAAAACAGTACTGCTTGGTTTCCAATAATGCCTCAACCTGACTCCAAGTTGTTAAGGTATCCATAGCAAACTACTTCCAGGCATCTCATGATGCCTCAGAAGATCAACTGAGATATCTGTAAACCAAGTTTAATTTTGTTGGACATGAAGTCCTCACAGTCTAAAGTATGACCTAGACCTGCAGTAAACAGCATATTCCACTGGTTTTGAGACAGCATAATTATCTTGCAAAAGTAAACCAGTTTAACAAACAAGTCACCGTAAAGCAGTAAGAATTTATGTATCATAAATTGTGAGGAAAACTCATCAAGACAAAACAAAATTAAAAAAAAAAAACACAAATAAAAAACAGATTAGGATTTATGGGAAATAATCATAAGAGATTTTGGGGTGTTATGAGACACTGAGGATAGGTTCACATATAAGAAAGCAAAGTTAAGTTTCTACCTTAAAAGTTTTACAACTTAAAAGCCTCATTCTTATTTGAAATTAAAAGGCTGTCAAACCAGCATTTTACCTTCACCAGGACACATGTAAAAACAGTACAGTAACTTTAAAAATTATTGTTATTGTTTAATATATATTTTATGCTATAAATACAATATATCTTAATATATGTACATTTATCATTTGAAATTATATATTTGTATTGATTTAGGTGTTTAACTTGCAAGGGACAAGAGTTTCGGGGAGATACCTAGCTGAAATACCTAGGTTTAATGTAGGAAGAAAAGCTTTCTTTCTTCATCCATTAAAATGCCAGGAATCAATGTATAAATGACAGTTAAGACACTAAGTAGCAATTATTCTTATATCTGCTCATTTTAGGCAACCTCAGCCTTATCTCTCACTTCCTTTGAGATAGGATAAAACAGAGCCAGGTATTATAAGCTGAATCTATAGATTTTCTTCCAGCATTTTACTGCTACACTTAGCACTAAAACAAGTTACAGGCAACCACAGCAAGGGAATTTATGACCTTACAAATGGAGACAGCATGTGATAAATACCACACTATCAGTTGTTCAGGTAAGTAATATGTGCTCTTGTAAAATCTGTACTGAAAGCTGAGTAATTTATGTAGTAAAAGAAGTCTGGCTTCTTTAACCTCTCATGCTAATTTACTTTAAGATAACATGAGGATAGACTTGTGTACCACCCTCTCCTGGTATTTTTAATTGCTATGTCCTCTCTCTTTCATTAGTGTATCCTATTTCTTCCATTTATCATGTAAAAGGAGCAAATGCTATTTCACCTTTAAAACTAAAATCCTTCTTCCTGATACAGGCTGATGGTTTACAACCTCTGTTTTTGAAGGAAAGGAAAAAAAAAAAAGGAGAAATTGCTTTTCTGGCTAGTGGCCATGCCAAAGTTGAAAACATGTCTTTTAGTAAAGGTAAAGTGTCCTAATGAATGACTTGCTTTTGAAAGAACAAGAGACAATCCTTGCAGTCATTCAGAACAAGCACTAACACACACACACACACACACACACACTATAGAAGAAAAAGGCAGCTTCCTGTGTGCACAGCAGCACATCTCACACTTTAATTTCAACCAACCAAACCAACCAGTTCTCTGACTCTGGCTCTCTGAAAGGAGAAAACTCTGAGGTCCAAACTACATTCAGTTGACTTGTGGCTATCAGGAATGTCCCTGGGTATTGTTTAGAACTGAGCCATTCAGTGGACAGGTCATCTCTGAGCCCTTGCTTTTCTTGTGATCTTAAAAGTTTAGGCATTATAAATGGAAATTCTTACATTCCTGTAGCAACTTCTAATTCTGGAACTTTCTAATTCTGGAAAGGTTATTTATCTATTTAAGCAAAGTAAGGCCAGTTTAATAAACCACATTAGCATTACCCCCAGACCTGGCAATGTTTTTGGATCACCACATGTGCAACTATACACTACCTACACTACAGGCACTAAAGAGAACACATGCACTTTTGTCTGTTTAGGAACAGAATTGTCCTTTTCAACTGCCAGGATTTTACCACCAAATAATAATTACTTCTATTGCAAGTACATGCAGTCCATAGTCACTTAGCATTAAGATCTGGATTATGTGTTATAAAGCTATTGATGTCAAAACCTCAGGAAAAACAAGACCCTGCTTCTAAGGATGTCCCATGACAGCAGCCCTTTTCCAAAAGAAACTGCACCAAGTATTTATTCACAGACCCAGTTCTACAGCTGCTTATGGCATGCAGAGCTCTTTGCAGCCATCATCCCTGGTGTCTCTGCTGGATCTGCTGCCCACCTCTCAGCCTGTATCCTCACTCATCTTCCTACACTGAAAATAAGCATTAATAGAAATATCAGCCTGCAGCACTAATGATTATATTGGTTATCTCATGTCAAACATTAAGTCTGATGGAGCTCAGAAATGCTCATGCATGAAGTCCTTCATCTCTCAGTCTCACAAAGATATCTCTGACATTCTGTGACATCTCAAATATCACTTTGGCTGTGTTAAACAACCAACTTATGCCCCAGCTGGTATCTGCAAAGAAATCTATGGAGGACTCAGAATCAAGTTCCAAATAAACATATACTCTGCTCAGCTGTATAGTACTTGAGACCCCACTGACAAATTCCCAAGATGTCTACTGCTTGTAACTGAAGTTGGATATTTTGTTCATCCACATCTGGACACAATTAACTGACTACAACCTGCAGCTGAATCCCAGCCCTAGGCTATTTCTTTGCAATCTGCTGTGCTGCCTCAGTGCTAAATTGCTGTCCCTAGATGTGGAAGCCAGGAGCACTGGCTGGAGACTTTCCCCATTTCTAAGTATTCCCTGTGTGAAAGTCAGCTACACGCTCTTAAATATTAAAGAAATAATTCTTTGAGGATTCTTATTGCTCTTAAGACCCAAGACACGCCAATAAAGTAGTTCTGCAGCCACTGCTGTAGGATTTGTACTGTAGGATGTCTGATCTGTTGAACAGATAAGTACTGGATCCACAGGAATAGAAGCTCATACTGCAATTTGATGCCTGGCATCTTGTCCCTCCACCTTCTGCCTGCAGAAGTGCCATGATAGTCTTGGCACTTGGCTTTCTGTTCAGGGCCCTCCATTCTTGCAGCAGAGAGTTTTAATATTTATCTGACAGATAGCAGACTGAAGCAGCAAGTGATAGTTGAGACAGTTATCCTGGCAGTGAACAGTGAGCTGAATCTCTTATATTTCTCTACCACAAGCTAGAAATTGTCTCTGGTTCCTTCCTACTCATTTCATGTAATATTAGGGAAAGCTGACATGGCATTTAACTAGTTTGGGATTTATCAATAGTCTTTTAAAAGATAAGATGTTCCTAAAATAATGTATAGGTAGATATACCTACTCTAAACTGTTCCTGTAATTTTAAACTCTGCAGATATGGTTAGGAAGAAATTCAGCCAGGCACTGTAGAAAAGATTAGACAGCTTTGAAATGTGTGTCTTTAAGCATGTGTAAATAGAACAGTCTCTGACTACAGAGATAACGACAGTGAAAGTGTCTCAGGCAGGTGCCATCCAATTCTCCTGTCACCTAGTAAAGGGGAAATAAACTATCAGAAACTTGAGAACAAGGAAGAAAGAACAGTGACTCTGGCTCAGCTGCTACTTAAATTGGTCATGCAGGAGGATCATTATTCTCTTTAGACCACTTATGACATACTGTTAGAGAGAAGGAACTCTTTTTCTCTTTTTCCTTTTTGTTTTTCTTTTTATTTGTATTTTTTCCTTTTTTTTCTATTATTTTTTCTTCTCTTTTTTTTATTTTAAATACTACCTATATAAAAGAAGAGTTCAAAAAAATAACAAATGTAGAGGGTGAATGATTCATGTTATCAGTCTTATACATGATACAAAAAGCCACTATGCTAGCTGACTTAGCATATTTTAAAGAAATAATATAATTTTATCTTCTTATTAAATTGTGCTGTAAAAAGTAGAACTTAGGAATTCCCACACAGCTTGTAAGTAAACAGTAAGACAGCATATTTCAGTTAGCACTTGAATAAAGAGTTAAAACTGAATAGCAACTGTAGGAATTTATCCTTCAGGACTGACACATCATGTCCACCTGTCAAAACAGGGTAAACTCTGTTGCAGTCAAAGAACAAAGGTCATTGTGTTTTTTGGGACAATCATGCAACTTACTACTTTCAGCTGAGACTTCTGACAGGTGTAGCCCTACTTCATGTCCTGTTCAGTAAGCAAGATGTGCTTCCATGGAAATATTTTTTTTCAAATCTGTGGATAGTGAAAGAACATGTTGATACCTATGTACTAGTCACTGCCATACATTCTCTTTGTAAAAAACCCACAAAACAGTGACACACATAAAATCAAGATGTGACAGTTTCTCTCTCATCATCATTCTTTTCTCACTCTTAAGGATAGAATTTTTCATTGGCATGGGATTGAATCAAAAGGAGTGGTGGGAAGCCAAGTTGGTGTAGGAAGCCCTAGCCCACCCTGCGTTCTCCCTCACACCAAGACATAGTACCCCATGTCTATAGCAAGACACATTTTCTTCCTCCAAGCAAAAATGTGGAATTCAGCAATTTTTCCATATTTCCAGACTACCGATTGTCCAATGGGAGTAGCAGCATAGAACAAGATGCTTAACTCTGGAAGAATTTTGCACTTCTCATTCAAAGTTGACTGGCACATCCTCAAGTGCAACACATTCTAGGCACATGACTTCTGGGGCATTTTAACATCTCAAAGATGCATTAGGATTATTGTGCTTAGGCTGCAAACACTGAGATAAGGATATGTCACAAAAACTGCTGTTTTGGAAAACGATATTTATCTTCTGAGGTGGAAGATAGGAAGGAGACCAGTCAAAAACAGGGACCTAAAGGATATTGCATTTGGAAGGAGCAAATATTGAAGCAAAAGACAGAATGAGATGCAGATGGTCACATTATTCAAGAATTAGTTAGGCACAGCATTCTACAAAAATGACAATAGAAATCTTTCTCCACCAAATATTTGTTTTATGCAATGTGTTTAAGGCATTTCAAAATGTCTTTAGGGCTTTATAAAATGTCTTCAGAAACATATGGTCACTGTTCTCATGTCCTTCCTATAAAACCAAGCTACCTTTGTACCAAGACTGCTGGTACAAAACAGTGACCATATGTTTTTAAGGTCTTAGACCAACAGAAAGATGAAGATTACTGTTTTCTTAAAATCTTTTAAATTAATTTCTAAGATTTTTTTTTTCAATCTGTTGGAAAGTCATAATCTATCAAGATACTATTAACCTCATGGAAAATAATTAAAAAATCCTAAAAACTAACACACTCCCTTTAACAGAAGAAATTCCTTCTCCTATCAAAAACTTAGGTTCTTTGTTCAGGATAATGAATTTAAATAACTTCACAATATTATTATTTAAGAACAATGTCTTGGTTAATAGTCCAAATTAGAAGCTATTCCCTCAGCAAACCACTTAAGTTCATGTCTAGATCCTGTCTGCTTTAAGACAGAAAAAAACTGTTTCAGCATTTTGCTGAACTGAGGTATTTTACAACAAATTTTTAAAAGTGTTCATTAAAAATTTCTCTTGGTACTCTACAGCTGTGCTAACGTCATTTGGGAACCTAAGATTAAAGCTTGAAAGCTGCATTAGAGAGAAGTCATCATTTATTTGAATTGCTTTTAGCTTTCTGAAAAAGCTTTTCTGTCAAAAATTTTGCGTACTCACACTGAAAACTCCGTGAGAGTATGTCACACTGACTTTACAGCAATCCGATCAGAGTGACCAGAAAAACTTACTTTCACTTCGAATGCTTGTGAATTTATATGAATTTCATTGCTGACAGAGGCCTTTGACTAAACAACACTGTTGTCTTTCATTAAAAAGAGGGATAGATGGCACTCAGAAATGCTATTCAAAGCATGCAGATAAATGTTCTCCATTTAGCATGTTCCTTGCCTTCTCAGACATAACTTATATTTGGATGCATCTGGAGACACATTTTATGTGAAAGATATGCATCATTTTGACAGATACTTAGTAAAGAAAGTATACATTTATACAATAAACAATGAGAGACAAATCTGTAAGACCTACAGGTTCATAAGTTCATGAGAAATGTTTTATTACACTACCACACTTGCTTTAAGTCTGTCTAAAATTTCAACACACCAGACTTCTGCCCTTAGATAAAGCTCCTTCATGATTTACAAATAATGGCAAATCCATGTCAGATATGATTGCTGTAATGCAGAGAAAGAGGAAGGAAGACTATCATGGTACTTAAAGAGTTGGAATAAAACACAATTACCAGCCAGAAACCCAATCCTCAACAGGGTTAGACTATGTTGTGTAAAATCTACTGAAATGAGATAAATCAATTTAGTGGGATTTCTATTGTTTGTATCTCTTTTCAAACCAAGCTAGTACATTAACAGGGCTTTCTTCTTCCAGTCTATTTTTGTATATCATAAAGTATTAATGGATATTGTAAAACTCAGCTATCCATTAAGACCAGTCTAAAACGCCATTGCAGATTCTGATATTCACATTCAGAGTCCCAGTCAAAACTACATCAGCATTCTTCCAGCTAGCACAGCTTAAAAAAACCCCACAACTTTCAGAATTTGTGACTGCCTTTCTCAGTATTCAGATGTTGGCTCATAGCCTTTTAGAAACTCTCCTCCTCCTCACCTTCTCCTTTTCTGACCTTCTCTCTCTTTTTCTGTCACATGCATTGGCATACACATGGATGGAGAAACACACTTGCACATGCTCCTGGTGATTTAACATACAAGGCTTTCTTAACACTCTTTTTAAAAGCACTGTGATTCCGTTTCATTTTCAGAAATGCAGGCAACAGCTATTTCCGTCTAAAAAAAATTCTGGTTCAAATATGCAATGATTTTTAAAGGAAACATGCAGATAAAATAGGCACAGAGCTGTATTTCAGACTTCCTCTGACTGAAGTTTATCAGCATATCATTATTCTACTAAAGAAGAATTTTCCATGTCTACGTGTTAGTGTGTGGATTGAGAAATACTCATTTTAAATAAAAAGTATACAAAGGTTGAATATACTGTACTATAGCCTTATCAGCAGGAACATTTGGATATGTATAAGGATTTGTATAAGGAATGTTTTAACTTGATGAAAGCGTACTGCATGTTGTAGTGCTTATAAGAAAAAAGGGACTGGACTCTGATCCAGAAAGCTTTTCTTGGTCTCATGTTGCTGCAGTTTTTAGGAGATGGATCATACTGGGCTGTGGGGGACAGTCAAAATATCAAATTGAAAGTATATTCATAGCAAAATGCTAGGAAGTAACATTGACCTGTTACATGATGAACATGATCACCTCACAAAGAGGGACAAGGTCGAGGCATTCATTTCCTTGTCTTGGTTTTCAATACCAATGATGAGCTTTGGGACCCCCCAAGCCCTGAGATGGGCAACCATGACTGCAAGAATGAGAAACTCCCAGCCAAGGCCCAAATTTGGGTTGGATTTGCTGTTCTAGGTGGTTCTCTATAAGTCTATGGGGCTGGGTGAGATTCATCCCAGGGTACTGAAAGATCTGGCAGATGTCATTGTGAAACTTTTCAATGTATTTTTCAAGAGTGAAAGGAATCTAAGAGGTCTCAGGTGATTAAAAGTTGGCAAATGTCCCAATCTTCAAGAAGGGCAAATGGAGTGACCCTGGTCACCACAGGCCTGTCAGTCTCCATTCAGTGCTTGGCAGAAATATGAAGAGGATTATTCTGTGAGTTCAGAAACAACACTTGAAAGCCTATGCAGGCATTGGTCACAGCCAGCACCGGTTCACCATGGAAAAGTCTTGCTTGACACACTCAGTTTCCTTTCTTTGCCCAATCTCATTTTTTTCTAAATTCTATTACCTTGGGTACTTCACCATCTTCTTATCCTTTAAGCAATATCTTCTTAATAACCAACAGTCTGTGTTCACCCCTCACCTCATAAGCAATGAATTTTCAGTGTGGAACTAAGAGCTTTCTCCCTCATATGAGTTACATCAATATGCCATGTTGTGCACATGTGTTGCATTACTAGGAGACAGTGCAAAATGTGCTGTGTTTTATTTCTATTTGAACTATAAGCACGCATTTCCCTTTACACTCTAAAGCTCAGTGGCATTTTGTAATTCACTGGAGAGGCTAACGTGGCTGGTTGCCATCTTTGGGATGAGGTCCACATCATTTGCTGTAAGTGAAGGATTAACACATGGCATCAATCCATATTTAGTTAAGGATTTTTGATGTCACTGGCTTTCAGCTTCTTCTACTACAAACTCTCTGACAAAATCCTATTTAATGTCCCATATGAATTTGGTCTCTTTAAAGTTTCATCAATATGATCATGAGCAATTTCTGCCTGAAGTAGCAAACTTACCATCACAGATATTTTGCTTTCTGCTCTTCCATGCCCATATTCAAATCCCTTATATAAATATGTCCACACCTAAATCTGTCCCATCTTGTTGATCTGCATGCAAAATTCACACACTGACTTGTGTAAATGCAACCCAACCATGAAAGCAATTTGTTCATGAGTCACATGGCCTTGCAAACATTGAGGTAACTGCAAAAATATCCCTTGCTAGATTGAAGGAAGGGTATTAAATCCTGATATCATCTGGAATTAAGCTTGCAAATGAAATTCTTAAAGGTTTTGTTCTTTTCTGGAAGTTTTTAAGCACTGACTCAATGGCTTCATCTTGTCTCTAGAAAAAGATAAGTAAATAAAGTTCTTATTTCATCAGCTATTATAAATAATTACGTTTCTTGCTGTACAATGGCAACTGTGACTAGCAATAGGAGGAACATAGTCAGCTGGGACTAAAAGGCAGCTTCTGAAGACATCCAATCAAATCCATCAGAACAAATCTGTACTTTGTTTTCTATTTATGATGTCACCTTCCTTCTGACATTGACATTTGTTGACTGACACTTGCCATTGAGGCTGGTCTATTATGCCCAGAAAGGAAGAAAAAGTATGCAAACTTCAGTATGCAAATTAACCCAACAGGCTTTAGGTTGCCCAGAAAATAGAAAGAAGCATTTGTTTCTGTATTTCCATAACCAAGCTTTTGCACTCAGGCAGCCATATTCTTCCAGAAGCTTGTTTGGCTTTTT
>VXAC01004017.1:102367-155878 GCA_013399225.1 Rhipidura dahli
TTTTTTTTTTTTTTTTTTAAGAAATCAGAATAAGAACGTTTTAATAGGGATTTGAAGAAAGATGACTGAGGCTTTGCAGGTGACTGAAAAGAGCACTTTCCAACTGTCAGGAGCAGCAGAGGAAAAAATATAGATGTGCTTCCTTGCAACTGTACTTAATCCAGGGAAAGTTTTAGTGTTGCAGCCAATGGGAGAAAAAATCTATGTCCAGATACTAAGGAGAGATAAGGACGATTAGGGAGACAAGACTGTGAGACAGTCCTATGGAAGAGTAAGTCTTTTCATTTAATATGATACAAGAGGTAGAGTGATAGTATGGGTAAACCAGCCATAGTCTAGAAACAATATCTTTGGGGGACCCTTAAAATAAAATACCTCAAATATGTCTGCATGCAATTTACAAGATTTATCACTGCCACAGTGATACACTGTGTATTATAAAACCACACATGTGGAAGAGGCAAGTACTTTTTACTGAAGCACAAAGCAAAAATATGGTAGTTTTAGTGAACTGCATAGGACTACACAGAATCCCGTCTTTGTACATCTGGATCTGAGTATTTGTGGGACAGAGGGCAGTATGGTTCTGCTCAGAGTGTGTCTTTCAAGTATTCTGGCCATGGAAGAGGCTGTTCTTGTGCAAGTTTAGGCAATGCATGAAGTAATATTCATAGGTCCTTATAATCAGTGTCAGGTTTTTTTGCTGAATTTGTTACACTGACACCATTGTACAATAAAAATATTTCCTAATGGCAGTGTGGATGTTCTTTAAGGAATCCCACCTTTCCAAACTCATCCTATGTAAAATAACTGCATATGATGTAGAAAGATCCTCCTTGGCATACACAGATGGTATTGCAAGAATCTGGCACGTTATGTTTCATTGCATATAAGCCAGATAGCCAGAGTAGCCAGAATATTCATTTGGATACTATCCAACCATTGTTAATCATAAAAGACATGGTACAACAAGTTGGCTTTCATATATGTGAATAAAGGAATACTTCTTTAATTTTGTACAAAAATCCTAAATGAACTGGTTTTCTCTCCTCTTAAGTGCCCCTTCTGCATCTGTTTCAACTTCCATTGAAGTCAAAGGAAAGCCTCCCATTGATTTCAGTTGAAGTCAGTTGAGTTTTACGAAATTCTTTTGCAGGATGGTTCCCAACTTCCTTGAAGTCTGTTGCAAATTTTTTCAACATGCAAAATGCTTGCCTCGCAGCCAGTAATTCCATAAAGCTGTGCTGAGGGCTCTTACTTATCTAGCACCAAAAAAAAAAAAAAAAAAAAGATGTAACAGGCTGACTTCAGAAAACATTTTGTAGCTGCCCAAGAATTAGAATTAAGAGCCCAATTAAATGCATAACACGTCTGCTCTCTTACATGAAACTGGAAAAAAACATTTAGTGCTTTTGCAGGAGTGTGTGAAGAATGTTTCTTTGAATGTTTCTCTTCTCTCCTAATAGAATAATATTATGACATTGTTAAAAGTTAAGCTAAGAATTTTGAGAAATATCAGTGAAATAAATTATAGAAAGCTTATTTTCTGCAGTTAAAATATGTTATTGCAAGCCTTAATATTAGTGTTATATGAGCATTCTTTGAGTTCATCGCAAAATAAACACATTTAATAACTTCAAAACATATATGGAATAAAACATTTCACTATGTTCAAATGTCTTAAATAAATTGTGCTTGCACCTTAAAAAGTGTTGCCCTTTTGTATCTGATTCAATTCTAACCCAAATCCAAAGCTTAATTATTATCAAAGATGGATGCAAACTCCATAATATATGAGATAGATAGGTTAAAATATATGTAGAAATAGGCCAGGTAGAAATAGGCTAAAAGACTTTATAAAGAGGTTTTGTATGATTTTGACAAAATATCACTTCATAGTATTTTCAATAATTAAATAGGTTACTATTTTCTTCCATAAGGGACGTACTGTGTCTAGCACTTAATTTTAAAAGTGGAAAAGGCTTTTGGAAAGCCTTATGGGTTGATCAAGCAGTTGTCTTTATTCTCTCCTCCCCTTTCCATCTATATGGAAAGTGCACAGCACATTTCTTTAGGCACCTTTGTTGGTGTCAGGGGCAGTGGTTTTGAGTGCACCCACAGCAAGTTTGCTGATGACAGCAGCTGTGCAGTGTAGTCGACATACTGGAGAGAAGGGATGCCACCCAGGAGGAGCCTGACAGGCTTGAGTGGGGGGCGCGTGCAAATCTAATGAAGTTCAATGAGATCAAGTGCAGGGTTTTGCACCTCGTTTGGGGCAATCCCAAGCACAAGTACAGGTTGGGCAGAGAATAGACTGAGAACAGCCCTAGGGAGAAAGACCTGGGGACATTGGTGTAAAAGAAGCTTGACATGAGCCAGCAACGTGCACTTGCTGCCCAGAAAGCAAACTTATCTTGAGCTGCATCTAAAGAGGCATGGTCAACAGGTCAAGGCAGGTGGTTCTGCCCCGCTATTCCAGTCTTGTGAGACCCCACCTGGAGTACTGCATCCAGCTCTGGGTCCTCCAGCATAAGAAGAACATGGACCTGCTGGAATAAGTCCAGAACAGGAAGACAAAGATGACCAGAGTGCGAGCAGCTCTCCTGTGAAGACAGGCTAGTAGAGTTGGAGTTATCAGAGTGAAGAAGAGAGGGCTTCAGGAAAATCTCATTGCAGCCATCCATAGGCTGAAAGGAGCCTATGAGAAAGCTGGAGAGGGCTGTAGACAGAGCACATAATGAAAGATTAGCAATAATGGCTTTAAATTGAGAGCAGATAGGATTAGATTAGATATTGGGAAGAAATTCTTTACTATGAGGGTGGTGAGTTTTCTACTCTAGGAAAGGTAACAGCAAAGAAAAATTGAACATTATCTCCTCTCCCAAACCTCTGACTCCAAGGACAACAACAGATATTTCACATGATCATACTTCCACTTCAGAGTTCTGAAAATGGGCAGAAAAATCCCTGCTTCCCTCAGATTCTCTTTAGGTTTTTAACTCATCCCACAGGTTTAGACCAAAGAGCGTAGGGTCTTTCTAATTGATGAAGTACTGACATAATCTCTGAAAAGTGCAGCACTAATTGTAATGATGACAATGATGATGATTGGTGAACATACAGAAAAAAATCCAGCCTGACTTTCTCCTTGACCTCAGATCTGTCTCATCACAGTGATGCTGCATCACAGTGATCTGCATTTAATTGGAGCTGGCCACTTTCTCTGAGTCTGTCTTGCTCACCTTGCTGCTCCATGGGTCTGGGCACTGGCTGTTATACTGTTCCCTTTGGCTCCTGACTCTTAGGGAACAGCTGACTATCACTGGAAGTTTGTTTGTCAGGTTTGAGAATAAGTTCAACCTTTATGTTCAAACTAACAAGTTAAGAGGAAGAAATTTTAAGTTGTATTTGTAAATTAATGGAAGAGCTAAAATAAATGTAGTGGGTAGCACAGTTATCAGGCATTTAGTGAACTTGAATTAGCTGTGATAATGGAGCTTCACTTCAGGTTTTCAATACAAGAAGAAAGAGTTTCATTTTGTGGACCTATTAGAATAAATATGGTTGCAGTGTGCATTGATGTATCATCGTTATACTGATGCCTTCTTATTCCCTATGTATGACACTCCTTAAAAACTATATCTAGACATATAAAAAAGATGTTATTTTTTTAATTCAGAATTTGCATGTCTTTGTGCTCCATGAGCACAATTCTTCCGTTTTTTAAATTTTGAATTGAACTCTTGACTATTAAAAAAACCCCAAGCACTTGAGCAGAGAAAGCCATAAAAGTTAGGACTTGCAGACAAATTCTCTAACATCTTGATCACTCTCAAAGAAGCAATGATCTCAAGATTGCCTTAAACTCTCCAGAAAGTTTCCAGTGACAAAAAATTAATTAAGTTCTCTTCCTATGAACAGAATATAAATAGTGTGGAAGCATCTGAGGATATTTTCCAGATGCTGAGCTATACAAGTATTTCACAACCTTGGAAGAAGAAGTTCTTCTTATCTAAACAGCAGTTTTATTAGAGCTGATTAATCTTATCCTTGATATTCAAACAAACTATAGAGTGATTCTTTCCTCCTACTCCCAAGCAGTACTGAAGGCAATATAGAATGCACATGAACACAGACTACAAATGACTTTTTTTCTATATAGGTCACTATTACTGCAGCAGAAAACTCTGTAGGTGAGACAAATAGTGTTAGTTACACATTGTTGCATCCCTACTGAAAACTGTGCCTTGAGTCTGTTATTCTTTTACTTTATTATTGGAATATAAACCAAATTGGATGTAGCCAGAGTTCTGGGAAACACTTATGTTGGGACAATTTATTGGCCGAATCTTAGATTTTTCTAAAAGTGGACAAGGGAATCAGTCACAGCATCCTTGACTCAGTCAAACTCTTCATCCAGTAGAGTCCCATGTCCTCTTCCAGGAGGTATTTCCTCCAGAATCGGAGACACTGAGATGGCTAAAGCCAGCTGAGGCTAGTCCTACCTGTGGTGTCACCCAACAGGAGCATACACTGGTGAAATATCACACAGGCATTTACAATAAAAATGGGTTTCTTTCTCCAACTTTTAAAATGCAATTCTTTGAACTGTAGCATAGAATCTAAATTGCTTATGGGTTTGTTTTTATAGAAAAGTTATTAAGACAGAGAAAGGGAGTATAAATAAATAAAGGAAAACTGGATGATTATCAGTATGATGTTCACCGTGGATCACAAGAAGCCATCTTGTTCATATCCTTTTTCTGGTTTTCAGACTATTGCTCTGTTCCCACACTAAATTCTAATCAAGGAAGTCTTTTCATAGAAGAAACTGAAGAGTGCTTGACCACATTCTTGATGCATGCAGCTAATGAATGACAGTTTCCTGAGATATATCTTCTAACTTGAATTTGTACAAAGCTTTGGCATAATGAACACGGACTAGATTAATAATTATTCTGAAATTATAGTTCTTGTGTTTGGAGAATAAAAAGAATACTATTGAGACAGATTGCAATGTCTTCTTTAAAATGCATTGACACAGTCTTTCTCTTTTCTTTCCTCAAAATGATCTTCAGTAACTCTTCATTGCCCACCAATTTATATGTGTCTTGAAGTATTTTCAATAAGGGAAATGAACTAAAACATATAGGTCTATATTATGTCTAACAAGTAAACATTAAGTAATTCTTGTTTTTAGGGCCACTATATTTGACTTCCTGCAAATTTCACACAAGTTCAGCTTATTTGAAAAGTAGCTGTAAGGAAAATATCTGATTATTCTATAAAAGAGAATTAGGAATTAGTATACCAGCAGTTGCCACTGGTTTTGTTAATTTAAAAACAAAAATTACAAGGGAATGTACAGTTTCTGATCTCCATTAGGCTGCCTTTTAGCAAAAATTAAAAATTGTTTAAATTTTTCCTTCCTCAGTATTTCCTAGTCAATTTAGCAAAAACAAAACCATGTCTTTACAGCAAAAAAGGAGGATAGATAGTATTATGGAGGAAGGGCTATAGTCACATAAAATGATTAGCAAATGGGCTGCTAATTAACAGTGACAGGGCTATGACTTCACAGAAAAAATAAAGACAGCAAAAGGTTGTGAATCTAGAATTAAGAAAACTTCAATTTTAGTTTTTTTAAATATCATGTCCTGTCAATGTTGGTTTCTGCTGTTGCAAATGAAGTAGGTAATTTATGACTTTTACCATACTGCAAATATACCATGTATTTAGGCACCAAATTTGCAGAGTAGTTCCTTTCAATTTCCTCATGGAGGAAAAACCCAGCACCAAACCAATAACAACCCTCTCTCCAAAAATACCCCACCATGGCTTTTTCGTAAATAGGTTTACCAAGGGCAATGAAAAAGTCTTACTTCTTGACATCTTTATTTCCTTTAAGAATTTCAGAATGATGACGCAACACAAAATTCACCAGAATTAACTTATCGAGCTTCTTGAGACCTGTTACATAAAGCAATCCTTTCAAATAGGGTAATATCTTAGCAACATCTTATATTGAAATCCCTCCTTCAGTGTATTTTTTATTCCTAAAAACACACTGCATCCTAAAACTGAAACCATCAACGTGACACAAGTCTAGAGCAGAGAGTCCTGAAAGACAGGACAGGATTACCATCAGCTCACACCAATAATTAATTATGTGCCCTGAGATCCACTGATGTGGAACAGTCCAAATCTGTTGCTTTCTCCTCCTTTCTGAAACAGCATGGCCACAGCCAGGCTGACAATTGGAAATGGTCCCTCATCTGTGTGAATACCCATTCTTAAACCTGGGAAATGACTGGGAAGATTGAGAGCTGAGCTGCGAAAACCATGAGAGGAAATGCATCTTAAAATAAGAGCTGAATTCCAGTCCCTAGGGAAATTCTTTATTTACCAGTACCTTATAATTGTAACATGCAATGACTAGCAAGTCCTTAAGAAATGCTTAGAAACAGGCAAGAGAGAGGTAATATTTAGGCTTTTACACATACAGACTGATGATGGACATTCACATTAAGAAATGTTTCCCATAAGGCATCAAAACCCACTGTCTCGGGGCAGTTATAACACCATATTTAACAAACACAGCTCTTTTGTGTTGAACACCCTTGACTGGGCCATTTCCTTCTCTGTACATGAAGCTTTAATAATATGGAAGCAATAACAAAAGGATATATTCATTTTGTAAAACATCAGTAAACCAAGATAGATTATTATATTTGTATTTTAGGCCTGTAGTTAGAAACCAAGACTGTTTTCACCAGGGTAAGAGAGAATTTCATCAGGACTGGTGCTTATACTCAAGAACAGAAGTGCTATGGCATGAGCTGCTAAAGTCCATCTGAAATTGTGCTGTCCCCCAAAATGAGAGTAAGTTCAGCTATTTCATTTGTACCAGCACCAGCCTCTGCTTAGTGGAACAGCAGCCAAAGTATGAGCTGATATTGTTGAAAGTAATAATAACATAAAAATAATATTAACCACCACTAGATAATTAATCTGACACAGCTCACTGCATGTTCTGGAACAGGAAGGTTGTCAAGAGCATGACTTTTATATCTTAAAGACACTTATGAAATTGCCTCTGATCTTATTTTCACTTTGGTCTTCTCTAATGTCATATTTTCAAAACTCCATTTTAGCAAAATATCATAAGCAATTTTAAACAAATGATATAATTTTATTGACATTTGACCAATTAAAGTACATTTGTAATCAACGTTGCAAAAAAAACTTTAAGTAAAATGATGTATCTCCAACTAATACTTTTTTAATCCTTGGTTTTAAAATATTTACTACATAAATGACAAGCAGGGTCAAAGTAAATTGCACTTTATAAACTCAAGTTAAAGACATCAAACAAGATTTCATAAACCCAATATAAATGAAAATGCTCAACTTAAGTTTGCTCCATCTCTGGTCTACCCTATGGAGATAAGAAGGAAAGACTGCAATTTTAATTGGTCCAATAAAGTCAGCTTATGCTATGGCAAAGGAACATAAAAGCTAGATCAAATGCAGCCTGCCTAACGGGCCTGTCAATACCAACGCTGAAACAGCAGCAGCAGCCCCTGCAGCAGGGCAGTCAACACCAGGAATGCAGGTTGCCATATGCAAGGCAATCTTTAAGCACTTCTGTTTACTGGTTTGCAAAGACCTTCCTCAGCTCAAGTTACACCAATGTTAAGCACTCTTTATGGACATAGGAAAAAGCATAATTTATGGAAAGAGAGAAAAACAAATAGCATTCCTTCCCTTGTGTGTAAATGTTGAAATGGAGTTTCCAGCTTTCTTTGCCATAAATTCTTCCTTTCATTTTTTAATCAAGTTCTGAAGGATTTTATTACTCTTTGTGCTATCTACTAGTTCTGTCTTGTTTTATAGTGACTTTATAAGTGAAAGTTAAAAACAAAATAAGATTGCAATATATCCCTGGCAGGTAAATAGGAAAAGGAGTGTATTTGAACACCACAAACGTTTCCTTCATTCTGAAATAAAGAGAAAGAAGGTTTGTACATGATGTACCTCTTCCATGTCTTTCAGTGAGGTCATCTCCTTATTGCCTAAATCTTGTTTCTAAGAACAAGTTTGGCTCTGAACTTGGAAGTAGTCCTGCCTGCCAGACTGCAGAGATACTCTGAATCAGCTCTGGAGATCTCCCTGCTGCGGGAGCCTCTGTGTCCACCCACCTAAAGAAGTTGTAGAATCCCTTTTCCCAAAGCATGGCTGCACCTCATAACACCGATATAGAAGTTATTCAGTTTTCATTTTACTGGTGGGCAAAATATTTTCACGGAACCTACTTTCTCCTAGGTCATGGAGGAATTCTGCAATAGAGCAGTAAAGCAAAGCTAAACCAGGCACATCTCAGGTGAGCACTCCAATACCCCATTTCTGAGGTTTTGCTAACAAATTTGTAAAAATGGCTGAACCCTCTACCTTGTGCGCACTCTACATAGATTAGCTACTTAGAGCTTGTCTTCCATATGGCAGAACTAAGTCCAGCTTAAGATGTAAGGGATGCAGACAGATTTCTAAGGCTCTGTCTCTACTGGTAAATAAAGCCAGGACAGAAATCAGCTTCAAACACTGGACCCATTTTTGTCCTCATCCATTCATTATTTCCTGGTTCCTACCTCCGTTTGGACTATTCAAAGCAGCTTTGTACATGATATATCTTTTCCCAAGAGAACTAGTCCTGAGCATCTACACTGACTAGACCAATCCATAGCTGTCTTTGACTTAATATTTAGACAAAGCCTCAATGACCAGTTCCAGCTTGATAAACAGCTTTCCACTCTGTAAGACAATAAGGGCACAATTTTGAGGAATGTCTCCTCCCTGTACTGAAGTCCTCAAATACAACAAAATGCTTGATTGCATTATAAGCCCCCTCAGCATTAACAGAGACTCCTTGAATACTTATCTACAAATGTATACATTTCTCTGCTGAAAAATACATTTAGTTCTTTTCCCTTGAGAATAATTTAACAGTCGTATTCCAAAGCTCTTCCTATATGGTTTCAGTAGCCATGCCCCATGCTTGATTGCTGTTCAAGTGTCTGATGCAAGCAGCTGTATCATGATTAGGAAGGAGCTCTTTCCAGTCTCCAGTTCAGAAAACATGCTCCTGCAAGGCTGCAGGTTACATGCATACAATCCCCACATTCCAGTTTCCTTGCACAGCAAAGCTGTGCTCGCAGCCTTGAAAGGAGCAGGAGCAAGTTATAATCAAAAGACAGTCTGGATAATTGGTAGGTTAGGACTTCAGCCTGCACCAGAGCATGCAACAAAAAAGAAGTGTGAATGCAGCTTTATAGAGCTCAAAATATGGAAGTCTGGTAAAGCAACCACAAGGAGAAGCAATAAGCTCTTACTTTGTATGAAAAATTAGATCTTATTTGTAGAATGCATATTTATATCTATTTCAGAGGCAGTTTGTGCAGTGGTCTCAGAGCTCCAGATTAAGATCCTTTTAGAAACAAAGCTGTGCTTGTTATCTGTTTCTTCTATGGTCTGGCATCACTGTGGATTTTTTTTTTTTTTAATTATTTTAATTACAATTGCAGCCAATCCTCCATCATAACAAAACAATGATATCAACTGAGAATAATAACAAAAATCCAGAAGAGTGAGTGAAGCATACAAATATCTTTCTGGTTTGTTTTGAAGTGACACCCACCATTATTCAATCCCTGAGAATCTACAAGGGGAAGCCACCAAAAGGATTGAACAACAGAATAGACACAGTATTCAGAATTACCGAATGCAGGACCAAAAAAAGTGGAGCTAAGAGAACTAAGCACAGATGAATGTAAAGCAAAACCAAACCTTATGAATAAGTTGTTCCAGTGTGCAGAGTCCTAAGTGCTTGAGCCAGCTTCAGCTAAAGTACACAAACAGAGCAGTCATTGGAGTTCTTCAACAGTCAAGTCACTTGGAAAAACACAAGCAGCTATAAATCAAACAAGCCACGTGCTTGTGGGCATATTTCACATAGAGAGTTCATTGAGATAGACCTGCAAGGACATGATTACAATAGCCAAGAAACTGAGGGGTTTTTTTGGTTGGTTTTTATGTTTGGAAAGCACCTAGAACATTTCAATTGCTACCCAAAAGCACATAGTTACAATAACACCTGCAAATGTGTAAAGGTTAAAATGAATGACAAGATAAAAACAAGAGGAAAATTTAAAAAAAAAAGTTAAGGGGCAGGGGAGGAGTGGTGAGCAGACGTGAGGCACTGGTTGTGACAAATAAGTGTGTAATGCTGGAACACACTCCAAATCAAATCAAATTTTTATTTCTTCTAGGCTGTTACACTGGTACATAAATATGGAACGAACAGTGACAGGCTCATTTCCACTTCTGGGTTGTGAGTGTTGATAGTTGTATGGTTCCAGTGGATAATTGCAGATATAGGATAAGAAAGCAGAGAAAAATAATTACTACAAGAAATCACATGGTAGTCCCCAGAATAGTATATTAACCTGAAAGGAAAACATGGCAGGGCACATTCCCATAACCAGGAAAACAAGGTAGATATAAGAAGACTCAGCTACTGTGGTACTGCTTAGAAAAAAATGCTACACTGCAATGATAAAATTCAAAACTGGAGGGACAAAAATGACAAATGAAAGAGCTACAGGTATTAAAAAGATAATATAATGATTCAAATTGTGTTAAACCACTTTCTTCATTGTCCATAAAGTAATTAAATCTTCCCAGCCACAGCAGTGAAAACCCTCCAGGAATCTAAAAGAGAGAAAGGTGCTGTTCTGAATTACAAGTGTCCTTCCTACCTACCACCTGAGCTCTGCTTCTGACCACAGCCTAAACTGAGACATGACCAAACCAAAGGGCTGCAAATAATACATGTAGAGGCAACTTTTATTCTAGCATGAAGTAGAAGTCTCAGATACTTGGTTACAAAAGATTATACTCCTGTCACTTACATGTTTGCACAACAGTGTGGCATTTACAGCACTCATATCACAAGATGGAAAATGTGTGTCCAACTCCTTGTTCAGAATAAGAGAATTTAAACCTTCCATCTTTCACCTCCTAGGCACCTGCACCAATTTTTAGACTAGACACACTCTATCTCGTCCTTAGTCATTGACTGCACTAAGGAGTTGAAATCCTGTCATACTTAATTTAGTAAAAGCATTTCAACTGAATTCTAGCAGCCAGGGCACCACCCAAACTGGCTGCACATTAGAAGCCAAAAAGAAATAATGGAAGCTTCAGCCAAAGTAACTAAACAAAGCTAGTTTAATTTTTCAATTAAAACTAAAATGCTCTGATCTATAGTATACCATGCAGGGAGATGCCACCAAACTGGAGAACAAAATCTTCTCTTTGTTCAGAATGTTTTCTTCCTAGGGCCAAACTGTGAAGGATACTCATGAAGATTTTAGAAGAAACCATGCCAAAACTATCACTAAATTCAGTACTTAGTAACCCTCACCTATGCCCATTCCTCCAGACCATAATGCTTTATCAAGTCACCAACTTTGATCACTGAACTTCATTGCTTAGTCCCATCAAAGCATGACATATATAGCATGATAGATGAAAAAGATCCCTGTACTTTTCTCATTTGTCATTAATATTTTAATCTCTTCTCAGAACAATTACTGTGGTCTGCAAGTCACAGTAGCAACACAAACATCCATCCTATCTTAAAACTTGCCACTTCATGAAGCCACTAACTTTAGAAATCTGAATAGGCAATACTTGGCAAATGCTTGGACAGCTAGGGGGAAAATTGGTGTGTTCTAGAAAGCATTGTTTGTAGTTCAAAGAAAGAAGCTTGGATATTTGTGTTTGAAAAAAGTGAGCACTCTTTGTAATGCGATGTTTGCACAAGAATGGGTGCGATGTTTAATATTGTTTTAGAGCCCATTTTTTCCTCTTGTTCTGGAGAGTTCCACAAAAATTGAAGACTTCAATCTGACTCCATGAGAAAAGGCTAGTTTCTGAATTACAGCCAGAAAACTCACATGAGTTTGCCAACAAAATAGAAAATTATCTTTATAGTCCAAATATAACAGAAACGATGAGGTAAGTTCTGATAAATCCTATTACACGATCTCGAGTGATCTCTGGGTAATATGTAGAGGTTATGCTCATGCTTGTTATTTTTTACCAGAAATAATTTGTAGTAAATGTTGTTTATATGAACCAAAGACTTTCTTTGCTGTGACCAAAGCACACAATAGCAGTGGTGTTACTACATTGTTCCTTTTACTCTTACTCTTCCATATCTTTCCTTTATCCATGAAAACAACACACACTTCATTTCTGTTTTCCTTTAACAAAACCCAGGCTTAACCCCAATTGTTGTCATGTGCCTTCATTTTGGTTGGTACTGATTTTGTTTTTCTTGGATGCAACAAAATCTAGGCATACTGAAACATAGCTTATTTCATGTCAAAATATATTGTCCTACACACACTAGCTGATCAGGAGCTGTTTTCTCTAAACACTGAAAAGATTTCCTCTTGTTGTTTCAGGATACTTCTAAAACAAGTCTCTGAGCTTAGGGCTAGAGTTTGATTAATGCATGATTTCCTCTTTAAAATTAGAAACAGGAATCATGAGTGATGGTTAATAATTTTCATTTGCTCTTCTGCTCTGTTTTCCAAGCAGTCTAATTAAGGCCTGGTTCCCAAGCTTGATTAGGCTTCTTTTACATCTGACTGCAGTTTGCAGATAGTGCTTCCAGGCAGGAACTCATGCCTATTTGCAGTAAATGGAAACAATCTGGGAAGGAACGAGAAGATTGTTTTGGGGTTTTTTCCCCCCCTCCTTTAATTAGAGAAATTGTAACGTCTCTTGCCGGAATCAACAACATCATTTAACTATAAATGTCAGAAGTGGAGACACAGTAATGAGGCCCTAAGTCACTTTTGCTGAGCTGCATGTTGTAGTCATGCCATTAGAGACAACTGTTTTACACTTTTACCAAGTCTGTGGGATTGCAGGGCACTCAGTCTATGCTGTCTGAATTTCACATGTACCATGGGAGCTGTAAAAGGTCTGTACAAACATCCAAGTTAGTCACTAGCTCTCTGAGCTGGTGCCTCCTCAGGATACTGAGCACTGCTGCATCCTAGCAGTAGGGAAGATCCTCTCCTGCTGACTAACAACTATCCCAAAGGCAATTCCTAGAACAGGTTCCTGTGTTACTACCACATGATACAACACGTGGCTATATGTGGTACACAATGTATGTTTCAATTACTTGCTCAGTCCTCAGAAAAAGAGTTTCTCCTCCTCATTCCCGCCGTAAAGTGAAAGGACACATTCATTTGCTGATTCCATGGACTTGTCCTTTATGTCTGCAGTGACACAGCTCTCAGCCAGGTGAACCTTCCCATCAGACAGTCTTCTCAGAAAGTCTCTTTGTTCCCTGCACCCCTCTGACTCATCACAGTGTAATACTCCTGGTATTTTTAAAAGTTGTTCGCCAGTGATGATGTATGAAATATGTCAGGAGCTCTACCATGATTTTAGTAACATATACCTTGTTCTGACAGACACAATTTCTGTATTCCTGTTAATCCTGTATGGGTTTGTGGTTTTTTTTTCCCACACAGTATCTTAAGACAGGTGCTATGTGTTGACACTATGAAGAAGGGTGAATATAAGTACTTTTTTTCCCTAAAGTACTTGTTTAAAGGATAAATGCACTTTAAAATAGTTCTATTGGTCACCATGCACTAAAAGTATTATTAGCAAAGGAAAATCCCACAATTTACAGATGTTAGATGTGTGATTCAGCATCTCTTACTACTCGTTATAGTTTCATGCTGTAAGTCTAATGAGCTTTTGGCATAAATGAAATTAAACCTGGTCAGTATTAAGTAGATCTAGATGATACAAACAGTGTCCATTTATGTTATCTGAAGGGCTTGTTTGTATAGCAAGATCAAGACGGTGTTCTTTCTACTGAGAGAAGCAGACTGGGACGGATTCTGAGGCATCACATCACAGAGGAAGCTCAATCCATGACAGCTTCTACATTCTTCTATGACATGAAGTGTAGACCAAACTAAAATGAGCTTTTAGGATGCTTATTTTAGATATGGAGCTTTGGCTTCAAGATAAATAGTCTGACCGCTTTCACTCTAGTACCAAGTTACTGCTACACACAGTTCCAATGAAAGACAGAGGAAAGACTGTTTTCCCCCTTTTCTCCTGAGGCTACTGGTAAGAGTAGTCCCAGAGAAAAATGAAAATCAGGACCCTGTTTCCCATGCAGTTTGTACATTTCATCCAGCAGGACAAGCCATAAGCCATTACACAGGACAGTACTACTGACTGAAGGACCAAACTCTCCTTTCTTCTTTACAGGATATAGAGAAAGCTATTTCTTGCTTTTCATCTACCATTATCTGAACTGAATGAAAGACTGATGAATGAGGAAGGTTTAAGTGTATCTAAGAGCTGCTTCTTGACTTTGGTGAAGAATAAATGAAGCATGAATTCATCACTTGGGCATCCAGTTTTCTCTCCCAGGTGAAGGTCATACTCAGGAGCTGTTTCTTTCTCTAGGACAAAGAATAGAATAGAATAGAATAGAATAGAATAGAATAGAATAGAATAGAATAGAATAGAATAGAATAGAATAGAATATCCTGAGTTGGAAGGGAACCAAAAGGATCATTGAAGTCCAGCTCCTGGCCCAGCACAGGAACTGGTGTTATTACATCTCTAAGGGTCTCTAAAGCTTACATACTGATTGTGAGAGGGAAACAGGAGATATTCTATGATATTTAGGTGCCTGAAATTTACCAAAGTTGTATGTTGAAGATAATTCAGAGACTCCAAACATGCCCCCCAAAAAATCTCAAAATGCAGACAGGCTGTGAAATATCAGTATTACCTTAACTTCAATTTCCTTTTCCTTTTTTTATATCTTTTGCTTAACTTCTCTTTTAACAAATAAACACACATTGTTTAAATTTATTTCTATTAAAAATACAATTAAAATTTACAGATATGAAAACTATAGAGATATTTCATTGCATTTGTGCATAGAAGAACAAGTTTTATTACATATCTTCATATTTATCAACTTATTTTGGTTAAAGAGCAACATGACTACCATGACAGGGCTGTATTTTAGAGAGGAGAACAAATGAAATAGGAAATTAAGTTCTTCTTTTACTGGAAGGGGAAATTAAATGAAAAAGTAATTGTTAAACATTTTGGGTAACTTGCTGAAAGATTAATAAATTGTGTTATTGTGTTCAGAACTTACATTTGCCATCTAAAAGTCTGAGTGGTTTTCCGGCTACAGCTTGGGGGTGTGTTTGGAGAAAATAAACCATATGACTTTTGAATGACTCACACACGTAAGTTGTAAGCAACAGAGATTTCACATACTTTGTCAGTACGCATCACACACTTCACTCTTCTTCTGTCTAACAGACACAAATTCAAGATTACATCTTATGCTTTGCTATTAATCTACTTTGTTCTCTTTACATCACTAAGCCATAAATCGGAAATGTTTGTTATATCTGGAAGAAGACTGTGTTCCTACTTATTTTTGGTCCTTTGATATGTAAGGACTTCATTCATTTAAACTATTTTATCGTAGAGCTTGGTATATCGGTGAGGATTGGTACTGGGGTGAGGCGGGTAATTTTACTTCTTATTAAAGTTACCCAACACTTCTCATTTTAAAGCCTGTTTTCAGCTGTATATCACTTTGCCAAACCTTAAATGTTTGGGCTGAAATTTTCCATGCCAGGTGTCTGCCTGAGGCAGAAATATTTCAGGAAGTTTCATCCAAAATGGTACAGCTGTTTCTGAGAATAAGGTTAAAGAAAATCTGTTGTTTAGTAATGTTGAAAAAATACTGGCAACCTTTTACTGGAGAAGTCCAAGTGTTTTTATGAAGAAAATAAAAGTTTGGGGTGACAGAAAAACAGAGGGGGAAGCTGACTTTCTGTCAGCAATGTATGTCTGCATAGAAACGTTCACATTTAAAATTTTCAGAAGTCAACCTTTTTAAAATATTCAGCAGGGTGTTGTAGGCTCAGTGTCTTGGACTCTAATCTCTGCTGAAGTCTCTTTACTTGTTTCTTTTTTACACTTTCTGTGGCTAAACCCAGCCAACAGGAAACATTACAGAAAGAGACTTATGCAGCACCTAAGGCTACATAAAGTAGAGCCTAAATTCAGGCATTATGGTTCCATGAAAGGGGGTGTCCTCACTGGGTGTGACACAGTTCCTCATTACACTTTCTGCTCACCCAAATGTGCATGTACTTTCCTGAGGGAAGAAAACTAGAACTACAGGGGAAGGCTTGAGCCTCCCTGGTGACTGTTTCTTCCATGGGTGCAAGGTGTGGACAAGGAAGGGGCACTGAAAAAATTTGGGTACTGGTAACTTGGGCAGGGAAAGCAGGAGCAGCTGGGGCTGTCTGTGGATGCCCAGCTACACACTGGCAGGACACGGGGTGAGGAAAACAAACCTGCCAAGGAGCCTGGGAGGGAATATGGAGGTGTGGAAAGCATGGAGATATGGGGACTGGAAGCCATGCAAAAAGCGAGGTAAGGAGAGCTAGGGGAGATATGTGACAAAACTGGGGGGGATATGGTGAGAGAAAAAAAAGAAAAGAAAAAGAAAAGGAAACAGAATGGGATTAGAGCAGGGAAAGAAGTTTGCTTGCGGGAAGGGATTAGAGGGAGAACTGCAAAACTCATCCTGAACATGGAGAACAGAAAAGGTGGATGGAGATTGAGTGTAGAGACAGGCCTGGAGCAAAGGGAATCTTAGACTAGGTGCACAAAGCAGGAAAGAGAGTGGCACACAGGCATGGCAGAAGGGACCAAACTCAGAAGGATAGGATAGAAAGAGCTGTAAGTGCTCAGCAGTGTTTTCTTCTGAAGGACATTCAGGTCTAGCCTGAAGATGGGGGATGGCTACTGCATGTGACAGCAAAATTTAAAGAGACAGGACTGTAATAGGTTAAAAATAGATGTATTCTATTACCACAGCTGTGGGCCGTTAGCTGTTAGCTGTTATCACCTGCTAATGATCCACCCCTGATAACAGATGATGGGCCATCAAGAAGCCACCCAATGACTCATGGACTTATCTCACCCTATTGTGAGATGCTCCACCCAGGAGGGGGAAGCCGGGCATTCCCACCTGGATATAAGCTGGCCCTGGAAGTGCCCAAGGGTAGCCCTGTCTACTGGGTAACCAGAGGATAAGAGCCACCACAGATTTTCAGTTGGACACCGGACCTTCCATTGGATCATTGCTTCAACTGGATCACTTCAGTTGGACTGCTTCTGCCACCCTAATAGGGTATCAGGTTGTATCTAACTTTATCTGTACCTTTTTCCTTATATTATTTTGCTTGTTTCTACCTTTTCTATAAATTTCAATCTTGACTTGTGACCTCCCACTGGTTTGTTTTCAAACCAATACAAGGACACAAACTAAAGTACCATTCACAACCAATTGACTTAATCATTATTAATTACATTCCCTGAGAGCTTGGGTCTCCATACCAGTCTTCCAGATCATTCCCAGTTTAGGGCTAGCACAAGCCACAGATTGCTCACAGTTGTTGCTATAGAGGAAGGCAACCTTCACAGGGGTAAAAGAATATTTGGTTACATGGGTGCAAATTGTGCCGTGAACACACCCAGAATCAGAGGATGGGCCTCGGTTCACATTATTTACTAATATAGACATTGCCTAAAGCTATAACAGTACTGTTAAATAAAAAAGAGCCAAGGAATGACTCAAGTATTGAACTGCTGATTGCTCATGCAGATTAATAGTTAGCTCGCTCACAGGCTCTGTTTTGGACCACTACGCCTAGGAAAAATCTATTTCAGAGTAGTCTCTGGTAGCATGAACGTAGGCTGCTTTGTGTCACTTTGTCTAGGAAACGAATCAGCAGGTTCTTTTACTTGGTGCTTCTGGAAATTAATCCACTGTCAAAAAATAAAACAAAACACACACACAAAAAAAAAAAAGAGTAAAACTTAAGTTAGCAAGACTGTCAGAATGTATCAAGTAAAAATAATTTCTGTTTTACAAATTCAATAGTACAGTCCTGTTTTGACTAAAATGTTCGGTTAAGAAGGCAAAGGGTTATGAAAATAAGGAGTGAAAACAAAGGCAATCCTAAGCGTACATTTTAACAGACAAAACCCAGGCAGGTTATTTTTGCTAAAAATAGAGGAAATCAAGGCCCATATCAACAGGTATTGCACAGTGACAAAGTATCCTTTCAGCCCTTGACAGCAAACCACAGGTGACATATTGTCTCAGGTTTTATAAATTGTGACCTTAAAATACAGCTAAGGATGTCAACACCTGCTTAGCTGATCTTGTATTAAATCCACGTAGAATCTGTCAGAACTTCATTGCAGTGTAGGCAGGCCTATGCAGGAACTGAGGAGTGGCCTGTGCAAGCCTTTATGGCATACTAAATCAGTGTGGAAAACATTCAGCCCACACTCCTCTCTTTGCCCACTGATATGAAGCACGTTTGGCAGATCAAAGCTAATACTAGAGGAGGAATACCAATGGCTTTTTAGTAGATCGGATCTCACAAACCTGGCGAAAAAATAGATACTGTGTTCCTGAAAGCACGCGTACAGGAAAAAATGCCAGAGGGCATAGAGGAAATGATACATGTCAATACAAATAACTATCACTCTGGGTGAAATTCCAGTCCATGAACTTCATTAATTTGGTGGTAACTTGCCAGACTGCAAATCCCACCAACAGAAATGTAATAAGCAATAAAACAGAGGATTCAGTCACTCTCCTCTGAGCTTCTCTTCTTCGTCTCCACACTACCCCTTTAAGCCACAGTTAACCTACATATCTTTATCCTCATCTTGAGCAGTTATCATAAAGTCTCACCTTATCCCATACAAATAACAGACAAAATGCACAATCTTCTGAAGATTTCAGCAATGCTCAAAAAAATTAATGCTATGCTTAACACAGCTGCTAGCCAAGATCAGTCATTCATATTTGTAAGTACAAAGCTATACACATTGTGATTCATGAAAGCCACACCAAACCTAGAATAATCTCTGAAATATATGTGTATTTATTTAAAATTTGGTGGGTGGTAAGCCCCCCCCACTGATCCTCTCAGGAGAAGATTATATACTGGCAAGTGGCAGAGTAAAGGGAAAGTCATGAAGGTTGAGAAAAGAAATACATGAATGTTGTTTAGATGATATGCAAAAGAGTCAGCTGGTTGCTCCCTTGCTTTCCATGGCTTGCACTGGCAAGATAAGCAGGCTAGCAATCATAGCACTAAATTAAACACATAAATTAAACACATATATCATGGTAATGATATAACTGCAAGTTTACTTTGCCATAGCCCAAAATAGATTCTTCATAATAGAGTAAATCTATAACTTACTAAATATTTCCAGTCACCTGGTCTTGGCTGCTGAGAGTAACAAAGGAAAAGCATGAACATTCTCAAGAAAAACAACACAATGAAAGTTGCAAGAAATAAGAACTTTTAAAAATCAGACCATTTACCAAAGACAAAAAGAACATCGTGGTTCATCAGGTTTGTTTTCCTGCTGTTGCAGGCATTGATATCATAGGATATCCTTCATCAACTTATGAAGTTCCATTCAGAGAATGTTGCCTGTTTGTTTGTTTATTCAATCTGTTCTGGAGCTTCAGTATTCCAGTTGTTAAAAACTTTCTTCCAATTTGCACATATTTCTGGTTATTTTACATGCATCTAATTTTCATATAAATATTGGCCTTCATCATAGCTTTTTGCCTTTCTGGCATTATGCCCTTAATACATTTAGAGACAGTAATGAAATCCTCATCCCAGTCTTCATTGCAGTAAACTAAATGCCATGCCTATTCAGTTTCCTCTCAGAAGACAGATTCTGTATTTACCTAGCTATCTTGTCTTTCCTGCTTCCTTCTTGTTTCAGCTTAACACATTTCAAAACATGGACGGTCAAAATTGTAAGTAATGTGACAGAGGCCCCACCAAAACATCATCTGAGTCTGTATCTGATATATTCTATGTGTCATATGCCTTTTCCAGTACTGGATCACATTGCTGTGATTAATTAGCACATCCTGTCTTCCCTCTCAGGAAGACAACTTGCAGATGATAACAGGAATTATTAGAATCCTTTTCCTTCAGGTTTGTCAGTCTGTCAGCTCTGTACTGTTTAACCACATTGCCAATGCCTCATTTTGCATCACAAACACCTTAACAACAAAGTACAAATAAAAGATTAAATAAAACCACTCTCAAACATGATCTTTCTTACACTTCTTGAGGACCTTTTCTGAATATATTTTTTCCCTTTTTCAACACTACAGGTTTCATTTCCTTAACTAATCCCTCCCCAGGGTTCTAACTTTACTTCTTAATCTCTGACAGTTTTACCACATCCTCCCTAACTTTGTCCCCATACTATTGTTCTCATTCCTCTTCCCTCTTTCTTGCTGTGCACACTTCTGCCCTATGGTATTCCTTTTTCCATAGACATGTACCAAACTTAGGTGTTGATTTTCTGCAATTCTATTTCAGACTTTTCCCATCATTTTGCAATATCTAGTTATGGATTCAGATATTTTACCCCAAGTTATTAATACTTAACAGTCACAGAATCATAGAACATCCTGAACTGGAAGGGAGCCACAAAGTTCAACTCCTGGACCTCCACTGGACAGAGTCCCAAGAATCACACCATGTTTTTGAGAATATTGTCCAAGCTCTCCTTGAACTCTGTCAGGTTTGGTGATGTGACCACTTCCCTGGAGAGCCTGTTCCAGCACCCAACCACCCTCTGGGTGAAAAACCTTTCCTTAATACCCAACTTAAACCTTCCCTGACTCAGCTTTGAGCCATTCCCTTGGGTCCTATCACTGGGCACCAGGAAGAAGGGATAGGTGCCTCCTCTGACCATAATGAGGTCCCCCCACAGGCTCCTCCAGGCTGTACAAACCAAGTGACCTCAGTTGCTCTTCATACAACGTCCCCTTCACCATCTTCATGGCTCTTCTTTCAGTGATCTCTAACAGGTTAATATCCTTGCCTGTGTTGCTGTTTGTGAGGTGACTATCCTCATCAAGAAGCTGGCCAATGTTATTTCTGGACTGCCTTTTGCTATTAACATATTTTTAAAAAGCTATTTTCATTGTCCCCCACAGTACTGGCCAACTTCAACTTTAATTGAGCTCTGGACACATAAATTTTCTTTGCATAGTTGTGAACAGCATCTAATCTCAAAAATGAGCCCTTTTTTTCCTTGATTGTCATTACTGTGATGTCACAATGGGAAAGTAACAGGAACCTGAAAAGGCTGTCATTTTCTGAGCTAGGAGAAGAACTGGGGATCGTGAAAATAATGAAAAATCACTCTATCCCATACTTTACTGCAGAAATTAGAATGCCTTAGCTATGCTGCCTCTGAACTACTTAGTATCGTCTAGAGCTTTGATTTGGGTTTGGGTTTTTTCTTTTCTATTTTGGAGATTTATTTATTTACATATTTATTCTTGGCTGTTTAGCTTTTGGCAATGGCTAGTTGGCAAAAGTTGTCATTCTATTGGCATTTTGTCTGCTTAGATTTGATCTATATAACAAACTAGTGAGCTGTGCTACTCAGGAGAGGTAACTATCATTTTTTCTAGGGGCTACAAAAACACTCAACCATACTACATTTCAGTGGTAAACACGGCCATAATCACTACGTTCTTTATCCAAGAGATAGGAATGTGGAATGAAATATAATGTTATTCATGCAGAATTAATTGCAGAAAATGGTACAATGCAACATAATAATAAAGCAAAACAACCCTTAAAAAATACATTTACTCATTTCTATATCCTCCAGTTTATGTGTGATCAGACTTATTTTCAAACTGGGCAAAAACATCATTCTTTGAGCTCAATCCCATGTGCCAAATTTCAGTCCAGAATGATTTTTTTACAACTAAGTTATAAATCCCTGAAAACAGCGGGAAATAATGGAAACACTGACTACAATATCATAAATAAAAACCTTCCTCTGAAGGATTTCCAAGATTTCCAGTTCATAAGAAGTTTAATGCTTCAGTTGAGACTTACACCAAACTTCAAATAATGACACACTTCAAATTTGTACTCTAAGCAGTACGAATAAAGCAAATTTATTCATGATGTATTACTGGTAACTGTTTATGTCCCAGAAGTGAAAAACACCAAGCTCAAAGGCAGCATGATAGCCTATATCCTGTAAAACCACACATTTATTTCCAAGACTTCACTACAGCCGGAACTCAACCAATGCCCTACTGTTGCCAGTAAGAATGTTTCTGTTGTAAAATAAACAGTACATTTTTCATATCACTGTTTTTAAAGTGCATTTTGCATTTACTTTTTTTTCTCCCATGAGATAATTGTGTATAAATTTATTCTTTTTTCCCCCCCTTAGGCTTAGCCCACAAAAACAGCTGTTCCATTTGTGTTTTCCTGTGTTTCAAGGAGTGTACTTACTGAACAAATACAGTCATCATACTGGAGTGTTCATATACTTGTTTCTGTTCTGGAACTGCTGATTTCTCTCAGCTTAAGTAAGGTACATGATCTAATCACTAGCAACAGTTTTCTAAAATTTTTAATTTTCATCCACTACTGCAGGGCAGGCCTTAATAATTAACATGCAGATATCACTAGTTCTATTGATTTTCAGTGGAGTGGGGGTTACATTTCTCTCTTTTTTTGATAACATCTAAACAAATACTGTTTTGATCCTATACTGTTAGCCCTCTATGATCTGGTACCATTCACATTGTGTTCTGCTACTCTTACCAGTATCATATTACATTTGATAAGCTAAAGAAAAAGTAATATAAAGAATTTGCATAATGATTGCAGCTTCAGACTTGAAAACAAAAACCCTAAACTATTCTGCCTTTGGCAAGACAGTGCTTAAATTTGTCTGTTGTAAGAATAAAGCTGCTCTAAGGTGACAGTAGAGAAAAGGCAGACCACAGCTCAGTTCCCCATACTGCATAGAAGCATTAAAGTTGGAAAGCTCTCTAAGATCATCAAATCCCACCACCAAACCAGCACCACCTCTAAGCTGTGTTACCAAGTGCCACAGGCACATTTTTTTTTAAACACTTCCACCACCTCCCTCAGCAGGCTGTTCAAATGCCTGACCACCTTTTACTGAAGAAGCTTTTTCTAGTATCCAGTCTAAACCTCCCCTGGCACAGTTTGAGGCCATTTCCTCTAGTCTTGTCACTTTTTTCTTTCTCCTTTTTCAAGTGCTCACCATGGAAAGAAAGCTAGTTAATTCTGAACATCTGTCTTTGACCACTGACAAGACAGGAAACCCAGGGCAACAAGACTCTAATCACAAGTACTTCAGCTAAATATCTAAGAAAGGTGGAGTGACCCTGAGCCCGCTGAACTCAAGTGGATGATTAGAGAGGCACTAGAGCAGCTTCCGAGGAGTGTCCCAGCATTAAGAATGTATTTCAACTCAGTGGTTAGTACCAACCACGCTGGAATGCCAGCTGCCCCATTGGCTTCTCATTCTCTATCTTTCTCTAGTTCTGTTTCAAGTCCTCATGAACATTCATACTGCCATGACTGTCATTGTGAGAAAAATGACTATCCTCATGCTGAAAGGTGTTTCACAACAGCACACTTGGAAACCAATTGAAGTGGTCTGAATAGAAATCCAGTGTACTTGCAGTGTGCTACAAATTCCCTTTCCCCATGTATTTTCCTTTCAGCATTTCAAAATTAAATGTAACCACACTTCCCTTGAGATGTACAATGACTCTTTATTGTTATTCATTGCCTTTTATCAGGGTCTTCAAGCAGTTTAAGGAAATCAGCATTTTCTAACATTTCTGAGGTATGCAGGTAGGATTTTCAAAACTGGCAGATATCTTTCATGTTTATAATTAGAGGAGTAACTACCCTATGTTTTTGAGTTGGCCATCTGTCTTAGGTCATCACCAATATTGCAGATCATCAGAACAGTATATGAATCTATACCTCCACTGCCACATTTACAGCTCAGTTTATTAATGAGCACATACTTCCACTGCAATTTAATCTAGTATTCTATACAGCAAACCATGGCGACAGACACATGATTCATATACTCTCCTATCCTTCCTTGCATTCCACTGGGGAAGTAATCCTTTGCAAAGAGATGGCAAAGACATCTAGGTGCTGTAATGCTTTAAGCTACAACAGCTAAATCTGCCAGTACTTACCTCTCAGCGCCCACATTGAGTTTGGTGGGGTTTGGATTAGCCCTCAAATAAGGAAACTACAGTACAGGGAATTTATTTGATCTGTCTGAGGTCACACAGAAGCTGAGTGACAAAACCAGGGTATAACAAAGGAAGAAATGCCAGAAAAGAAAATGCAGAGGTAGTAGTTAAGCAACCATTTACTTTCCAACTATATGATGAGAATATTTCCTAAGCGGTATAATATTTTTATCGACATGGTTAAACTTGTTTTTTTTTTTTTAATACACACAAAGGTAAACTTTGCCCCCCACTAAAAATGTCATTGAGTTAACCACACACATATATCCCTTTTTTCAAACACAGAGAAGTTATGTGCAGCAGTAAGGAAAGGGTAAAAATCCCAGCTGATTTTGGCCAAAGCTTAAACTTCTAACTGAAAGCTGAAGCCCTGAAGCCTGCCCTTTCACAAAGACTTATCTTCTGCAACAAAAGCAAAATTCTCTACTTTTAGCACTACACCCCTCTCAAGTAATTTATAGAGCAAATATGCCTTACTATATTTCTGCTTAAATTATTTGCATTCAAAACATACTTATTTTATTCTAAATTAAGCCATATGCTGCTGGTGATTAAAAAAAAGTTCTTCCTCCAGCACTGAAATAGTTCCAAGTGAATGTTCATATATGTAAATTATTGTAGAGCTGCTTTTTCTCCAGCTGATCACTTCTTCCTATGTAGATCTGATGTTCTGCCTCTGAGAATAGAACTTATTAGCAACACTAAATGAAAAAAAAAAAAGAAAGATATCTTTCAGCAAGAGCCTCCTCTTTGCCAAACATCCCAGGGTTTGTCTCCAAGGACTTTAAAAGAAAGGAAAGAATGAAGAATGGAAACCCTAAAGCATGCATTACTGCTATTATCTAATTGCTGAATGAATAGCACAGTTGTTTAGTCTGATTGCACTAAGCTAGTTATCCATTGCAAGCCTCATTGACAAAAAGGGAATCTACACAAATTATAGGGAAATTCAAGCACTAAAGGAATGTTTTGGTTCAGAGGTTTGCAGTGACTATTGGCTTTGGTTCCTGGCATAATTTGCCAATGCCATATGAACTCTGTTGGGCTGGGTCAGCCCAAAGCTTTCCAAAAAGCCTGAGAAGAGGACAGACTTCCTTGTCATCTGTATCCCATAAATAAATTAAAGTGATGTTCTCCAGTTAGAGTTTGTTTCTTGGCAGGCTAATCTGCAATCAGAGCAAGAAAAGCTTTTCATTTGTGGACTCTAACTAGAGGAAGGAAGTTTTTGTATGTGTATTCACCAGAGACCAAAATATTAAAAAGTGGAAGAGGAAAAACATATGTTGTAGTTCTCCAAAAAATAACTGGATAAAAAAAAAATGCATTAGAAACATGCACTCAATTGATGATACTGTAAAACAAAGTATTCCTTTTCAAGGAGCAGGCAAAACAGTTTCCTCACTACCACCTTCTTACAGCATAAGAACAGGTTTTTCAGGCACTTTTTCCCCCCTAATTTATACCCTTTATACAGAAACAGCAAAAAATGAAACTAAATTAATATACCAGGTTCCAGTGGGCTTGCATTCTCCCTCTTATCACATTGCAAAATGTATGCATGCAGAATGACAGGGCTGTGGATCACACTGCCTTGCTATTTATAAGACATCATAACCAAGAAGTAATTGCAGCAAGAATGAGCAGTGACGAGTATATTCAGCACACTTTTCTGAATATTTTATTTCAGTCAGAGAAGATGTTGCAGCACACAGCAGCTACATTTCTCCTTCTGCAGCCAACTGCAAAACTCCATCAGACTCCCTTTCCATGTAACTACCAGCATGCAGGCTTGTCTCTCATATTCTCAGACTATTTCTTTCAAATTTTCTCGCACTTTGTGTGTTACTGAAATGAACTTTCTCTAGCTATTAATTCCCTCTAAGTTAAATAGCTAAGTCTCAATGAAACCTTATTATACCCACCAAAATAAACAGATCTCTCTTTTTTTATTTTCTGCACTGAATGATAACAAAATAAAATCAAAGTAGGAACATAGTAAGACGCTGCAGTTAGAGAAAGCATTTTTTGTAGATGGACTTCTGTGAGTCCCTGATATTTGTAGAAAGCGTTAACACTCTGCTCCCAGGTCATGCTTTCCTATTCTGGGGACACCCTGTGCCTGGCACAGCTGGTATGAGGCCCTACTCTCCACCCTCCAAAACAGTGATACCTGTGTTACAGATGCTGCAGAGTGGCAGGTGAGACTGGGACTTCACTTCAATGAGTCACATAAAGCAAGTAACAAAAATACCTAATGGTTATTGACTTATAATGCCAAAAATATCTTCTGCTAGCATGACTTCCTCTGTCTGGAAAATGAGCATAAGCTTTGCCAATGAAAGACCTGTTTAGCTGCAGCTCCAGCATAGCCATAGCAGCCACACTAAGTCATTCTAAGTAACAGCAAGCTTTGAGAATTGTTTCTCTTGACATCTGTATCAACCACTATAACATGCATCTGGGGATAAGTAGTATTTGAATATTAGCTGCATCATATTTGGAAATGTTTCATCGTCTCAAATTTGGAGCCTTTTTAAACTACATTATAAAATGCATTACAGAAAACTGAGAATTAAATCAAATTTAGATCCCATTAAATTCAAGTTAATGGAAGATGCACTACTGGCTTTACTCAGTTCCCAACTTGACCACAGATGTCTCATTTTCTTTCCAAACTCTATTGTCAAAAAAATTTAGTTCCTCTTTATTCCCACAAACCAGAAATAACAATCAAAATACAATGATTATAAGCAGGAACTGACAATGAGTATATAACTACAGAATTTTCCTTTCCTTTGTTTCCGTTTACTGGCTTTTGCAGGTATATTCATATCAGTTCTCCTTTCTATATCCAGTTGAGACAACTGTTATTTAAATATTTATATCTGCCAGAATCTTTCTATGTAAATTGTTTGTCTTTGAAATTACCTTGTTCATTCAAACAAAGTTTCAATGGGATAGGAAAGCATGGCTCTTAAGGGTCAGGTATGGAAATTGAAAGCAATTAGCTGTAGGTGCTGACTTTCCAAATGCCTTACAGACCACCAAGCACATATTCTGCACTTAATGAGGAAGAATTAATAATTAATCTTAAGTTTTTGGCAAGATACAATTTAGGCAAGAGCTTAATGCATTTGAACCACGGCTCCCCATCTTGGAACAGGAAATTGGATTTCTGTCTCTCTCTGGCTGACACTGTGGAGTCAAAAATATTTCTCAGAAGAGAAGAGCTGAGAAAAAAGTAGAGCTGGTGATGCTGATGTTTTCAAGAGGAGGGAATGATGCAGACAATCGTGGTTAGGATATATCTCCTGTGCTGCATGGCATCCTTTCCTCACGTGTATACTCCAACAGCAGCTGCCTGACTTCATCTTTCAGCAGTTTGGAGTTAGCAGTTTCTTTAACATGCCCTGGCTCATGATCCCAAAGGTTTGGGGCTGAAAGAAAGGATGCTTTCTGATGCCTTCTGATGCCTTCCTTTAATTCTGGAGGGTTTTCTGTGCCTCTTATGTAAGCTCTGAGTAGCTCTGAGTGCTGTCTTCATGAAAGGGTGCTTGGTACTTCGGGGTGTGACATTTCTCAAACTCAAATTCACTTTTGCTTTCAACTCTCCCCTGCACCCTGCTAAACCCTTTTGCTTCAAATCCTCTACCAAATATTGAACTGCAGGGTTTAACTGAAAGTTAGTTTTATCTTCCCATAAAGTAAGAAACACAACACTTTGCTCCCACAGTGGCAGTGGAATGACTATTGCCTTAGCCCTGGCAACCTGCCTCCCAAAAGAAAAGAGAGACAGAAAACTGCATGTTTATGGAAGGAGTGAGGGGTGGAGTTCTGGGGAATTCCATCATCTCCTTTTTCCTGCTGATAGTTCCTCTGGGATGGCTTCATCTCCTGAGCCTCCTTCCTCCTCAGCCTCATGTTTATATGAACATGCTATGGAGGAATAAAGGAGGGAAAAAAATCCCATTATGACTAGCAAATAAAGGCTTCTAGGTTTGCACATAGTGACAGGGATCATCATTGCCCCAGCACTTTGTTTTCTAGGCCAGACTGACCCTCCTGTAGCCCTCAAACTTCACGTTTTTCCTCCCTATGCTTGCATTCCCATTTTTATGGTGAATAAAATTCTTCTCAGAGCAACCAAAGGAGATCAGTAGTAGCACAACCATGACAGTAGAAGAAACATCACTTCAACCTTTATCACGTCACATAATGAAAAAAATCTTGTTTACAATGATTCAGTGTCACATGAAAACACATTTGGTATACAGTACTAGGAATATCACCCCTTGCACATGAGTTTACACACAAATATCCTTTTCAGTAAAGCTTTTTGCTGTTCAAATTCATCTGAAAAGCCTGAGTTATTACTTTGTAGTATTATTGAGTTACTACTTTGTTCTATTTTACAGGATACCATATTTGGTAGAATACCATATTTCTCACCTTTTTTGATCAAAACAGAACAATTACAGAGTATGTACAGCCCAGAATTTTATTCAGTTTTCTCAGAACAAGGTTTCTGATTGCTGTCTGAGCTACAGAAAGGAATATACCACTGACAATTTTGGTAGTTAGATAAGTGCTAGCCAAATTTATGAACCCTGGGATACACAATTAAAAATCAATACATTAAACTTGATCATTTCTAAATATTCAGAGAGCTTTGGCTTCTACTTCTGTGTGAAAACTAAAGAAAAAACTTCATGAGGTCAAACACATCTTTTACCTAATTGTATTCATTCATACCTGTTACTAAGATACCTCGCCTTTTTGTTGAGGCCTATGATCAAAAAACTCCAGCAACATTCAAAGAAGTGGAACTTACCTGTCCAGGCAGCTAAAAACCTAACTTCCCCAGTCTACATCTGAAAAGAAATGTGACTTGGGCATGTTAACTAATCTCTGGCATGTACATTTTTTTTATATGCGTAGTGTTATCCACTTCTAGATTCCTTTGAAATTTACAAACAAGAAAAGGTGTAGCACGTATGTCAAGGATTATTACTCTAAATTAAATAAAATTACCAAATAAAAAATTCAAGTCTGTTGGTTTTTCTACTTAGTGATTGTATTCCAACCTGAAATTATCCAGGGGCACATTCATCCAATATGCTATCTCATATTTTGTAAATTAAAATGACTCCTCATTTACCTTTCATGCCCCAAATATAAAAAATTGCATTTATCTAACTGATTCTCCTCTCAGTTTTGAGTTTGGGAGTAACAAAGCCAATATAAACTTAGTGCATAGTTCAGTAATTAATTGTTTGAAAACAATCCATTGTAAATACATTTGTATTTATAGCTATTATGAAACAATGAAGATAACATCTGAGAAGGCTCCAAGTGAAGCAGGAAGACACTGCAAAGGACGTGCCATTGTCATTATTAATAAAGCTTGTGTCTGACTGCAGCACAAGGTGCAGAGATTAGCATCAGTTGTGTCCCTGTAGGGACGAGACAATGCAGAGCTGTAGTGAAAAGAAGACTAACACACCCTTCTGAGACAGTGTACGTGGATGATGAAGCGTCTTCATGGTTCATAGTTCCATTTGCACAAATGTCATGGCAAAAAATACCTTTGCTATTCATTTATAGAAACCTAGCACAGCCTGTCCGTAATTTTGTATGGATTCCCAGAACAGATCTTTTGGCCAAAATGTACTTATTCAGTGTCAGAAGAAATGCTTCTTTTCCTTGTACATTAACACCACAAGCTTGCATTTTGACTTTGTTAATGAAAGTAAAAATGCTCTTTCATGGAGACACATTGGACAATAAATTCTGAATAACTTGCTATCCCTTCAGAAAACATCTACAACTGTATTAAAGAATGTTCTTATAGGACAAAACAACAATAAATAAACCAAAAATAGCAAGGCTGATGAGTATCTCTTCCTGATCTTCCCAAAATGGGAAGATTTAGTGAAACTAAACCGGATGACAAAACCATTACTATTTCTGAGAATAAACTGCAATCCAGTCCCAATATGTGGAGGCGGAAATTGCTGTTGCTGTGAGTATACATTTTTTCACCCTCCGTATAAACAAGGCTTAAAGAGGGACAGGATGTGAGCACACCCATCCTCTGGTGAGTACACTAAATCATCATGCATTTTTTTTGCTCTAGATCAATAAATCTCAGATTCTCTAGACAAATAAATACAACAGGGAGGCTAGGAATGAGCTCTTAAGGGTGGCAGTTTCTTAATCCAACACAGGACAGCCAAAAAAGAAAAACTCACTGTTTGTTCTGTAGCTTCTCCAAGGTCACCCATGCTCTGTCGACAGTGTCAGAACAAGGAGAGATCTCTGGCTTTAGTGGCACTGACTGACTTGCACCCAGTTTGGTAGTGTCATCCTTTCGATAGCACGTGTGCTTCAAAAGGTAGGCATAGTTAGGAACAGAGCCAGAGAACTAGTGCAGGCAGTCAGGGGTTAATTTAAGACAGGATTGTTAAGGAATAACTGCTCTGAATATGTAATAATAATGATTACAAACAAAAGGGAACTAATCGCTTGAGGTGTGCTTTGTCTAAAAATATGAATCCAATAAAGTCATGTTTCAAAGGCTAAAACAAGCCTGATCATTCAAGTCCTCTATACAATCTCTCACAGCAGCCTGTAATTCCCTGAAATATAAATATTTATACATAAATATATAGATACATGTATTGACTTGCAACAAAGGGTTCAGTTCTTCAACTTTCTCTTTGGCAATCCTTTGTTTGGCTGCATAGACATAACATTTGTTCTTGTGAGAGTGCATGCAAAAGATAAGGTATGGTACAAAAACTGACAACACCTACATGGCAAAAATATTTGAAAGGACAAGTAAAAAAAAAGAGAGCATGTGGAAACACACTGTTTGTACCTCACTCTACATGCTATAATGTATATGACAGTGTACACCTTATTTCAGTTTTTCCATTGTAAGGTACTTTCTCTCTACCACTTGACATACTTAATTTACAATTTACAGAAAACATACTTATCAACATCACACACAACATTCAAACAAGAATCATTATATTGAAATTCTTGATTAGTGTGGCAGGGACCACACTAATGTCTCACATGATGGGATACAGAAAATCCTAATATTTGTCTTGTTCTGCTCTCCTATTCCTGTGTCTCCTTCTCCTTGAATTATCAGTTATTATCATCAATTATCTTGCAGTCACTATGCTTCCAAAGTCTCCTTTCCTGTGGTTCATCCTCCCTACCACACACCCAATCTTCCTGTGGCCAAATTCTCTTCCCCCTCCTCTCTTGCACTTCTCCAAGTCATGCCCAGCTCCCTGCTCCCTACACACCATCACAGCCCAGTCACTTCTTTAATCCTTTATTTTACAACTCTCAGCCTTTAATTGACCTTCCTACAGGAGCCGTTGCCAGCCACCACTTCCCCTTCCCTCTCCTCCTCTGCCTCTTTTGCTGGTCAATCAGGGTGGGAGAGGAGGAGCAGGAGATGAGAATGGGAGACAGCCTGTCTCCCTGCCAGGTGGCCATGTGGAGGCACAGGGCTGTGCGGTGCCGGTGGTGGGGGCTGAAAATCTGCTGAACACATGAGAAGCTGGAAACACTCAAGAAAGGAGGCAATCCAGAAGGAGGACCAAATTTAGACATCATCAGTGCACATCATTTGGCAAACTCATAGATGCCAAAAATTGAAAAGCAGGGGGAGGAAGCTGAGTTCCTGCTAAGTCATCTTGTGCAAAATATGTGTCAATCACCTCCTGATTCTAAATCACTACCTGATCGTAACAGTAGCACTTTGTAGCTGCTTTGCTTAGTTCTCCATACTCCAAGAGAACCCAGGCTCATGAAATAAGCATATCCTTATAATAATATATATACATTTACTTTAATACATTGTAGTTAACTCTTCTCTAAATTTACCAAAAGGGTTTTACTTACCTGTCACAGAAAATGACACTGTGTCCTTTTCCTCTAACTGAAACATAACCTGCCTAAGAGGATTGAGAGTTGGTTTTGGGGTTTATTTATTATTCTTTTTGATGAGAGGTGGTTTGAAACGAAATAACTTCTGACAAGGTCTTTCCTTTTCATTTGTTCTTATTTGGTGAGGGTGCAGGGGTGGGAGAGGTGAAATTTGCATCAATAGATTTTGTTTTGACAGTAAAAACTCTTTCCCCAAATGAGAAAGAAGGATGTTGGAAATTAAGATTAGTCTTGCATGTGTGGACAGACCATACAGTTAACAAGAATTATTCCATATGCAGAAGTAACTTATCAATGACCTAATTTGTTAACTGGCACCCGATCAAACCTCAGAGCCACACAAGGTAGAAAAAAATATAACCAACTTGCTGATTCTTAGCCAATCTTGCTTTATTCTTCTTTCATTCAGAGGAAAGGCCTTTCAAAAACACTTCATTTCTCTGCTACATGTATTCATATTCTCTTTTGATATTCATTCAGTTGCATAGCAAAGAATTTTATGCTCAGCCATAGCAAAACGTGTAGACAAACTCAGCAGGACTTTTCATGTTGTACTGTCAACACTGCACAAGGCCAGCCCTTTTTAAAATATAAACTTTATGCAGGAAAAAGTTCAGACTTTCAGAGCAATTAATTTCTAGTAATATCAACTGAATTGGAGGCTTTGCCATACATTATAAACTTAATGGCTTGCAGAAACACTGATTCTGGGACTGGAGGTACTATGAATACAAGTGTGATATACAAGAATTTCTATAAATTATTAATCCCAGATGATCCCCTATGATTTTGAGATCTTCTTATATATTTCAATGAAATATTCTTGAGCCTATCACATCCCTCCACATACTTCTTAGGTAGGTAATTGTTTGACACAGAAGATTAATTCAGTAAATACAGATACAAAAAAAAAAAATCTTGAGTGCAAAATCCTGAAGGATATGATTTACTGTGTAGCACCTTTGTTAAACAAAGGGTTTATTTCTCAACATGCCCTAAATATTTTCTGAAATCAATAAACTCAAACCCAAAATAATGGCTGATTTGACCAAAGTGTAATTCTTTCCCACAAAATAACAGATCAGTCCTCCCACTTACACAGAAAGCTAGAGATTTGCCATGACCTCCAAAAGAGCTTTGGTGGATTGTGTGTGAATATAGGTCTACGTGCTTGTTACTGAAGAGCATTTGCAGCTCCAAAACGTTCTTCATAATATTTACTGTCCAGCATATACTGGCAAGTGTCAGTATAAAATTTTTTTCTGCTATCACAGGTACAAATTACTTCCTGATTAACATTTAAATACAAAAATGAAAATGAACTATGCATGTTAGATAACATAACATTTGAAAAGGTAAGTAGAAAATTAATGGTGAACTGCACAAAAAAGCAGCTGAACCCTAGACTAAATATGACTATAAGAGACATGTAAAATCCTATAGCCATAGGGTACCAAAAATAAACAGATGCTGTTCAAAGACCAGTTTGAATGGACTGAATAGGCTTACGCATTCTGTAGTAGACAAATATTCCTTCCTTTCTGAAGCAAAATATGTATAATTTCAAACACAGAAATTCTTAAAATTCTGAAGGAAGGCATTTTCCCAAAAACATTTTAAGGGTGGTAATACTTGTGAATACTTTCCACTGTATACACCAGCACCATGAATGACTACACAAACAGGAAATTGCTGAGGACAGGTAGTGCTACCATGAGCACTTTTCCCTTTCCAAAAGAGCTATGGAAACCATTCTGTGCATTACATGGATTGCAAGAGCTTACTAGGCCACTTTCCAGGCCTTCATAAAGCTCAATTATATCCATCAAAAACATGGTTTTTAATTTTCTTTAAAAGAAAAAAATCATAGAGTTTGAGATGCATAGTGTCCCTCTAAATCAAATTTGCTTGATTAAAAATAATTGGATACTTGTAAATTCCCACATCTTAAGTTGAAAACATTAGTTATTGTACTTTGTGTTTCCAAGAGAGACTACTATAAGGCAAGGTATTTATATATATTTTAATCTTTTTCTTCTGCACATACTCATGATGGCCAAGCCATGCTAGTGAAAAAATCATTTTCACCAGCATACAGACATGAAAAAGATGTATGAGAAGGAGCTTAACTCTGTTTGTTTTTTTGTTTCAAGTTCAGATCAAATTTTCAAACAATGACAAAAACAACAAACAAAATCAAAGCACAGGTAATAATAAAACCCCCAAAAACACAACCAAAAAAAGCAATAACATAAAACACAAACCACAAAGATGATAATTTGTATAAAACAGTAGATCACAGACATTTGGAACTTTGGATGTGCCAGACAGAGGAAATACAACACAAGGCAGCTGGGAGTTTGGACAGGCTGGGTTTTGAAGCTGATATTTGATGAGGTGAAGTCACTGAGAAACAGAATTGCCATGAAAAGCCTCATAATACTACAGGCCAACCCAAACCCAATGGCTATGTCTATGCTGGTAAATAAAACAGGGCCAGAGGCCAAAACAAAATGTGACTGTTTATGGAGGTGGTCCCTGGAGCAAATTAGACCCAGAACTCTGCCACATATTGACTCAGAAACAGTTGTTTGGAGAGATCCTCCCAAAGCCTGGTACTGAGACAAAAATTAGGCAGTGCCTATAATAAAGTATCCAAAACGCTACTTCTCTTCCCTCCCTTCTTTTATTTAGTATACAATGACAATTTGTGCCATTTACCTAAATGGTGGGAAGTGGTTATAATATCATATCATCACTAAGATAGATACAATAGAGTCAAATGAAGGATTTCTTTGAGGTTTTAGAACCTAGAAGACTCTATAACTCTATGTTATAGACAGCTTCAGCTGTCATTTCTGCTGGCTGCTGTTGACACAGCAAATGATGCAGTGTGGCTATGAACCGAAAATCAAGCTTTCCTGGAGCCTTCTAGCCAAGCCTGGTGCATGTAAGCTTCCCACTTTGACTGGACAAGAACCACCACATTTGTCTACTTCAGTTTTGAAAAAGTTCCCCCAACCACATTAACAAGGTATTGGAGGACATTTACAGAAACAGAATTAGACAGACATCTCCTTCCTTCTCTTCTGCTTCTCTGGTTGCCCATCCCAGCAAAATAAAGAAAATATTTTTACAACGATTTTGGATTGGCAACAGACAGGCCTAAAGACCTTTTCTTAATGCTCTCCATATATCCCTAAACCAAAACTTTCTTATTCCTGTTCTATTCAGGACATTTCCATTACTAGATCTTAATCTTGTGTTGCTGAATTGATGCCCTGGGGTAGGGATCCAGAAGTTCGTGTAGGATGTCGGGCTTTTGTTAGATGGCACTGCTTTCCTAAACTGAAGATTTAAAGTGAGGATCTGCCATGCCACTGAGAGCTTCATCTTGTGCAACACAAAGGCACCAGTTTTGAAATAATGCCATAGGAGCAGCATCTTGTGCCAGATACTACATTTATTCAGGGTTACTTGAGCAGAAGTAATGAGAGGCATTAAAGCAAAGTTTACATAATGAAATGCAGTATCAAACACACTATGTACATTAGTGAGAAAAGTAGACATTGAGTTGTTTTGAACAAAACTTAGTCTGCTTCTTGAGAATGTGAAATTACTAGCAGACTGCAAAATTACCCCCTCCCCATTTTTAATGTTATTTTTCACCTAATATAAATACATGTGATTGTGGTTCATTTTGACAAAATGACAAAATTCTCTTCTAAAATGTTTACAATATTCTTGTTTGTAACACTTGCTCAGCCACCTGATGCTAGGGAGGCCTGTAAAATATACATAGCCTTTTCATAAGATGAGGAAAAAATATGATGGAATAGAAAGGCAAATAATCCACAGAGCAGAGTATAAACAGAAGTCAGAAATACAAGATAGCAAAATTAAATAGTGCTTTTAGAAAACTGTATTATGATTAATACCCTACACAGAGAACAAGGCTGAACACCTTTGTCTCCTTGGAGAACCTGCTTTGCACAAAAATGGGCTCAGATCTCCTTAAAACAAAGTGCTTTTAACCCACATCATGACTTATGGTGAGGAATTCATGCCTGAAGGGAGTCACTACCAACAAATTTATATCAAAGAATCTGGAGAGTGAAAAGCAGAATTCAGAACCTCTGTGACCTACCTGCACCTTCTATGGATGGCCCCATAACCCACCTATGTAAAGAGCTACACCAGGAACCCCAAACCCACTTCCTATAAAGTTTGCAGCAAGCCTAACTAGCCTTGAGCCAGAGAAAAGTTCTTTGCATTTCCACCATTCTCTGTTATATGGGGCAGTAGTATGGCCATATGCAGAATATTACCTAAGCTGGGTAATTTATACATGGGTACAAGGATGACAGTCACTGCAGAGAGGACTGGACCTGTTCCAGAGGGAAGCAGGCAGCATCTCTTCCCTCTCTCCTGAACACTTCCAGGGGTACAAAGCAGTTGATTTATGTCTCAGGGCATGATATGAGGAAGGAGCCTGCTGGCTCTGGAATTATGCCTGGGATTTTTTCCTTAATTTTTCATTTACTGACCCAAGAAAACCTACTATTTCTTCACAGGTGCAGGGGGAACCATGCTTATTGCAGGGGAGTTGGACTAAATGACCTTTAAAGGTCTCTTCCAACTCAAGCCATCCTTTGATTCTGTGAATATGATACTGCATGGGGTATTTTGTCCTCAAACCAAATTGCTGTACCTCTTTCACAAGACTATGTTCCCTATTCAGAAAAACCTACTTGAAAGCAAAGTATTATGATGACTGTTGCATGGACTATACACACGTAGCTAAAGGATCTTTATCTTTTCCTTTACTTTGATTACCCATGGCTATAACAAACCTCTCAGCATTTGGCACCAAAGTCTGCCCAAGCTAAGAGAAAGCTGTGACCAGCCTCCCAGATATGTGCAGCAGGAAGATGGGTGTCCCAGTGTGCTGCATCCTCAGGAAAATATGGGCCTAGTTTTGCCCCACTTTTTCCCCTCTCATCATTTCTGTCATATGCAGTTGCCAGGATCACACCTCAGGCAAATGGTAGCACGTGGCAAACCAAGGCAGAAAACTGGGCAGTGTCAGGAATCAGCTACGGGATGGGTGCAGCAAAGGGCTGAGACATTGCAAACCAGCTTGAAGAACAGGAAGAAACAGCTGCTCAAAACTACATCCATGACCTTTCCATGGACAAACCCTGTGGGGAATAGATGTATTCTATGAATGATAAGGGAACAGCCAAATGAAGTGCAAATGGGAAAGACAGACTGAAACACGGACTGGACAAAGACCAAGGGAAGAAATTACCAAAAAATAAAAAAAAAAGGAACAGTCAATTTAGACCCCACATATAGAAGAGAAGAAAAGCAAAGCTTTGTGCCAAGGCAGAATCCTAAAAAAGCCCACAGGAAAAGTAGATGGGAAATATGTGTGGAAACAGTGCTAACACCTGCAGCAGGTGTGTCATTCCTTCGATGTGAAGAAAAGAGTTCCAACCACGTATGACCACAGCACAAGCACTGAAAGAGACCTGTCAGAAAGACAAAAAGGATAAGCAGTCCCAACTGATTAATTTGCATACAAGGAAAGTAGTTCAAAATATTACAAAAGCAAAACACATAGAGCGCCAGGATGAAAAGGACTGTAATAACAAAGGTGTTGCTAGATTTAATGAGTAATGCTCCTGGAGTTCTAATTATCATAGTCCCTAAAAAAACAAATGACACCAATAAAGTATATTGATATACAAGAAACTGCTTCTTCAGACAGTAAGGAAAAGAAAATTGATTGGAATTGTGCAGATAAGGAGCTTGCAGAGGACTTCCCAATGTCAAGCACGGGTGAAGAAAGTAAAATGCACATGCTGGAAGCCAACCAAGGGAAGATCTGATGGGGTAGGTTGGAGGGATTTGAATGCACAGATCGCTGGAATGCCTCCTGCCACCGCAGCCAACTGTTTGGATTACACTGTCTCCCCTTATGCAGACAGGTTGCCAGCCTCTTTGGCTCAGAACTGGCAGGGCCTGTTAGGCAGGCTGCAAACCTTCAGGAGAAGGAGGGAAAGGGAAAGCTTTCACTTAATTTGAATAATCTGGCTTCTACTTCCAACATACAAATTAGGCGAGAAACTGAAATTGTTCTGGAGCAAAAGATGAAGGATAACAAGAATATAATGCCTGACGCAAATGTGTGGGGAAACAAGCAACAACTGGAAGGTGCTGTACTAAATAAAGGAGATTACGATCTGGAAAGACTAACTGAAACTTAGTGGGATAATTCCCTTGTGTTGAAAAGACAGGATGCAGTACGCATGGGAAAGGCTCAGTGGAGAAAATCAATAGGTGCAAAATATATAATGCTTTCAAAGTACATATTTTATCATTTTTACAGTGACAACAGTAAAATGCTAAAATCTCAGGTAAGCATACAAGAAATTAAAGAAAAAAAAACCAACAAAATGAACAAAAAAACCCTACAGCAATAATTTTATGTATATCCCTTAGGCCAGCACTCTGGAACAGAGCCAGGGAAGGCACAAACCTCTGACTGCATCTTAGTTGAAGTCTCTAGATAATGCATAGAGATGCAAAACTGTCAAACAAAAATAGTGAATTCCAAAAACTAAAGATGAAGAGTTGGGTCAAAGTTTCAGCTGTTGGGAAGAGGGGAACTGAAACTATGAAATCAGAGCATTTGAATCCAATAGAGGGAGAAAATAATTCAGAGAGAAAAAAACGTGTAAGGGAACCAATTCCACTTTCAGAAACATTTTAGAGAACATAAAATATTGAATATGGGATAAGAATAAATGCTTAAAGCTTATCCTTTTTAAAATACATTGGGGAATTTTGAGAAAAATGCAAAAGGACTGAAACTCATCTGTGGGGGAAAAAAAAGGATATGTAAGGCAAAGCAATGGTCAGAATGTCTTCACAAGGGCTATTCAGAGTTCAAAGTACATGTACAGGAAGGAGTGGCAGGAAAGGAATCCAAGGACTCTTAAATCTGAATAAGCCAAAAAGGGAAAAGGAGAATAACTTATACAGTTACCAAAGGGGAAAAAGAAGTACAAAGATAAAAAGAGACTCTACCTGTGAAAGAAAAAGGAAAGAAAATGAAATTTAAAGTGGAAACAATAAAACAAGATACCAATCTGAACTGTGTACCCTATTTAGCGTTTTAAAAATTACAAGCAATTTAGAGCCAACCCCTCCAAGATCATCCTCAACTGTTTGGAATGGGTCCAGAAAAGGACCACATTGAGACACATAATGCACTTTTGAAGCACTCAAGAACCAAGAGTAATCAAAAGACCTATCTTTGGCATAGAATGTAGGAAATTTAGGGTGTGGTTCACAGGATCTGTCTTGGGCAATAAAGGCACCAATATCTTTGAGCCAGTCCCTCTAGGTTTTTCATGACAGACAAAGAAAAACAGGAAATTACCTGTCCTGATGTTGGCTGGCATAGAATTTTTGGTTTGGTTTTTTTTTTTTTTTTTCATAGTAGCTGATATGGGGCTGTATCTTGGATTTGTGCTGTAAATAATGTTCATAATACAGATACATTTTCATCAGTGCTGAGCAGGGCTTACACAAACTCAAGACCTATTCTGCTACTAACACCACCCCACCAGCGAGTAGTCTGAGGATACACAAGGAGCTGACAGGGGACACAGCCGGGACAGCTGACCCCAAATGATCACAGGGATATCCCATAGCATATGCTATCATGCTTAGCATAAAAAGCTAGGGTAAGGAGAAAGAAAAGGAGAATGTTCAGATTGATGGCTCCTGTCTTCCCAAGTGTGCTGGTTTTAGCTGGGGTAGAGTTTATTTTCTCCCCAATGGCTGTATGGGGCTCTGTTTTCAATTTGTGCTGAACGCAGGGTTGATAATACAGAGCTGTTTTAATTGCTGAGCAGGGCTTACACAGAGCCAAGGCCTTCTCTGCTTTTCACAATGCCATGCTGGCAAGAAAGCTGGGGTGCATGAGAGACTGCATGAGGAGGAGACACAGCCAGGACAGGTGACCCCAACTGACCCAAGGGATAATCCACACTGTATGGCAGCATGCTCAGTATATAAAGTGGGGGGAGGAAAGCAGGAGAAAAAGGGGGGATGTTTGGAGTGATGGTGTTTGTCTTCCCAAGTCACTGTTATGTGTGATGGGGCCCTGCTGCCCTGGGGATGGCTGAACACCTGCCGGCCCATGGTAAGAGTGAATGAATTCCTTGTTTTGCTTTTCTTGCACTCATTGCTTTTGCTTTACCTGTGAAAACTGTCTTTATCTCAATCAACAAGTTTTCTACCTTTTACCCTTCTGATTCTCTTGCTGACCCAATGGTGGTGAGTGACAGAGGAGCTGCCTGGTAGTTGGTTTCTGGCTGGGGTTAAACCACAACACCAAGTCACTGTTACACACGATGGAGTCCTGTTTTCCTGGAGATGGCTGAACACCTGCCCACCCATGGGAAGTGGTGAGTGAATTCTTTGGTTTGCTTTGCTTGTGTGTGCAACTATCACTTTTCCTATTTAACTGTCTTTATCTCAGCATATGAGTTTTCCCTTTTACTCTTCCAGCTCCATCCCCCATGCCACTGGAATGGTGTGTGAGTGAGCAGCTCTGTGTGGCTTAGATGCCAGCTGGGGTTAAACAATGACATAAACTCTGCATAATAATGTTGGCTTCTGGAATAACTTCAGACACATCCAGAGATACCTACTTTTCTCCTGGGGGTATAAAAAGCAGCCTAATTTAGATTTAGACATCTAAATTGTGCATGCTTCAAGTCATATGAGACAAATCCCATCCTTGCTTTCTTAATATTAGGAAATCTAGGAGGATGAATTAATGCACACGTGATGTGCAAAGGTGATTCCAAAATAAAAGAAAATTCAAAAATTCAGATAGCCATTTTTTTAGCTCTGATTCTCATGAATGGTAAAAATAGTATATCATCTTTATGATAAGAGTATTTGTATTAGGTCTGGACAGCGTGTCGCTGTTGTAACACGGACACTTGGAAAAAACCACACAAGTCCAGGTCAGTAGAAATAGTGGCAAAGCCCCCTTTAATGGCTTTTTTCACGAGGATTTTATATGTTAGCTTGCAAAGTGAGCTAGATGGCATAAAATAATTGGTTGTCTGGCCATCCACCCCTTGAGGGGATTGGTCCAACTCTAAGATGTCCATTCCCAAGTGTTTTTCTAGTTGAGACCATAACAACATCTGCACAAGCTGCAGGTGTTAGATAAAGGAATTAGTTACAAAAGTGTAACACTGTTTTTCATAGTTTCTGTGAGAACAGCAGAGCTCGTGCAGAATCTCGAAAGATTTGAGAAGGATTTCTCTGCTAAAAGCTTTTCAGCGTCTACAGACAGTGTCCTCTTTTGGTCTGATATTCTAACGTGTGCTGAGTTCTACTCTAATCCTGCTCTCGCAAAGCTCCATGGTAAGCACTGAGTGTAAGACTTCCTCACACTGAAAAATACAAGTACACTTTGATAAATGCAAGTGTGAGATCCTACCCTCTTTGATGCTGATGCCAACATGCCCATGAATTTCACTATGACTAAGGTTTCACCAGAAAAGTGGATAGAATGATGTAGGCCTGTTTAAGAGAGCAAAATTAAGAAAAAAGGACAATATTAAGAAAGATAAATGTTAGGCTCACCATTAGGAAAACATGCAATACTGAGTTTTAATAACCTCTGAAATATAAGTGAAATAAATATCTTGCTAGAAATGCTTAATGCTGACTGGTTAATCCAACAGAAAAAAATAGAAAGATTGGTAGAAAAAGTTGATATTGGCAAGGTGAGAAAATAAAAGGTATTGTCACTGTCTAATCTCTTCAATCAGAGGGGATGAAATGGGAGAACATAATCCTAATTGCTTTGAGAAGTTTTGGATTGTATGTGTTACAGTGATGTGAGCTATCAAAAGAGTGCATTTTGATAAGTATTTTGTAGTAGGAAGAAAATAAATGATTTAACACCTTTAATGGAACAGTGCTGGGAACAAAAGGGAGCCATCAATATAAATGAAAGCATGGTGCACTTTTATTGGAAGATAGAACCACTGCCAACATACTGTCACCACAGTGGGCCCTATCATCTCTAAAATGGAGAAAACCTATTGCCCACAAGCTGCAGGAAGAAATGTGCAGGAGACCTGTGTCTCAGGTTGTCTGAGGCTGTATTGTATGTATGTGTGCATGCCATGCTTTTTTCTGATGCCACACCAAACTGCTTTATCTCCCTGGCAATCATTCCCTTCTAATGAAAAGGACAGCATAGCCCATTTGCCAGCAGATCTAACAGAAAAACTGGCATCACCAAATTTTTGGAAACTCGGTCTAAAATTACTAATTTTAATTTCACGCATTCTGCTCAATTTGAAATGAACTTACTAGAACACTGCATTACTCAGCACTATGACTGTTAAAAAAAAATCTGAGCTTTGTAAAACTCTGTTTCTTAAGGAAAAGACTATTTTAAAAGATATTTTATAACTTAATCCATATAGTATTCACCTTGCAACTAAGGCAACACCTGCATGATAATCATTGTTCACTAGTAACCAGTAATCTAAAATTAACCATTTCACTATGGACTGAGAAAAAGGATGAAAGTCCACCTCAGTGTGCCTATGTTTACAAAATACTACTGTGGCAATTGTATATTTCATTAGCAATGTGAGCCCATGTAAAACATGGAGAAAAATTAAAATGAACTACCATTATAAGAAAATAGATATACTTTTACATCTGTGCTTTTCATTACAAATAGAACAATAGAATAGAATATAATACAATAGAATTTGCTTTTCATACAAATAGAACTTCTTTCCTAATACACGGAAAATACTCTTTTATTTCTTTGCTCATTATTTTTGTAGCTACATCAACTCTAAAAGAATATTTAAAGCAGTAACTATCTCAGTGTTACAGCACTCTGGGTGAGAGGAAAGACCACTTAAAAGACTGGAAAGAAAAACGAGTGCTAGTGTCTTCCCGCTCATAAATATATACTGAATTTCTTTACAGATAGGCAAGACCGTAACCCCTACAAGCTGTGACACCTACAACTGCCACCAATGTCAACAAGAGATAGAGAGAACGTAAGGACTACAGTACATTTGCAAACAATTAATAATCAGCAGTATGAAATAACACCTAGGAAATGTCAAGCAAGAAGAAAATCAAAGAACATAATCTATGCTGTGTATTAAATGTGTCAGAGGCCCCAAAGAAAAAAAAACTATGTAATCATAGTTGTTGTGTAAAGGGAGTGTTAAGGTTGTCAAGAAAAGAAAGCTCCTTTACTTTAGCAGGCTTAATATTGGTTCCTTGCAAATTTTACCACTGGAGCTCTTTTGTTGGGCTTTGTTGGTTTGGGTATTTTTGGTTGGGTTTGGGGGGCAAGGAGGGATTAGAGGGGGGCTTTTTTCTTCTTTCTTCAGTTTTGTTTATTTTTAATTTTAAATGTGGATTTTTTGACCAGTGTAACTCTTCCTCTCCTTGGAGGTCTGCAGCACATGACTTCACTGGCAGTGACCCTGCTGAACAATGTACTCTGCAGTGAAGTTATTCTTGGAGAGGAGGAGACAGGATGTTCTCATGTAGGCAGTATGCAATTATACATTGTTATCTGGTGACAGCTGATCCAGCAGCCAGCACACTGCAACACAAGTCAATATTGTTTCTCATATAGAAAGGATAAACCTCCCCACAGAATAGAGGTTAAATCTAGCAAATGTATCCAAAGGAATAATCAGTTTCTCCATTCACAGGTGTGAAGAAGAGGTTTATGGCCACAGCTGCATTATTATTCCCTCTAATATTATCCTAGATTATATTAATTGCTCCAGTATGTATCTCTGATACAGAACTAAGAGAAATACCTTTTGTCTTTTCTGTCTCATATATACATATTGCATACATACAGCAATCCAGTGTGTTTATATGAAATACCAGTTTATCATCAGTGCTCTCCCAGTACAAGGCTACAAAGAAACTTAGAAATAGGAGTTCAATTACAGCGATTTATACCTGACCTATGAAGAGCTCTGTGATGAAGCTATCACGGTACTTAAAGACATCTACCTCCAAATTAGTCATCCTGGTTTCTTTCATAGCTACTGGAGAGCACTTGCATGATATCTCTCATCTTAACCTGTAGCAGCCATCTGAAATATTCTAAAAGTGCCTGTTTCTGTCCATTAACCATACTCCATTAACAATAACCATAAATTTCTGGAGATAAATTCCACTTTTCCAGTATAGCTACAGAAAAGGTTAAGTGTCTGGGAGATTATTTATGCTATTGAAATTGAAGAAAAAAGGGGAAAAGGAAAAGACAAGAAGACAGACAAATTCTTTGCAGTACACAGAATTCTAAACATTTCTTTAACCTGTTAGCCTTTCTCTGATTCCTTCATCATCGCTTACCTTAGGCTTGTTGTTGAAAAGAAGAACATGCTGTCACAGTCCATCTGCTTTAGCACAGCAGTGATTTCCTTCTTACGTGTGCAAGCATTCAAATATCACTTTTGGGCATACCACTGTGTGAACCCAGTACTTGGGTAAATGTTTGTACAAGGGTTCTTCTCATGGGTGTAGCAAGGGGACATCTTTCAGTAGGATTGGAATCATCCTTTGTCCATTCTACCCAGGACAAACCCACTATTTTTCCCACTGTGCGCATCCGGTGCATATTATGTGAGCTGTTCAGACTCCCAACACTAATTCACCTTCATGCTACCCAATTTCCTGACTATTGTGGGATGGGTCATATCACAGATGTTTTCTCAGGGAAAATAATTCTTATCTGATGTTGTAGTTGTCCTGAGGACTAGAACTGGCCTATGGGCCACAAAATCCCTTAGGCCATCAGCTGGACGGCTTTGCTCTAAATTACCCATGAAGTGGTTGCTACTAATGAGCACACAAAAATAATGCTAAATTAAGTATCATAACAAAATATTGTCCATAAAATCCATTTTCATGACCCTCTTGGCTAAATGAATGCAAAACATTTTATTTGAGGTTATACTTGAGCAGCTACAGCAGACTGCACAATGACTTCAAAATCCAGTTACCAGTAGAGGAAGATTTGCTTTCTGAGTGTGCACCTATAAAGAGAATTTTTTTTTTTTTTTTGGTCTAATTTTGTGAGATGTAATACTATCTGACTTTGAAACCAGTGTATGATCATGCTTCCTCCCAAAAGCTGGTACAAACCTTTGAGACAGATTGACATTTGATCCAGCAGAATGGTACCTGTGGCAGTTGTACAATTGATCAGGCTGCTAAATAAAATTATGGGGAATAAAAGTTTTGGGAGTTATGTTTGCAATTTGGTCAATGAAATGAAATTATTATATGCAATGGATTGACCCTGGGTGGATGCCAGGCATCCACCAAAATTGCTCTGTCATTCCCCTCTGCAACTGTACTGGGGAGAGAAAATATAGTCTTGGGTCATATTGTTAAAGATAGACAGAAATGGGGAACAAGCTTTTTCCTATCAGAAAATCTTTTGTGGGATTGTAACATTTCTCATCAAATTATTGACTGGGAATTCTCTCAGATTTAAACAAAAACTATTTGCATTAAAGTAAGAGAAATAAACATCAGCTGCTTCTTCCCCAGAGAGACCAAAAGCATCCCAGTACATGGAAAAATAAAGTACACTCACCTTACTTAACTCAAACCACTATCATGAACAGTTATAAAAGCTCCTGACTCATTATATCAGAAGCTGAACTACAGTCTGCTCTAAGACTGCACAATAACATTTATCAACAAAGAACTCTTACAGTTTCTCCCTTTGCTTTTTGCATTCAGAACAGGGCCCTCAATCACATTCCTTTAAAACTATGGTTACTAAAGGAAATTATGGGTTTGGTCCATTATTTGGTTAAATTCAGAGAAACTTTTATACCACCCCAGTTCAGAATTCTCCATCAGCCTGCCTCCTCCAAATTAAATAGAAGCTCATACTGTGAGGTTTTGCTTTAGGTCATACAATCTACCAGCCCCAAGCTGAGTTGATCCTGCACTTTCCTTCATTTTACTACTCTTTGTTTAACTGCTTAACTTCAAAAAAGGTCTTCCACCCACGTTTTCTTCCCTTGGCTTCCTCTGCTTAGCTGATGTGCAGTTCTTCCCTTCAGTCCTTCTAAGACCTAGCTAATCCCCTGAGCAGGCAGCAATGGGGAAGCTGCCAGAGCAGTACCAGGGCTCATTCAACACAAGCTACTGGAGCAGCATTTTAAAGAACCTCAGCACTATATTCTTGCCTATTGAAAATATTTTGCTTGGTATAAATGACTACATATTCATATAAGTGCAAAATCTTATTTATTTTTAATTATTCAGCAATAATCTTTGGGAAATAGGAGCGGTATTTTTGTGTGAGTTGTGTAATAAATTTAAATGTCTTGTCCCACTGTGGAACAGGCAAAACATTTCTTATCCTGCTGTAGTTACTTATCAGAATCTATTAAGGAAACATGGAAAGAGAGAGAAATAAGAGAAAGAGAAGAGAAAAGAAAGAGAAAGAGAAAGAGAAAGAGAAAGAGAAAGAGAAAGAGAAAGAGAAAGAGATGGAGAAAGAGAGTTTGTGAAAAGCAGTGAAATTTGTTAGGCCCTTCAGATCTAAGGAAAGATAAGCCTCAGGGAAAAGCTAGATATGCATATATTTCTTAATTGGTTTCAAATGTGTTTTCTTTGAAGTGTCTCTGTACTAAATACAGATTCTTTTTCAATAAATTTTTTTGGTCACAGCGTCAAACATTGTCATTGATTTTGGACAGAGAAGACTAAGTCAAACCTCCAAAATTTGTGATAGTATTCTGCAACTGTAGCTGAGAATGTTGTTTGACAGTGAGAGTGCCCCCAGTTTGTCCAAGAGTTGTTTATCTGTACAGTATGGGTACATTGATACTTCGACCTTGGCCAGCCTTGAGGTTTGCTTCAGCCATGCCTGTCTGCATAAGATGTGCTTTCCCCATCTACACTACACCAAAACCTCTATATTATACCAAAGTAAACTTGGCTGCAATTTTCTTTTTTTCTGAAGCAAAGCTGTTAAAAGATCTGCCCTCTGACAATTCAGCTCTTCTTCCAGCTCTAACCTTCTTTGCAGGAAGCAAAGTGGCTAAAAAAGAGACAGAAAACAGGAACAATGGACTGGTGGGCAGCATCTTCATCCCTTCCCTCCAGCAAGGACAGAAGAATCACTACAAAGCCAATGTCTCCACATCTCTCTCAATTCTGCTCCACTCCTCAAGGGAAGCTTTGTACAACTTCCTCAAGAGGTACCTGACCACTGATGGTTCAGTCATTGAGCCCAAAGGTTTTGCACTGCTTCTTAGCTAAAGTTAGAAAAAAACATAGTTCTTGTTCATTTACACCAATGCTTCCACTGCAAACAAAAGCATACCCAGATAAGAGAAGTAATAAATAAAATACCTGAGTGTTGCCATTATTTTTTTCATCAGAAACATAAAACAGTATTGCATAAAAAAATTAATTGCAAAATAATTCTTCTCCTCAATTTGATAGTTGAAATTAGATAAATATAATTTCACAAATGAGAGATTTTAAAAGTCATAATAGTTAAAAAAATAAATTACCTGTGATAAATTGAAGCACCAAACCAGTGCCAATGGTCATTCACTAAAGGAAAATATTGCCATGTATTACCACTTCTTAAAGGAAAATCAAAACCTTAATTAATATTCATTGAACCATTTAAATAAATAGATTACCTATATTAATAACATAAGAACTTCCAAAACAGCTAGAATGAAAAACAGAAGTAATAGAATAGCAACACTCAGCCTAGGTATAATTCTCATGAAAAAAATACCCAATTTGAAAATAAGAATAATATAGTGCTATTGCTCTGATCTCTATGAATGATACCCTAAATATGTCTTTTCCCCTATTCGGCTGTACCTTATGTAACAAGAAGCAGTGTATTCAGGCTAGACATAAGTATAAATGCAGAATCATGCAGCCTAGCTATGCTTTCTGTTTCTTTCTCAAACCTTTGCTTCTAAAAAACAGAATGAGGGAAAAAAATCTGAAATGGCTTATTATTTATTGCACTTAACAAAAGCAATGCCAGTAAACGTATGAGTTTTTTCGTGCTGAAATAACGTCGGTGCTTTGGTGGGCTAGCCCATCCCGGAGAGGAAGGACTGGCTGCCCTGGTGCCAGCAGAGGGAGCATAGAGCATTGCTTTTTGTGGGCTTCAAACCTGCAAGGGGAGCTTTGTCCTTTCCTGTTCCAATTTTTCCCCCCAATTAAATGTTTTTAAAACTTAATGATCGCACATTCCGTGCTAAAAGCACCTTTTTGTGTATCACAAATACAGCTGTGAGGTAACACAGGTGTCAGATTGCTGTAGGATAATTAACTTCCAGTATGTGGAACACCAAGTCAGACACAAGTAGGGAATTTCACCAAGATGAGAGGTAAGATATCCCAGGGCGTGGTGGCTAAATTGTGTAACAAAAACGCATCTTCAAACCATCCTCGCTTAGCGGCACAACACGTGCTCAGGCACAGCAGCCACTGCACAAAGGGGAGATGCTGCTGCACAAGGGGCATGTTTGTGCACATCCGCGTGTCCGAGGCACCTGTGCCCAACCGGCTACGGAAGGGGTGTGACCTGGGCGTTGCGAGAATTAATCAGCTAATGAGCCTTATCTTCCTGTCATTACTCGGGTAAAACTTCCATGTGTCTGAAGCCAAGCAACTGCAGAACGTCTGAGGATGAAACGCGTGATGTCTGCGCTCCTTGCACAGCTGACAGCTGCAGGTCCTGTTCGCCCCCTCGCTCCAGACACAGGAAAAATGTGTGTTAAGCCCTTCTACGCACTAGAAAATCCATACAAAGGACTCCAGAAAACTTAAAGACAGAGTCAATTAAGGCCTTTTCTTTTCCTCATGATTCTCATTATTGGATTCTCACAAAATTGGATCCCACTTTACCATGCCTTCAAAGGGACTCTTGTTAAAGCAAACAGCAGCACTCAGCATCTTGCAGGTTTGATTCCCAAGTAAAAAGCTCATTGAAAAATGTAGCAGACAGACGCATCCCTTGGCTCCCCGACTCTCCCTAAAAGAGAAACCATAAAGCTTCCAGAATCAGATTTTCATAAGTTGAAGCCTAAGGTTGTAGAGGATCTTCTCATGCACAGTTAGTGCAATTGCATATGTATAGCTGGCTTTTGTACATACAAATGGAACCTGTATGCTAGTGCATGGCTCAAAGGAATCTAGACAGCTGTACAAAAACACACATGGGCCTCAGTTTTTGTTTTATGAGGCGAATTAAGCGAAGGGGGAAGAAGAAGGTGATGGGAAAAAGATGAAATTCAGACCTCATCAAAGTGAAGGGTAGTTTTCCTATAGACTTCAAAAGATTCAAAGTTTCATCTGTTACATTTATGTGCTACTGAACCCAGAGATATGCTCAGAAACAGGTTTCAACCTCAATTCATTTGGCAGCCCAACTTCTTCCTGGTTGAATGGTGGAAGCACTGACAAGAATCTCAAAAGAAAATTTTACCGTGATCTCAATCAGTAGTTCCCAATTTTTTCTGGCTGTCTGGGCAAATACCTCCTCTTAAGAGACTTCTCTCCCAGTGAGAACCTTCTATCCCAGCATTCTTGACTCACATACCCCAAGCTGGAGTGTTCATGGAGTTGTCCATTGGACTAGCATGCAAACTAGCACCATGTTTCCCAGAGACTGTGAATTCTCTATGTAATATATTCCCAAGCTGCTCCTGCAGCTACTCCTGGGAGTAGGTTACAAACTGGATAAACTGAGTTTGCGGGCTGTGTTTAGCCTATCCCTTACAGAATGAGTGTTCTTCCTCCAAGTTCACACTGTTTACTCAGCTCTGAGTACCACTAACTGACTTTCAACAGTGGCTTACATCTTTCTTTTGGGAAGAGGAGTGAGGGAAAATGTGGGAAAAGTTCCCCTCTTGTTGTCAAATTTACCATTGGTCTATGCAAGCACAACATTGCTGACACTGCCATAAAATCCTGGCCACACTAAACTTGGTGGCAAAACTCCCTTTGACTTTATTAGAGTCTAGATTTCACAACAAGTGTTAAGGGAGAGTGACTGCAAGACTGAGGCAAAGGCAAAGTAAAAGCAAGAACAGTTTCCTCACTGCAATCCAGAGACAATGCATGGTTGTCCAGGGCTATAAGGCAAGAAATAAAAATATAAATAAAGATACAAATTAATGAAATGGATACCCTGTTCAGACAGTTACTAGTTCTTGGCCCTTTTTTCTCCTATCTTGTCATCTACAGACACCTGCACTTTCTTTACATTTGACTGTCCAGTTAAGCTTCTCTTTCAGTCTTGCTGTCAACTCCTCTTTCAGCACATGATGTCAGCTTTCCTGCCATCTTGCTGTCACTCTTTTCATATGGCAGGATGCACAGCCTTAGCTCACAGACCTGTTTGTACATCAGAAGAAAAATATTTGTCATACTTGCTTCTAATCCCCCAGTAAAAACGAGCATAGCTAAGTAGGAAAAGCCTGTCAGGAAAGTACTGACAATGAGTTTCTCTGCCAGCAGTGTTCCAAAACACTGGATTTTTTCTTCTGCCTACCCAAAGATATGAGAAGAATTGAGAAGTGAAGGATTCAGTTCTGCTAGGGAGTAACCATACATATTCCGTAATGGCTTTTCAAGTGCTCTTCTACATGTAGGTCAGTGAAAAACAGAGGTTTTGGTCCTAATTATTGTTTTGTTGTGAGATTCTTTTTCTCCACTGATCTAACAGTGGCTAAGCAATCATTTTGCCCTGCTGGGCAAAGGCAATAGCAAACTTGTTAACTGGGCATTTTTATACTGCTTCCCAGCACAAAAGACATAACTCAAAGCCCTCAAGGTGGCAGGTTCTAAAGTGCCACTCATTTTAACAGCAAAATATTGCTATATTCACTGTGTGAGCAGACCTTAGGTTAGTTGGTGTAATGTGACATATAAGAACGTGTAATTATTGGTCACAGCAAAAAGAGAGTGAGAAAACAGCAAAAGCTTTCCATCATGGGTTCCCTTTGCAGGACATGGATAACCTCTGACTTCCATGTGGTGCTGGATTCTCAGAGGATGGAAGTGAGCAATGGTAAATCATCCCAGACAAGTGTCTCCTCCTCAATATAATAAGCAGTTTATGTATCCGGCTGCAAAAGTGTTCTAGGAAGTTGCCAAACAGGAAGGAGATCCTTGCCTGAAGTAATTTGCAAGCCAAAGGCTGGATCCTACCAAAAGCATCTGGTCTGAGGTTTTGAACAGCTTTTACTCCTGTAAGATTTCAAAAGATATTCGGGAGAGCCGTGTCTTACAGCATGCTGTAAGGTTTGGCTAAAATTGCCTGTAAACGAGTCTCAGGCACTTAGCAAGCCCATGTTACCTAAGCCTTTAAACTAGGGCAGAAATGTGCTGTGGATAGATGAGCTGAAGGTACACCCACAAGGACATGAAATTATATTAGCAGACATACAAACATACCATATTGCAAGTGAAAGACACACAGTATGTTAATGTGCTCAAAAAAATTTAAAAATATGCAAATCTTTCCTCCCAAGGCCTGACCCACCAGTGCAGTGGTGCCAAAATGGATGGGTTAATGCCATGGAGTGAACTGCGCAGATCACAGACCTAAACCTGCTGCCACACACCTCCTTTCTCATGACCATTTGTTTCAATTAAATACCCTATGGCCACCCTTAAGCCAAGAGTGACATTCTTTACATCTTGTTAATAGGTGTCATAATAAAGAAACAAGAACATGTATCCTATGTTATGTGAGTAAGGAGAATCTAATGCTGATGCGCATTAGCTGGCACTTTCTCTTTTACCTTGATTTACACAGACTCCAAACCTCCAAAAAAGTTTGATTTTCTCCTTACTTCATCCTCTGGCTTTTCTGTCAGTTTTTTTTTTTTTTTTTTAAGAGTTACATTTCTGGCTAGAATACAACCTTTTAGTCACAGTGTACGGACATTGCAGAACATTGCAAAGAATATTTGACCCCTGCTTTTTATTTCCTAAGTGTATCATCAGTTCCAAGCACTGAATATATCGGCAGAATTGGGCATTGCTAAACGGCAACACTAAGTCTAACAGATCTGGATTTTAGTTAGCATGCACTAACTACCTCATGTGATGGCAGGAAATGACAGCTCTAAGGCTGAAATCAGATCCAGGCAGGTGGGCTCCTAAAAGGGGTTGGTACAAACACAAATGTTGGCCCATTTGGATCCAGCTGCAGCAACAGAGCCTGAGGTTGCAGAGACCTTAGGAGAAAAACCTGTAGTTATATTTAAAATCTAATACATTCAACACAATATTATGCACACACATCACATATGATGTGATCATCACAAGGGGTGATGCAGGAACAATGCCTGCATCAGATAATTGAGGGCACTAAGCAAAGTACAGAAGTCCTGACTTGCCTACAATGAGACATTTCAGTAATTCTCAGGTTCAGGATTTTTGTTCCTAAATAAATCGATTGGCTAAGTCTGTGACATTTTTTTTAACTCCAGGATACAGAGTTCCTGTGAAAGAGAAGAATCAGAGTGAACAGCTTTTCCTTGCAAACCACGAAGATCACTTCCCTTGCTGCGTGAAAGACAAGGATGAGCTATGCCAGTCATCGGAGCAGATGCAGAAACCGGTGGAAATGAGGAGATAAAAAGTCAAAGCCCAAGGATTGGCTAATAGAGAAAGAAGTGTTGTAATTGCTAAATCACCCAAACTGCTTTGCCAAACTTTGACATGCCTGATTTCCTGTGCTTAAATAATTTTGAGGCTTTAAAAAAAAAGGAGGGGGGGAGGGGAAAAATAACCAGCTGTTCCTTGTATAGTGCAGGAAACGTGTATGATTTATTGCTTTAAGGTTATTTTTGAAGGGGCTGCCTGTGGCAGCCGGAGTGCCGGAGAAGTCACTGAGGCCTGTCCACTTGAAGGGCTCAAACTGTTTCCTGAACAGCCCTTCTTCACTCGTCACCTCCGACAGCTCCCATTGACAACGTGTGACTGGGGCCCCGGAGTGTTTTAAAGCCGCGGGGGGCCGGGGCGGACAATGGGGCTGTCAATTACCTTTTCCCCCGTTGTGAAAGGGGCCG